>CAHIKZ030002104.1:330000-461431 GCA_903632075.3 Acanthosepion pharaonis | reverse complement strand
TAATACAACACAAAATGTACGTTAACAAAATGTATTGAAACAATGAAATAAGGTACACAATATTTACAGTTAGTTTGGTATATTCTTGGGAAGACTGTTCCTGCATAATGGGTTGACTAAATCGCAGTCGGGCAGAGTCTCTGGATTCAATCTTTAATCTACTATCTTCCTGTCTTCCGGTACCAACCCATATTTATATGGTCGGTAGTCCACTTATGTAATTAGGTGTATCATACACAACACAGGTTAACCCATCTGAATAAAATATTTTAAAATGAAGAAATTCTGGCTTATAAAATCTAAGTAAAATTTGTTTGGAAAAAAGGAATGACCAAATGCTATAATTTCTTACAGTGACAATTTATTATGCAAAAACAAAACTTAAATAATCTTCATGACAGGTAATCCCTCACTTAATTAGTGTTTTAAATGGGTTAATAGGGAAAATCCGGATTCATGTTTTTGTTTTCATTTAAAAAATGAAAAAAAATAAAGATTGTCTGTCTTTCTTCCAAAAAATGACTATTGTTTTTCATTGTAAATTCAATTTTTTTTTTTTTAGTTACTATCTTAGTCGAAAATATAATCTTCTCTCGAGATTTAAATTTTGGTGCTTGTTAATTCATTCCGGGCAAATTTTTCCAAATTTTTAAAAAATGTTACCCCATAATTTTATAAAAAAAAATTATCTCAGAACAATATTTATTTTAATTCTTTTTCTGCTCATTAAAAAAATGATTTTAAATAACTAACCTTCACAATATATAAAAAACTGCTAAAGAGAAATTTAGTTAATGCTGGACGAAAGGAGACTGAAATGACAACTGGTCCATTCAATGAAGGGGATTCTATTAAATTTATAGGAAGGAAAAAAGATTCTGCTGCTGATTTTAAAATTTGGAAAGATAGAAATTTTGAAAAATTTGTTTTTATGGAACAATTTAAATTGAAAATGATGAATGGCAATATTTAATTCACGATGGACTAACAGATTTTAAAGGCATGAAATAAGTTATGAGATGCAACTATTTTAATACTTCGATGAAAAATTTTCAAATCAGTTTATTTTTATTTTTGATTTTTTAAAATTTTATCAAACTATTTCAATTAAATAGAAAAGGTTTAAAAAATATTTTTACATTGCTTTTGAGGGAATTGGAAACACATGATTAAAAATCAGATGAGTGGTTTTGTTGCATTAATCTTCTAGGATCTTAGCCAAGATCTGAACTGATTTATATTGCATATTAATTTTTCTTTAAAGAATTAATTTCTTAAAATTTGTCTGTCGGTGAAGGCATTTAAAAAATTTGTCTCATACATTTTATTCTTTTTTTCTTAATTCAAATTCCATTCAAGAAATTCAATTTTTAAACAAGAAAATATTTTTTTGTATTAATTGAAATCATAGGAGAACATAAAAAGAATTGGTAATACTTAAATAACTAGTTATTTTTTCTAACTATCAAGAGTTAATTGTTTGTTTTAAAACAATCATTGAGTTCATGGATGTTGAATGTTTTTGGTACCAAAGACAGTTATATATTTTAATCTTCCAAAAATAATTAACAATAATCTGTGAATTATTCATGTACCAACCCCATTTGGTTCCAAACACCATTTAATTATTAACCATTTTTAAAACCTATATCTTCATCTAACGTTTTCAACATATTGAAAAAAAAATAATTAAATTTTTTTTTTTCATTATGTTTGTCATATTAATCAGTCTAAACTACAAAATTTAAATACAAACAATGATGTCCTTTGTTTCCTAAATCCAAAATGGAAACCTAGTAGGACAAAGTCCACACAAAAATGGATATTAACGAAATCCAAAAAACTAGACATCATTTTCAAATTATTGAAAAAAATGTTATCCCGGTAAGAATCCTCCTGTTAAAAACGCCTAAACAAAATAACTAACTAATTTCTTCTGAATGAAGAATGGCATTTTAATTTAACTTCTGAGTTTATTATACCTGATTTACAGATGGTCGCAGTCAGATTGGCGGAATAGGTTCATATCGCCTTACTAATAGAAATAATTTTTAGTTGACGCAAAAAATTTTTTACATGATTTAAAACAACTGAGTTTGACGAACTTTTTGTGTTTAGTAAAGATATTCCTTTAACCAATGTAAAAAACAGACCTCCAATAAAAGATTTGTATTTGGACGATCATGATAAATATCAAAGGAAGGTTTGATGAAAAAATTCTTCATATTTATATAAATGATTATACACCAAGGCAACACGCGATTTACAAATTCTTTTTCCGTCTGAAATATTCACTGGTTATATAATCCGTCTTAATGAAACCAATATCATTTATAATATCTTAAAAACCTCTATAAGAATGATAATCTAATGATTAAGAAATAAATAATACAAAAATCAAAAAAATGTTTGTTAAATATATATATAATAAAAATTAATATAAGAAATAAATTTAATATAATCAGATCCTCAATCCATTTAATATGGGTCTTTTTTTTTTTTTTTTAACTTGGGGGTCTTCAAAAATCAAGTTTTTATAAGATTAGAGAAAGAAACATTCTTAATTTTTTCAAGAGGATGAAACATTTAGAAAAATCAAGAAATTAAATCATTCAGAAATAACATTAGCCCAAACCTTTGTCATTTCTATAAAAAAAGTAGAAATACAATCAAAATTATGGTAAAATGAAAAGAAGATTATATATGATATTCTTAATGAACCCAATATTATATAAAATATTCCCCTATGAAATAAATATATAATGCAATATTTCAAATTGAATTGCTGTAAATTGATATTATATATATTATGTATTAATTATATAACTTACTATTGTGTTAAGACGAATTATAATGAACAACAAACAATTTATTAATCTTTCAAGACATTCAATTATATGCATAATCGATTAAACATTTGTTGGTATTTGTTATCCTGCAATTTTATCATATCAAAAATTCATCCTATAACTTTTGTCATGAACTAATTTTACGTAATTCTTTTAAGATGAAAATATATATATAATGACAGCTAAATAATAAAATTTGATAAAAAAAGAAAAGCTCATTAATAATAAAATAAAAATGTAGAACAGTATATTAAATTTCAAATATACTAAATTCTTTTAAAATGAATTTTTAAATTCACTATTAAATTATATAGGAAGGATTTATTCCATTTTGTCAAACATATCTCTAGCAAGTTGTTATTTTAAAGTTTGAAATTTGATGTATAATCATTTCAATTTTTGTTAATTTAAAAATAAAATTGCTCAATTCTGTTTGACCATGAAAAATTTTATAGTTTTACAATAACCTTGTTCATTTCAAACTTCTAATCAATTTTAGAATCTGGTTTAAGGTTATTGTTGAGCTTTCCAAAATTTTAGTGACCTTAAAAAATCTATTGATCAGTTTCATTTTGAATGAGTCTATATTTTTATATAGGAAAAAATAATATATATTGCATTTTATTTTTATAGAATATTTTTTAAATAAAAAGGAAGAAATTTTTTTATAATAAAAATAAGTAACTATTTATAATATGATATCCACTCTTTTCTTAAACAAAATATATATATAATATATTTAAAATTAACGGTTATATTTCTTTAATATATTTTATATATATATATCCAACCACTAAATTATCGATATATTTTATATAAAGATTTATAGTTAATCTAAATTTTTTAAAAAAAATTTTTTGTATATGTTTTTTTTTTTTTTTGAAAAATGTTTATTTCTCATTGTTTTACATTTAATTAAATTATTTTCTTGTTATAATTTGTTTTTCATTTATTTGTAATTCAAAAAAAAAAATCATTCAAGAAATCTTTAAAGTTCATAAAAGAATTTATTTATATTTTAGATTTTTTTTTTTTTTCCATTAAAATTAACCTGATTATTTTAAAATTTGTTATCTGAAATATTATTTTAATATATTTGGCTTAATGTTTTTATTTACTGTAAATTAATTTATATTCATATAATTATAGGTTTTGAATTTTAAAGTTTTAAAAAATTGGTCATATTTTTTAATGTCAAAGAAAAAAACTTGGGATGTTCATTTGAAGATTGTTTTGAAATTTTATCTATAAATTTGGCGATGCCTCCTAACGATAAAAGGGAGATTTGATATCAAAGAATTTTGTTTTTCCTTATATATAAACAAAAAAAATAAAGATTCTTTTTTATATTTTTGTGGTTAAATTTCAAATTAACAAATATTTTTTCAAAAATGAATAAAATTAATTTTCAAAATTTTTTTAAAGCTGCTAATTTAAAAAAAAATATCATATATAAATTAAAAATTCAGTAAGAAAATTAAGAGACAAAACTCTAATTTTACAAATTTTGAAATCATTCAACTTTAAGATTTTGATTTATACTATACTCAATTTATAAATAAACAAATGAAAAATCAAATGAATTTAAAGGAGAAAAAATTTGGAAGAACAACAAACTAATTTTAATTTAATTTAAAAAAAAAGATAAATTTTATTCAATTTTTTCGTTCATATTTTAAAATAAAAAATTTTTAAATAAATTCTATGAAAATTTTGCCATTTATAATGTATTATATAATTTCATATCTGTAAAAAAATTAAAAATCAAAAACCATTTCATTATTTATATTAATTTTTAAAAGAAAAAAAAAAAATATTTAAACAATTACATATTATTTTACTTTCCCAAAATTGCAAAAATAAATATAAAATATAAAAATAAATTTTAAAATATTTTTATATGATAATCCAATGAGGTGACGAAAGATATTTTTTAAAATGATTTTTGATTATGATCAAAATAAAATAAATTTTTATAAATTCATACAATAAAATGCCCATAAATTATTTAATTTTTTATTAATTGATCGCAATAATTACAAAACATTTTCAAACTCTAATTAGCTTTTTAAATATTTGAAAAAATTTTTGAAAATTTCAATATTTATGTTGAAAATTTGTTAAAGAAATATGAACTTTTTCCAAATTTTTGAATAATATTAAAAATTTACCAGCAAAAAATTTTTAATTCAAACATTCCAAAACAAAGAATTTAATGAAAAAGTAATTCAATTTCTTTTAAAATTCAAAACATATAAAAAAAAAAATAAATTTTGATTTAAATTTTTAATATAAATATATATCGTTTATATTTTAAATATTCAGAATTTAATCCTTTGTTCCGAAAAACTAAGTATGATTATAAAATATAAAGAAATCATGGATGAAATGATGGAGAAATATATATATATTGGAAAATAAAACCAAAATATAAAATAATATGATTAAAAGAATAAATTTTGTCTAAACACCAAACTGATGTATTTTTTTTATTTATGAAAACCTCAAATATTTGAACATTAAAATCGTTTTTTTCACAATTATTTTTTTATTTGATGTTTTTATAAAATTAGATTAATGAAGATTTAATGAGTATGGTTTAAACAGATATAAAAAAAATTTTTTTGTTTTAGAAATAAAAATTTCAAGGAATCATTTTCTCAAAGTTTTTTTGTAATAAAATTTTAATGGATTCTAGTTTAAAGATAAATCTAACATTTTAATTTTTTCAATTTTTTAATTTATTTTCATTTTTATTTATTTATATATATTGAAAAAAAAAATAATTTATCATTCATTTGAAAATTTAATAAATTATTTAAAAATTAAAATTTCAAACTAAATACTTTTAAAATTAAGACAATTTTTCTTTTAAAAATATGATTCAATATATTGAATAAAAATTTAATTTTTTCATTTGATATTTATTTTTTTTTAATTAAATATTTTGATTTTTTAAATATAAAATTTAAACTAGATAAATTAGAAAAAAAGATTATAAATTTTAAAAAAAAATTTGAATTATTATTTTTTTTTGTATTATATAGTTTAAAATATTTATTTATAAACCTAAAATCAATTAAAAAAAGAAATGAATAAAAAATTTAACATAATTAATAAGAGTTTTTGAATAGATAAATTTAAATTTTTTCATCAAATATCCTAAAGATCTAAAATTTGAATGAATATCCGATTATTTTTTTTAAATTAATTGAATTATAGAAAAGAAAAAAAATTATTAAATTTATTATTTAAAAAATAAATTTATATTCATTTATTTTTTTTAAAAAAAAATTTTTCAAAAAATATATATTTTTGTATATGAATAAATCATAAAATATTTTATTTATTGCAGTGTATTATAATATATATAATATATATATATATATATATAACTATATATTTAGATTAAGGTACCTTCTTCGATTTGCAAAATTATTTATATATAAATTTTCAAAAATTTACATGTTATGATAAATGGTATAAATGATGATCTAAATTTTTAATAAATATTGTTTTATATGAATATCAAATAAAATTATTTTCTTATATAAAATATGAACTGAAATTCATTTTAATTTTTATTTATTCAAATTTTGTTTAATTAATTTTTTAATATTTTTTTGCTATTGAAAAATCTAAAAAAATTTTGCAAATACAATAAATTTAGATTTCAAATTTTATTTCATTTATTTTTACATTTTTGTTTTTGTAAAATAATTTTTTATTTCAATTTTTTTTTTTTCAATGTATGGCAAATTCTGTTATTGGAAAAATAAAATAAATATATATTTTTTTTTGTTTTTTTCAAATAAACATAAATTTTAATTGAAAATTTTGTAAAGGCATTTTCTTCTAAATGAAAAGTATAAATAAAAAAATTTGATTAATTTTTTTAATTTAAAACATTTTGAAAAAAAGAAATGAATTTTTTCGATTTAAATATTTTTGAATATCTTAGAAATAACAGGAAATTCATTTTTTTTTAAAAACAAAATTTTGAAAATTTTTTGTTTAACATGGGTAAATTCTAGAAATGAAATTTATAAAAAAAAAAATTCATTGTCAAATTTTTAAAGTTATTTTTTTTTATATATATATATTTAATAAATATATTATTTATGGTTTAATTTGATGAAATTTGTAATCAAAAAATATCGTTTTTTTTCAAATTATGGAATATTTATGTCATAAATAAATTTAAATATATAATTAATTATTTTATATATATTATTTATTACTTTATATATTAAATTTTTATTAAAAATAAAATTGTTATTTTATTATAAATTTTATTTATGAGAATAAAGTCATTTTTTAAAAAAAAAAATCCATATATTTATATTTAAATATATATTTATTTTTGTAAATATTATATTTTTTTAAAATTCTTTCTTTATAATTTTTTATTTTATAAAAATTATTTATTTAAATTAATCAATATTTTAATTAATTGATTTTAAAAAATATTTATATATTTATTTTTTAAAAAATAAATAATATTATATATTGAATATGATGATTTAAAAAAAAGTTTTTTTTTATCTAATATTTTAAATTTTTTAAATTTAAAAAAAAAATATATATATATATATATATATATATATATATATATATATTATATTTCATATAAATAAAATTTATTTTATATATATTATATATTTATGCAAAGTTTTTATTATAATTTGAAATATTAAAATATTTTGATTTGAAATTAATAAATCAACTATTTATTATATATTTTATATATAAATATTTTATATATATATAAATGTTCTTAAATATTGATAAATGTTTATGATGTATTTTCAATTTGTTGAAAAAACATGATATGATATTTTTTAAAAAATTGTTCAATTAAGTAAAAAATGAACATTTTTTTGTCAATTTGAAATTCTGTTAATTTTTTGAAATATATCATTATTTTTTAAAAATTATTTTTGTTTTTAATTTCACAAGAATTAAAAACAAATAAAAAAATTTTTTTTATTTATCTTTAATTTTATTTATTACACATATTTATATATAAAAATATTATATAAATAACATATATTGATTTAAATATTATATGATTATAGATTCAAATTATTAAATAAATATAGATATATATTAAAATAATTTTTATATAAATATAAAAATAAATTGCCTATGAATAAATAAATATATATATATATGACAATAATATTTATTATAACCAATATTTTTTATGAAAATTATTTTAATTTTTGTAAATTATATATTTTTTATGTATATATATACATAGCATTTATATAATATATATATATATAAAATATTTTCAACAAATATATATAAAAATTATTTTTAATAAAAAAAATTGTTAAAATTTTTATAACATATGACGTCATTTTTATTTAATTAAATTAAATATAAGTTAAAAAATGAATATTTATTCATAAATAATTGTATTTATAATTAAATAAATAATTCATACCTTGTCTAAAATAATTTTTTTGGTAATAAGGTTAATATAATATATTTATATATTTATTCCGTTTTTGGATGCAGGTTCGAATCCTGTCAAAAACGAATATTTTTATGAAAATTTTCGACATTCAGGCCGGTAAATGTTATTTAATACTGTTTATCATAAACAGAGCATTTGCTTAAATACTTGTATCTATAAAATAACAACGTTAAACAAAAATAAAAATGTCTTTAATAAATAAATTGTCGGACCTTGTCCATTTCTTAATATATGACGTCATTTGTTTACATTCGATACGCCAGAGCAGTTATGAATGTACGAGATTCATGGAAGATTGAGTTTATAACAGTAAATTCGACCTTTGTCTACCAAAGGTTCTTTGTGGCCGAGTGGTTAAGGCACGTCAGCGTATATGACGGTTCCGTATAGGATGCAGGTTCGAATCCTGTCAAAGAACGAATATTTTCTATGAAAATTTCTCGGACATTCAGGCCGGTAAATGTTATTTAATACTGTTTATCATAAACAGAGCATTTGCTTAAATACTTGTATCTATAAAATAACAACGTTAAACATAAAAAAAAATGTCTTTAATAAATAAATTGTCGGACCTTGTCCATTTCTTAATATATGATATCATTTGTTTACATTATATACGCCAGAGCAGTTATGAATGTACGAGATTCATGGAAGATTGTAGTTTATAAATAAAATTCGACCTTGTCTACCATAAGGTTCATTTGTAGCCTAGAGGTTAAGGCACGTCAGCGTATATGACGGTTCCGTATAGGATGCAGGTTCGAATCCTGTCAAAGAACGAATATTTTCTATGAAAATTTCTCGACATTCAGGCCGGTAAAGTTATTTAATACTGTTTATCATAAACAGAGCATTTGCTTAAATACTTGTATCTATAAAATAACAACGTTAAACATAAAAAAATGTCTTTAATAAATAAATTGTCGGACCTTGTCCATTTCTTAACATATGACGTCATTTGTTTACATTCGATACGCCAGAGCAGTTATGAATGTACGAGATTCATGGAAGATTGTAGTTTATAAGCATAGTAAATTCGACCTTGTCTACCATAAGGTTCATTGTATATATAGTGGTTAAGGCACGTCAGCGTATATGATGGTTCCGTATAGGATGCAGGTTCGAATCCTGTCTAAGAACGAATATTTTCTATGAAAATTTCTCGGACATTCAGGCCGGTAAATGTTATTTAATACTGTTTATCATAAACAGAGCATTTGCTTAAATATATGTATCTATAAAATAACAACGTTAAACATAAAAAAAATGTAAATTTAATAAATATTTGTATATATATATATTTATTATATATATATATATATATATATATATTTATATAATATATAAATTATTTATATATATATTGTTATATTATATTTTATATTATCATTTAGATTGTATAAATTTTATGAAATATTGAATATTTTTTGTTAAAAAAATACAATTTTTACATTTTATATGTATTAAAAAAAAAACAGTTTGAATTATAAATTTGTTTGAAAAAAATTTTTATAAATTTTGATATATATATTTTCATATATATATATAAATTTATATATATAAATCGTAAATATATAAATTTATAAAAATTGATCAAAATTTTTTTAAAATTTATTATTTTTGCAATATTTTAAAATATTAATATATTTTATATTATATATATATTTTTCCTTATAATTTTTTGGTATAAAATATTTATATATTTAAAGATATATATATATATTTTTCAAATATGTCATTGTTTTATTTTGATTTATATATATATATTTAAATATTTTTAATAATTTTAACTATTTTTAATAAAAATTTAAATCATTTTATATATATATATAAATATGGTTTTATAATAATTTTAATTTTTTTTTTTTTTTTTTTTTATTTTATATATAAAAAAGAAAAATGATTTGTTTGTCTTTATTTTGTTTTATTTTTTTTAAAAATTTAAATAAATGCTATTCAATTGTTAAATTTTCAAATTTCGTTGAATATATATTTTATTTTTTTTTATAAAAATTAACATTTTTATATATATTTATTTAAGTAATAAATTTTTATATTCAATGTAAATATATAAATTTTTTTGTATATTAAAATGGTTTGTAATCAAAATATTGTTTAAAATTTGAATAACTATTTTTTTTTTTTTATTTATTATTTTAAAATCAAAATATTGGTTTGAATAAGATAAATTTTAATATTTTTAAAAATTTTTATATTGAAAATTACAAAAAATTCAAACAATAAATTTTAGAATATCTTTTTTTTATAAAATATTAAATGGGTTTTTTTTTTTTATAAATATAATAAATTGAAACAAAAAATATTAATTTTTTTTTTAAAATTTATTAACATAAATTTATAAATAAATTTATAATGTATATATTTCAAAATTTATATATTTTTTTTATATTTATATATTTTATTATTATATTATATTATAAAAAATTTATAAAAAAATATTTTTTAAATTTTTTAATTTTTCAATCTTGAAAATTTATATAAACAAAAAAATTTTAAAATCTTTTTGAATTAAAAATTTAAGAATTTGATTATTTTAAATTTAAAAATTTTTTTTTTTTTTTTCAAAAATGATATAAATATTTATAAAATGAATTTTTTTTATTTATTTAAAAATCAATATATATTATATATAAATTTTAAAAAAATTTTTTTAAATATTTTTTTATTTTTTGCATCAATTACAATTTATATAATATAAATTTATAAATTTTTATAAATTATATTTTTTTATATAAACAGTTTATAAAATATATTTTTAAAGAAAAAAATTTATAATTTTATTTTAAAAGATTATAAAATTTTCATATTAATAATTCTTTAAAATATTTTTTTTTTTATTTTTAATTTAAAAATTTTTTTTTTTTGTTTTAAAAAAAAAATAAAAAATTTTAGTTTTTAAATTTTTTTATTTAATTTTTTAATTAAAATTAGCTGAAAATTTAACAAAATCTGTTATTTATATTTAAACATTAAAATATAATTATTTTAAAAAAATATTTTTAATGATACTTTAAAATGGAATTAAAAAAAAAATAAAAATATCAAATTGAATTAAATATTTTCACGATTAAATAAATTTAAAAAATATCATTTAAAATAATTTATAAATGTAATATATATTATATATAAATATATATTATATATATATATATATATTTAAAAAATTTTTATTTTTCTTAAATTTATTTTTTTTTGGAAAATATAGAATTTTATTATAAAATCTTTATTGACAATTTAACAAAAATAGATAAATTATTTCAAATTTTTTAAATAAACATATTTATTTTTTATAAATTTGTATATTCAAAATATATATAAATATATCCAAAATATTAAAATGTAATTGTTTAATAAAAACTAAAATTATTTTAAAATTATTTTTTTTAATTTTTTTTTATAAAATAATTCAATTTCATTTTAAAAATTATTTTTTTCTCAAATTAAAAATAAAGAAAAATTTTTTATTTTTCTTTTAAATGTTAATTTTTTAAATATTATTCAAATTTTTGAAAAAAAAAATTAAATTTTCCATTTGATATTTTCAAAAAATTAATTTTATTTTGATTTTTAAATTTTTGCAAAATTTTTTCAACGATAAATTTTATGGATTTTTCAAAAAAATTAATAAATTCTATAATTTAATTAATAATTTTTTTTTAATTAAAATTTTATTTTTAAATTATATTTTAAATTTTTTTTATGTTCAAATTAAAATTTCAAATCATATATATTTTATATTTTGAAATTTTTTTAATAAAATATAAAAATAATATAATTTTAAATTATTTCCATTTTTTTATATCCTTTATATATATATTTATAATTAAAATATATATATATTCCATTATTTTTTAATTTTTTAAAATTTTTTATTTTTTTTTTTATATTTTTTATTTTTCAAAATTTTTGCTAAATATTTGTTTTTTTTTTTTTTTTATTTTTATTTTTTGTTCAAATATATTTAAATTAAAATTTTAATATTTTTTTTTTATATTCAAATTTAATTTTATAATAAATCATTAATCTAAAAATTTTTTAAAAATATGTATTTTTTCCTTTAATTTATTTCATTTGAATTTAAAAATTTTTTTTAAAATTTTATTACATTTAAAAAATTTGATTCAAAATTTAAATTTAAATTAATTCTTATCTTAAAAAAATTTTTTTAATTTCATGATCGATAATATTTATTCTAAAATTGAATATTTTTTCTATTAAAAAAAAAATTTAATTATATATATTATATTTCATTAAAGATGATTTTTTATATATTATATATTTTAAATGAATTACTTTTCAAACCAATTTTTTTTTTTTTTATTCATTGTTAATTTTATATTATAAAGATTCAAAAATCAATTTTTTTTTATTTTATTTTTAATTTTCTAAAAATTTTTTTCTTTTAATTAATAGAAAAAAAATTTTTTTTTTTAATAAAATGTTTAAATTTAATTTCCATTTAAAAAAAAAGAAAAATTGAATTAAAAAAAACCCTTCATAAAAAAGTATAATGATTTTATTCCCAAAATATTTTTTTTATATTACAATTCATTAAAAAAAAACTCAATTATAAATCAATTATAAAAATAAAAATAAAATTTGAAATATATTTAAATCTTTTTTTTTTGAATATATTTAAAAATATGTTTTAAATTTGGTTTTAATTTTTTAAAAAAAACAATAAAATTAAGTACATGAAAAATTGATTATAAAAAAAAAAAAAAATTCTTCAAAAATTTTTCAAATTTATTGTTATATGATCATTCTTTATTAAAATTATTTTTTTGACAAATATCAATTTTTAAATTTTTATTTATTTAAAAATTTATATGATCAAAATTTATTTTTGAATATTTTTTTTATTAAATTTTTTTTTTTATAATATTTTTTGAATATATATTTTAAATAAATTTTTTTTAATGAGATAAAAACAAAAATAAATTATTTTTAAGAAAAATAAAAATATCATTTTTTTAATCTTAAAAATTTCCAATATTCCAATATATTAAAAATAAAATTTTTTTTTAAATTAATATTTTTTATTTAAATTTTTATTATTTTTTATGTAATATTTTTTTTTTAAACATTAATTTTTTTATTTTAAAAATTTTTTATTTTATTTTTATTTAATATATTTTTTTAAATTTATTTAATTAAAAAATTTAATTCTGGTTTTTCTTTAAATAAATTTAAATTATTCATTTTAATTTTTTCTTTTTAATTGAGCATTTTAAAAGTTTTTTTTTTTTTTTTTTGAATTTTTAAATCTTTAAATTGAAAAATTTTATTCATGCTTTATTTTTTTTTAACAAAATTAAAAATTAATATTGTATAAATTTTGTATTTTTTATAAAGATTCATATATAATTAAAATAAACCAAAAAAATAAATTTTTAAAATTGAAATTGGATTAAAAATATTTTTTTTTTTAAAACTTTAAAAAAAAATCATAAAAAAAACAAAATTTTAATTTTTGGAAAAAAATAAATAAATGATTTTAACAAAAATGTTTTTGATTTAATATTAAAGAAAGATATTTTCAATGAAAAAAAATTAATAATCCTCTATAATATATATAATATTGGATTTTATTATATATATAAAAAATTTTACAATTTATTTTTATAATTTAAAATAGAATTAAAATTGATGGTGAATAGATTAAAAAATTTTTATTTTCTTATAAGAATTTGTTTTATATAAAAAAATTATATTTATATATTGTAATATAAATACCATATGAAAAATTATTTATAAAAATTTTTTTTTATATTGTTTTTTTAATATTTTATATCAAAATATGATTTTAGTTTTCAACATTTCGTTTTTAAAATTGTATATTTGATAAACTAATTTTTTAATAAAAGTTGACATTTTTTCTTATAATCATATAATTTAAATATATATATATATATATAATTTTAAATATTCAAATATAATTTAAATATTTATATATATAAATATTTTAGGATGTTAAATTGAAATTTTCTTCATTTTATAATAATATAAAAATTTACATTTCTTAGGAATTTTTAATTTTATGAAATTTAAAATGAAATAAAAAAAATCTTATTTTTAATATTATTTAAAAAATAAAATTTTTCTTATATAAATTTGAAAAAAATACAAAAATGCTCAAAATATAAAAAATTTTAAATAAATTTTAATTATTTCTAAATATTTTATAATGCTTGTTTTATGGGATAAAATTTTATTTAAATACATAAAATTGAATTTAATAAAAAAAAGTTTACATAATATTTATATATATATAATATGATATATATATATATATATATATATATATATATATATATATATATATATATATATATATATAGGGGAAATAAATATTCGTACACTTGAAAAATTGTATTTTTATAATGTAAAAGCCTTAAATAAAACAAATCTCGGCACATTTTATGTATAAAGACACATACTATTAAAAAATAATAATAAACTTAATTAATTCTTATTCTAACAGAAATTAATGCATTTTTTTTTTTTAACTGGTGAAAAAAACCTTCGTACAAATCAATTATTAGAATAAAATAATCAATTAATTATGAAAAAAAGTATATTCTAGAATGTTCCAGTAATGTTATCAGTAATTATAGTTAACGCTATTAGCCATTATCAGAGCATTCTGCAATTTCTAGTCTTACGAGAAGGTTCTAATAATGCCTAAAGGTAAAAAATTGACTATTTCACAAAAAAACAACACATTTTGTCTCTTTGGAAAGATGAGAACAGTTACAGAACGATTTCTAACAACCTGAATATTCCTTTTACTACAATTGCTTCGTTCATTGCAAGGTTTAAAACTCGTAACAGCGTCGAAAAGCAAAGACGGATTGGTGCTCTGAGGAAGATTTCTCTAAGATCAGCAAGGATATTAGGACGCCAGATCCAACAAAATCCACAGGTTACCCGAGAAGAGCTGCAGGAACATCTGCGTGCATTAGGGATTAAAGTAACCAAGCGTACAATAAGTAATGAACTACACAAAAAACAGTCTGAAATCACGCATCCCAAGGAAGACTCCACTCCTCTTGAAACGACACAGAGATGCTAGGCTAAAATTCGTTAGAGAGCATAAGGATAAAAAGAATATTCGTTTTGGGGAAAAGTACTATGGACAGATGAAACTAAAATAGAGTTGTTTGGTCATAATTATCGAAATCATGTGTGGAGGAAGGACGGTGAAGCCTACTTACCAAAAAACACGTTGCCAACTGTAAAAAAGTTTGGTGGTGGCAGTATCATGATCTGGGGCTGTTTTTCTGCAAAAGGTGTTGGCAGAATATCAATAATAGATGGCAAGATGAATGCCGAAAGATACCAGAAAATCCTGCAAGACAATTTAATGCGTTCTGTTGAGAGACTTCGGCTACCTCCTGATTGGGTTTTCCAACTGGATAATGATCCTAAGAATATCGCTAGATCTACAAGGAAATGGTTAGCTGAAAGTAATGTTGATGTCTTGCAATGGCCAAGTCAGTCCCCAGACTTGAACCCAATCGAGAATTTATGGCGATATTTGAAAATTCAAATTGGGAAAAGAGCACCGACAAATTTCAAGAATTTGAAGACAATATGCCAAGAAGAATGGGACAAAATACCACTCAATGTGTGCAAATCATTAGTTGAGACGGACAGGAATAGACTGGTAGCTGTTGAACTCAATAAAGGACATTCCATAAAGTATTAAATTAAGTTAATATACTTTTTTGTTTTGTACGAATACTTTTTTTTCATCAGTTAAAATGAAAAAAAAATGCATTAATTTCTGTTAGAATAAGAATTAATTAAGTTTATTACTATTTTTTAATAAAATGTATTTTTTATACACATAAAATGTATCAAAATTTGTTTTAGTTAAAGGCTTTTACATTTATAAAATACAAATTTTCATGTGTACGAATATTTATTTCCCCCACTGTAATATATATATATATATATATATATATATATATATATATATATATATATATATATATATATAAAATAAATATCTACTTAAATACCTCGATGCAGATAATTTTAATTTTTACTAGAAATTATTTTGAATATAAATTAATGCATTTTTCAAGTAATATTCTTCTAATTAAAAATAATAAATTAATAAAAAAATGAATTAATGAATTTTTAAAAATTTTATTCATTTATTACATACATATATAAATCCAAAATATTTTAATGGAGTAAATATAATTTGTAAAATTAAAAAAAATTAAATATAATCCCAGCATAATATATAGCTACGCCAACATTATGAGAAGATATATTATTATTATTGTTTAAAGGTCAGTAGTACCTGAAGATTGCATCGTGCTTGAAACCCTGAGTACATGTCTAGCGATGAGAGTTAATATATATATATATATATATATATATATATATATATATATATATATATATATATATATATATTGGTAATAAATACGTTGTTTCAAAAGCCAAGAGGAACCGATAATATCAAATATTAAACTGATCCAAAAAAAAAAAAAATAGAAAAAATATCGTGGAGAGCCGTGATCGCCAACATCCTGAATGGATACGGCATATATAAAAAGGAGTAAGGTTCAGGAGAGATAAGAAAATGTCAACATTTATTAAGAGCAACAAAGAAAAGGAAATTGTGGAGAACCATAATCGCCTACGTCCAGAATGACACAGCACTGAAAAAGAAAGAACTTGAGTAAAATGGATGTCGGAAAAAGGTTTAGGAGAGATAACAAAAGACAACATTTATTCAAAGCTACAAAGGACAGGAAAATGTGGAGAGCCATGATCGCCTGCAGCCAGAAAGGACAGGACAAATAGAAGAGGACAACGAATTTAACGACGAAAAATATTCATTTGTTACGTGATAGCTGATCTCGTAGCCTAATCTCGTCCTTGGTCTCACGGAAACGAGATTTTAAAATAAAATCCATTAAAAAAATAAAGAATAACATTATGATTCTTTTTTTTTTATTATTTTATTTTATTTTCAACTCGAGTTCGTTACCATTTTGATAGCTTCACCGAATAAAGAATTAAAAGAGAAGAAATTCTGAAGAATTTAAAGAGACTGAAGGGAGGATTTTTTTTTCTGAAAATAATGAATTCTGATAAGATATAAAGATCAAGGAATCCGCCTGGCCGTAATTCACGTTGATATCAAAACTTGAAAAAGATATGAGCAAATATTGTCAAGGGCTTATGACATCGGATATCTGATTAGGAATAAAATCGATGCCGCTAAGAGTAGAATGCACGTCTCGAAATCCCTTGGAAGTAGGTTTCGTTTTAAATGGACTATCAAGAAATATAAATGAGAAAAAAAATTGTTAGATACGTCTCTTTTAAAGATATTTCTTATTGTTTAGAAGATTTCTGTGGTTTTTATATATATATCTATCTACACACGCATCTAGCCTCATATATAATATATATATATATATATATATATATATATATATATATATATATATATATATATAGATAGATAAAAATACATACATATGTATGCATTTTATCTAAAATATATAAATATATATACATATATACATATATATTTGTATAAAAAAATAAATCGTGTCCGGGACATATCTGTATATAATAAAAGGCTTAAAACACTAATATTCCATGGTCATAATTTATTCCATTGGAATCGTAAATACGATCCAATTCATCAGACCTACAAATTCGAAAAGAAAACAGAAAAAACAACTCTCAGGAATAAAAATAAAAAATGAAAAGTGAGGGATAATGTTAGAGTAAATGAAAAAATAGGGACGAGATCTTTAAGATGGCAGAATTTCTTCTCTCGTCTGTTAAACGGATTTCTATAGTTTTCATTTACTCTAACTATTTTTTATGACAAAAAATCATAAATACACTAAATTTTAAAATTTTTATTTTTTATAGGAATTAAAACAATATATATATATTTTTCTAATTTTTCTAATCGACTATATCATAGAATATCCCCAAAATTTAAAAAAAATTAAAATCACTAATAAACATCAAATTAAATTATTTGTAGACAGTCTAGAGACATTCAAATTTATATCAAACATTATAATCTTTATGAACCCCCAAAATAACATTTTCAAAGTAAAACAAAATGACAGCGTCTGTTTCTAGCCTTTTTTTTTACAAAGAAAATTAGTGACATCTTCTCTTCTCTTCTCTCTTAACTTCCTTCCTTCTTTTTCTCTCTGTTGGTTTTTTTCTTCTCTACCCCTTCGATATCAATATATAACTTCCGTTAAGTTAACCGTTTAAATGTGTCAATATCTGCTAACTCACTCATGTCTTCTCTCTCCCCCTCACTTCCTCACTTCGTTAATTTACATATATGTTTAATACGGCCCGTCAAAAATGTGTAAATTTTTCATTTTCATTTTTGTTTGGAAGTAAAAGTCTATGATCCGCAGTCCTTTTAAATGGGCTGTGGTGAAATAATTTATTACATGAAACCTTAAAGTGGTCTGTTTTTATTTAAATATATATATATATATATATATATATATATATATATATATATATATATATATATATAATAAAATAATATTTTTTGTTTAAAAATATGATTTCTTCGCTACATTAGAGTTCTCATGTTACAAAAACGAGAGCCGAAATCATCCAAATAATTATGAAAATTAAGTTGAATTGAGGTGTTTAGTCCCGTTTCATCTTAAAGCGAAATTTTAGGAATAAGCTATCTCTTGGTATACGTGTGTTTTTAGGCATGGTCCGTTATAACATTCGTTATTGTGGGAGTGGCTAGGCGAGTTTTCTTCGTTAAGTGGTCAGAGAGTTAATTCTTATCTATAGATTCATCATCTTATGAGAGGTTTTGCTAAGGTTGGGTAGGGTATCTATTTCAAGGCTAATGTTTGCAGTCACCCTTTAGTTGGTTCCCAGTGAGGGATATTTTTATGGCGCGCCTACAAGTCGTTATGTGTCGGGAGGATTGTGTTTTATTATTGTCCATCTGATTATCTCTTTATTTATTTGTTTATTCAAGTGGGTGTTTTATATACAAACCGTATTGCACTGAATTTCAATTTGTTTTTTTTTTTGTTTTTTGACGACTACAGAAAGGGTTTTTCCTATTTAATGATTTGGCTAAGCTTTTAAGACTTTTATTAAACTATGGGATTTTTTAATGCTAAATTATTTAATGCGAAAGTTTGTTGAGGTCGGCAAAAAAACGTTAACTCCTGCCTATGGTTTAATATTTTTTTTTCATTATTTATATATATATATATATATATATATATATATATATATATATATATATGCAAAAAATCAGGAGATCATACTTTGAATCCTCTAGCTGGTTTGAACCTTAAGGTATCCTCAAACGATTTTATATCAAATTAACTCTTCGAGTTGGCCCCCGAACGTTATGGCAGCTGAAAAGGAAAATAGTAAAGAGGCCGAATAGTGCCCAGTCATGCGATTTTAGGAATTCTGGGACTTGCTGCTACTGCTGAATCGAGCAAAGTAAGGAAGCCCCCGAGTGTCACAATTCCCAACAAGAAAAAAGATACACTCTCAATTAATTGGGTAACAAATACATCATGTCCCTAAAGTCACCAAAGGATTTCAAAATTTAATGGCCACTTCATTTTTTTAAACTTTAATTCCTAATATCTGAGATTTTACAGAGTAGATATGGGAAATAAATTTATACTAGTTGCAAACGATTTCGTTTTTAAACGGTGTCAATTTTCAGCTTAGCTCGAACGTGACGTTTCTCAAGTATTCACAACCATTAGTTTTATCAGGATCTAGTGCTCTGTTTGAATGTTATCCTTTAACTGTTGGGGAGTCTGATGCTTGTTCACATAAACCTTTCCTTTGTGATAGTCGCATACGAAGAACTCAGGACTTGTATAGTCCAGGGAACGTGAAATTAATCTTTTAATTAAAATTTCCCTGATTGTGCTCCTTATCATATGAGCTGTTGCCCAATCTCGTACGGAAACAGCTTGATGCATTTGAAAATTTGTTGGAGTGAAATCTTACAGATCCAAACATGTCGATACTGGATTTGAACTTGTTGCAGGTAATAGCTGAGTGAAAATATATCAGAAGGTAATTTATGTAAGGCAAAGATTATGCCTGCTTATTATGCATTATCCCACAACACGTAGATTAAATAAAGAATATAAGGCCAATTTTTATTGCAAGATATTACTAAAAACACAGTGGTTAGAGATCCAACAATAAAGAGATTTATAGATATACATGCAAGGATAACAGAATATTTGTTGATTGTGGCAATTGAGACAAGGTTATGAAGAAAGTTCATGCAGAAATTTGGTCAATAAAAGAATGGTTTTGATTCGTTAGTGAAATTAAAATATTTTGGTTTCTGGGAGGAAACATTTCAAATGTGTTCGTTCAAATATTAGTGTATATGCGTGTGTTACTTGTTAGAATTTAAGTTGTGAAGAGTTGTTTGCCTTTAACTGTTTGGCTAAATTGATGAATTGTACAATTACTGTTTGTGTAGTGAAAACGTTCACTTTTTAAGTCAATTGTAATTTGATTACCACGCGGACAATGATCGATTGAGTGCCGTGTTGAGTTTGTTGAGAATTTTGAAGTGATGTTGAGTCAGTGAATTGCCACACGTGGAGTTTGGTAGCATTTCAAGAAACCTGATGACTGACTGACTTGAATTGAGTCATGCAGTTGTTTATATAGACTTTGGTGTCTAAAAATCGGCTCCAAGGAGCTCGGTGGGAAAAGGGATATGTTTCAACTTTACTACAGTTTAGTTTTATTAATTAATAGAAGATTGAATTTTTTTAGGGAAGGATACATCTTTCCGAAAAGGGTAGAAGGCTAATGTAAAAGATTCCACAAACTGAGGAATTCGGGTCTCCTTCGACACTTTCCCTTAGTCGATCAAATATTCTTCCTTGCTAATTCCGTGGAAGGTCACTTACTCTCAAAACTTGGAGAATGTTGACAGAGAGTTTGAAGCTGGTTGAAATAAACCTTTTCTTTGGGATAGCCACATAGGAAGAACTAAGTGCTTGTCAGATCCGGGGAAAGTCGTGGCCAGTTTATGCCACAATCGTAAGAAACAGCAAAAGTTGGATTGTAGCCCTTGTCGTAAAAGCTGTTGCTTCATATTGTTGAATGGGAACAGTTAGAAGCATTTAAAAATCCGTTGATGTAACATCCCAACCTGGAGAGACGAACTGATACGCTCGGATCTTCTACCATACTCGCCTTAATCTCCTTTAATGTAATACTCATTTGTTCCTAACCTAACGGGGTCTGCCTTTTCGAGGAATGTCACTTCTTCTTTCATATGCAGTGTCCCTTCAGAGCGTTGGCGATCATGGCTCTCCACAATTTCCTCTCCTTTCTAACTCTTAATTAATCTAGTCCTCTTGTTATTTCTTCTAAACCTTGTTCCGCCATCCATTTACTCGAGCTCGTTCTACTATATACCGTGTCCTTTCAGGACTTTGGCGATCATGGCTCTCCACAATTTCCTCTCCTTTCTAGCTCTTAATAAATCTAGACTTTTTGTTATTTATACTAGACTTTGTTCTGCAATCCATTTATTCAAGCTCGTTCTTCTTCTATATGCCGTGTTCATTCAGGATTTTGGCGATCATGGCTCTCCACAACTTCTTGTCCTTTGTAGCTCTTAATAAATTTTGTCTTTTTTTTTTTTATCTCTCCTGATACTTGTTCCATCAGCCATTTACTCAAGCTTATTATTTTTTTTTCGTCGTTGATTACATATTTGGTCCATGGTATCCTCATGATCCTTCTGTAGAACCAGATTTTTGTTGCTTAACGTCTCCATTTTCTGAAGGACGGAAAATCACTTAAAGAAGCTTTACCGAATCTCCCAGATCGTTGAGTTTGATTTATTAATCCGTGGATTTTCTAGAAAAAATCTTCACTATTTGTGTTCGTTTTATAGTCGTGTATCTTTACAGGATTGATTTAAAAAAAAAAAAAAAAAAATTTTATAAAATACATGAAAAAAAAAAAAGAAACTGAAAAAATTAATGTCAGACTTTCAGATCTCTTGGCGACTTTTGGGACACTGTGTTACTCTGGAGACGTCCCCCCCCCCAGCCAATCAATTTCGCTCTCAATAATCTCTTACAAAAAATATTATTTCATTGTTCATCTTGTCATTTAATTCGACATTTTAAAATTTAACCTTCGTTCACAACAAAGATTCAAATTTCAATTTGCGTTTCAAAATGATTTTGAACTGCAAAACAAGCACTGACATATTCTTGCTTTTTACTGAATAACCTGCTCATCATTTCTGCATCTTGTCAATTCACTGTTTCTTCTATTTCATTTTCCGACATCCATTCTCTTTTTTGATCCATAACAACTGTCCAACGAATTGGTGGTTAGTCATCTCAAACTCAATCTTTAATCAATAGACACTAATTGGCTAAAAGTCTCAATGTGTTGTTCTCTTGGCTGCACAAGTTTTAAAAATTATATTTGATTAATATTTTCTGGTAAATAGGCTTGTGCAGCCAGTATAAATGCCTCTGTCTCTGCTTCTAGCTCCATCTTCCTCACCCACTGTTGTGTTTTTTGTTTATCTACATTCGCTATGTAGTATTCCCATGTGCTTTTTAAAATGCTTAACTATTGTAATGATGACAATATCAAGCGATTTCTTATAAGGAAACATTCGGCATTCATTGACCGAGCAGCCAGTGCTACTCGAGTGACGTTCTTCTTCACTTCCTGGCCCTAGAGCTGGAATCAAAGTGTAGTATCTGTTGTTTTCATCTCTAATGATAATGGTAATATTAGCCGTTTCCTTATAAGGAAACATTCGGCATTCATTGACCGAGCAGCCAGTGCTACTTGAGTGACGTTCTTCTTCACTTCCTAGCCCTCAGAAAAAGGATCAAATTTTAGTATCTGTTCTCCTCATCTCTAATGATAATGGTAATATTAGCCGTTTCCTTATAAGGAAACATTCGGCATTCATTGACCGAGCAGCCAGTGCTACTTTTGCTTTTTCACTTCAAATATCCCTCAGGATGGGATCAAAGTGTATTACGTTCTTCTTCAATTCCTGGCCCTCGGGATTTGGATTCATTGACCGAGCAGCCAATGTATCTGTTGTTTCTTCATCTCTCAATGATTTCATGGTATCTGTTTATCCTTATAATGGTAATGGCATTATTATTGTTTCCTTATAAGGAAACATTCGGCATTCATTGACCGAGCAACCAGTGCTACTCGAGTGACGTTCTTCTTCACTTTCTGGCCATCGGGCTGGGATCAAAGTGTATTATCTGTTCTCCTTATCTCTAATGATAATGATAATATTAGCCGTTTCCTTATAAGGACATATTCGGCATTCATTGACCGAGCAGCCAGTGCTACTAGAGTGACGTTCTTCTTCACTTTCTGGCCCTCGGGATGGGATCAAAGTGTAGTATCTGTTTTTCTCATATCTAATGGCAATGGCATTATTAGCCGGCATTCATTGACGTAGAAACCAAATACAATAATTCGGTTGACATTTATAAAATCTTTCTCTTGAAATAATTTTTCAGTAAGATAGGTTTCTCTTATCAAGAGAACACTATTTCCAGTATTGATGGGGGTTTCCTTCCTTGACTTTTGATTGTGGTAGTGTGGAAAGTTAACATCTTGATTATTTTCTCTGTACATGTGCCACCCGTTATTCGTTTTCTTGCGAGGGCCAGAGCTCCGTTTACCATTTCTCACATCCTGTTAATCTCGATCTCCAGGTTCTTGTATTTGGACAATTTCTTGATAATTTTCATGGAGGTGTTTCTCTCAGATGTTATTGCTATATCAATACGCATACACTTCCTGGATTTGTTGTATTTTATGATAATATCAGAGGTTTTTATTTCCCTGTTAGTTTGAATTGGTGTGTCCCAGAGGATAGTTATATCGTTTTTTTGGGGGTAACTGTGCCTGGTTGGAGATACCATCTCTCAGTAGTTTCGATTTTGTGCTTCTTGCATATCTTCCAGTGCACATATGTCGCTACCTTGTTATGTCTGTGGGTATATTCATTTTTTGCTAGTTCCGGACATCCTGAGATAATATAGCCGTCAGTTTCATCATGTTTTCCGAAAATCCTTCATTTCGGGTTAGTTCCATCATTGGTTATGTGACAGTGATATGATCTGGTTGCCAGGCTTTGGACCTGAGCTGCAATAATTAGGCCTTCTGTCTCAGCTTTCAACCCGGTGTTCCTCAACCACTGATATGTTTTCTCTTGGTCCATATCTGATTCTTTCGTTCTTTTTAGGTATTTGCCATGCAACCACATGTCCTCCCATTTATTTCTAGTTCCATTTGGCCAAGTTGTTTTGCTTTCTGCTTTATTCGTTTGGCGTAGACGCGATTCACTTTGTTTTTGCTTGGTCGGATTTCAAGTTTATTGAGCTGCTTCTTGAAGAGCGCAGTCTCTTTCTTGATGGAATGGATTTATTATAATTATTATTATTATTATTATTATTATTATTTCCTTCCAATATTGTATATTCATTTTCTTCCGAGTCTTAACCAGTGACCTAAGGTCCGAAATGACATTTTCCACTGAACATTATTTACTCCTACCCCACAAAAAAAACAAATTAAGATCACACATTTTACATCGATAAATCTCTTCGTAATGTGCCGGCTGTACTTGTGAATACAATTTTTTTTTTGTATTTCTTTAAGGCATGGGCCACCAGGAATCCCTTCAATGAGTCTATTTGTATCTTTTCCAATCAATTTGAGGGCTCCTACAGCTGGAATTGTTAATGTCCTCATACGCCATATTTATAAGAGTTTCATTTCAAGGTCCTTGTATTTTGATAGTTTTTGAAGATCTTCAAAGATACCTTGCATAGAAAATAAGGGACTGCCATATCAACAAGGAGGCAGTTTTTGTCTTTGCCACCTCTACTCACGATGTCAGTCCGATTAGATTTAATTGTTCTGTCTATTATTATTATTATTATTATTATTATTATTATTCAGGATGTGGCAGAAATACCTTCCACATTTAAGACTGTCTAGTGCTAGTGAACTTAGGCTAAAGGCAATGTTGTCATCTAGTTAATGCCTTACCATTATGTGCGAGGTGTTTCTACAGTATCCCATGAGTATCATTGTTTACTTTGATTTCTAATCTAAACCGATTTTATTAAGGTTCCCAACCAGAGAACTAAGATCAGAAATGGATTTATGGCATTTTCTCCTGCATATTTATACAAGAAGCCTACAAGACATATATATTTTCTCGCAGATAAAGCTATTTGAATGGTGCGTGTCGTCGATGTTATAAAAGTTGTTAGTGGTTAATCTCCGATTTCATTTGGGGGCCTAAGTTAATCTTCTTAATTTTGGTCCAGGTATTGATCTTCGGGTTTAATTTTGTTTTAAATTTTTATTTTCTTGTTTAATTTTGGTTCAGGTGTTAATCACCTTGGTTAACTTTAGTTTATGAGTTAATCTTCGGGTTTAATTTTGGTTCAGGTATTAATCGCCTTGGTTAACTTGAGTTTATGTGTTAATCTTCGGGTTTAATTTTGGTTCAGATGTTAATCGCAAGAATGGCTAAATATTTTAATCTTTATGTTTAATCTTCAAGTTTAATTTTGGTTTAGGTGTTAATTAGCCTTGGTTAACTTTAGTTTATGTGTTACTCTTCGGGTTTAATTTTTGGTTCAGGTATTAATCGCCTTTCCTAACTTGAGTTTATGTGTTAATCTTCAAACAATTTTGTTCAGGTATTAAAAATTTTTGGTTAACGAGTTTATGTGTTAATCTTCGGGTTTAATTTTGGTTCAGGTATTAATCGCCTTGGTTAACTTGAGTTTATGTGTTAATCTTCGGGTTTAATTTTGGTTCAGATGTTAATCGCCTTGGTTAACTTTAGTTTATGTGTTAATCTTCAGGTTTAATTTTTGTTCAGGTGTTAATAGCCTTGGTTAACTTTAGTTTATGTCTCAATCTTCGGGTTTAATTTTGGTTCAGGTGTTAATCGCGCTGGTTAACTCTAGTTTATGTGTTTATCTTCGAGTTTAATTTTGGTTCAGGTGTTAATAGCCTTGGTTAACTTTAGTTTATGTGTTAATGTTCGGGTTTATTTTTGGTCCAGGTGTTAATCACCTTGGTTAACTTTAGTTTATGTGTTAATCTTCGGGTTTAATTTTGGTTCAGGTGTTAATCTCTTTGTTTAACTCTGATTGTTGATGTTCCCATGTGCCACATTGTGCAGATATCAACTTCAAGGTCCTTGTGTTTTGATAGCTTTTTGAAGATCTTCAACGATACATTGCAATCTGCATGTGTTGCCATATCAAGAAGGAAGAATTGTTTTTTTTTTTACGGCCTCTAATCACAATGTCTGGGAGATTAGCTTTGATTCTTCTGTCTCCGTGTATTGTAAAGTCCCATAAAATTGTTACACATCCTATCTCCGTAACCGGGTCTGGGTGGTGTTCATACTATCTTCTGTCAGTCTCCTTTCTTTAGCCAACTCAGTCATGCCGTGTTTTATATTCAGTGGGTGCCAATACCGTGCAACCTTATACAAGATGATCAATTGTATTTTTCTTATAATTATAATTATTTTTATTTTTTTTTGTAATTTCAAATATAGTCACACTACACAAGTCCAAAATAAGTCAAAAACGAGGACGGGGTGTATTGTTAAAAATAATAAGGAGATTTGTTTTTTCATAACCAGTTAAATAACATCACTAAATTGCTTACATGGCACTATATTACTGGTTCCCATATTGTATTTATTTCTATGCTTGGTCGGCTCAGGAGATTTTTGGGCCTAGCATATGTGCTGATTCCTTAAGTTTACGAATTTTCCAATGGTGTTGTCCTATCTATGATCTCAACATGATCCCACAGGGGCGGTGATCTCCCTTCTCTCTCCATATGTGGTCAGCCACGCCTGATTTTTTCCAAATCCCCTCGCGTTATAGCTTTATTGTGTTCTTGAAGCCTTACCTTGAATCTTAAATGTCTCTCCTTTATATTCCTTTAAATACAATATGGGAACCAGTAATAAGGATTTACAAAGCAATGATAACAAAGTTGCAATATGAACTCTGGTAAAGACATGCAATGATAACAGCAAAATTGCAATATGAGCACTGGTAAAAATGATGCTGAAAACATTAGGTTTATAATACTCAGAAGTTCATACCCAGATGTCCTCAAGGACACATGGCACAGTGGATAAAGGCGTTGGTTAGATCCAGTGACAGACCCAAAGAAGGTGAGTTCAATTCCTGGTTAAGGCAGTGGAGAACTTTCAGAGGGAAAATTAGCAGGAGATAACTGATAACTGACATCCATCAAACATGGCACGTGGAATTAGAACAGTCTACCCCAGCGATCGAAATAAAGGGTTCAGTTCGAAATTCCAACCACCTGAAGAAGGCCGGAGCGTACAACGGCCGAAACGTTGTGACAAATATGGCGACAAAGATGAGGACAATAGTCCGACTAATGTAAATACTGTATCTTGGGTTTTGTTTTGGTTTTCTATAGAATCTACTAAACGTAAATCTCGTTTGTATTTACAACTTTCTTTTGATTGAATATTTTTTCTTTCTGTTTTCGTGCGGTTTGAATAATTGTATCATCCAGTTCTTTCTTGTTTCCATGTATGTTAGTAAGGCAATAATTGTTGTCTTTCATGACAATTCTAGCTTAATAAGATATCTCCCATTTTCTTTACGGGGTCTGTATAGATGGTCTGAATCAGCCTTTGGATGATGCATGTGATGCTTAGAAAGGAGCTTTCTTTTTTTAGAATCCATTTGTCTGATGTCATTTAGAGTCAAATTCAAGATCTTGAAACTATATTGAACCTCTGGAATGGTAAGGCTATTAATGGCTATAATTCTGTTCTGAGAATTCACTTCAGTTCTTAATATCAATCACACCCTTCTATGGTACTCTTAACGCAACATTTCTTACATTTTATGGTGAATTCCTTCACCCTTATTTACACTTAAATATAAGCTTCTTCTTGCTCTAAATATTTGATTGTTACCCCAACATCTAAGCTAATAGAGGAGGTTTGTTGTGATCTTCGTAAAATTCTGGCTTTAGCACATTTATCCAAACCGAATTCCATTCCAGTTTACTGTTTTCAGGAGACCTTCCAGCTCCCTGTCATTCTTAGAATACATCTTTAAGTCATCCTTGTAAAACAGAAAGCTTATTTTCTTTTGAGATGTCTTATAGCCATATTCCGTCCTGTTAAATTCACTGGTTAATGCTATTAAGGATATAAAAATAGTATGACAAAGAACCATTTTGAAATATTCTTCTGTTGATGTTTATTTCCTCAAACTTATAAATTCCATTTATGATTTGAGGTGAAATGTTCCTTTCCATATCGATATTTTTTGATGACGACGGGTGATACCTTGTATATATTTAAAGATCTGAGATCCAGAAATGGGGTACCCTATGGAATTCCTTACGATAATCTATCCAGGTACTACTGAGATTATTCTTTGAATTGAAACAGTTTTCAGTGATCGTCTGATTAATATGCAATTGATCTTTGCATCCATAGAAGCCACATATATGCATACATTTTGTTCAAGAGGTAGTATGTCATTTTTTTTTCTAAGAAGTAAAAAGTTTGTTTTGTCAAAATAGATGTCACCAGAAGACTTGTAATTAGTAGTTTTTTTGTTTTTTTATCATTTGTGTCACCATTCTTGGGTAGAATGAAGGCAATTATTTTGGTTAGCCTGACGGAATTTTAGTTGGATCATTGACATTACTTTAAGTTCTAAGGCTAATTTTTTGTGCTGTATTTAGATAATAGAGCCAAAATTTAAGAATTTTATCCATTCTTGAAAATTCCAAAAGTTGAAAAATTTTTCAAAAAACATTTAAAATATTATTATATATATTCCTCCCATCTTTTTTTGGTTTATTTTTCATCCGTTCTTCCTCTTGCGCAATCCAATCTGATTCTTTCTTATATTCTTTAAGGTAATCCCATTTTTTTCCCAGAACTGTATAACTTCCTCCATCGTTTGCAGGGAGGGTCTTGTTGCTTCAATATTTTGTTTGATTAGTTCTCTGTAAAATTTCTTCGCATCTGCTTGAAAGATCTTGATCTGTCTGTGGACTCTTGATGCTTTTCCATATCGTCTGATACTTTCAGTTGTATTGCTTGCTTTATTTTCTTTTAGCTGATAGGACTCCATTTTCATTCCTAATTTTGTGTTTTCTTTTCATTTTTCGGCTTTTCTAATACTTACATTTGTTCTTCTTGCCAGTTCATCAAGTACTGATAATTTGTTCAATTTCTTTCTCTATTTTTTTTTCATATGGTACTTCTTTATGTCTGCCAGACTGGCTTTTTTTTACTTTGATGTCTAATTAGTTGCTGCTTTTGCCAATGCATATATTGCTCCTTTGAGATTTATATATGGATCTATTTCATCCAGAATTATTTTGAGTGATGCATTGTTGAGTTTAAAAGTTTTGATTTTTTACAGAATCTACTAAATGCAAATTTCGTTTTGTATTTAAAACCTTCTTTCATGATTGAATATTTTTATTTCAGCTTTCGTCTTGTTTAACCAATTGTATCATCCAGTTCTTTGTTGTTTTTATGTACGATAGTAAGCCAATAATTGTCTTGTATGACAATTTTAGAAATCTTGTAAGATTCTTCCACGAGGTATGTATCAGATGTTTCTTTTTTAAATGCTTAGAAAGAAGCTTTCTTGTCTTAGAAGCCATTTTTCTGATGTCATTTAGTCAAATTCAAAATCTTGAAACTATATTGAACCACTGGGATGGCAAGGCTGTTAAGGGACATAATTCTTTTTCAGAATTCAGTTCAGTTCTTAATATCAGGAGCACTCTTCTGTGGTATATTTTCGCCTTATTTCAAATATTTTTATGTTGAATTCATTCACTGTCATTTACATTGTGTTATTTATAAGCTACCCACACTATAAATCTTTCAATTCTTGTGCCAATTATGAAAATAAATGAATAGGTTCCATTTAGTGAACCTCGTTTTTTTTTTTTTTTTCAAAAAAATTTCCTTTATTACATATATGTGGGGTCTGCATCATCCAGAATGAATCTGAGTGCTGTATTGTAGAGTTTAATAGTTTTGTGGTTATGCTTTTTGTTGAAACTTGACTAATGCATGGAATAATAATGCAACACAAAATGTACTTAGAACAAAATGTATTGAAACAAGAAAGTGTACACAATATTTACATATAGTCTTTTGTATATTCCTGGTAAGACCGTTCATGGAGAATGTGTTGACTGACTCGCAGTCGGACAGAGTCTCTGGTTGAATCTCTTGATTCCTGTATTTATCTATCCACCCACGAGGATAAAATGTGGCACAAAGGCCGGTTTAAATTAGGTATCTCCGAGCCCCGTAGGCTCGGCCAAAAAAAGTATTTTCTGAACCCGCCTTTGGGTTCAAAATAAAAAGAAACACCCCGGACGAAACCCTGCCCCTCGGCAAAACCTCGTCCGGGTCCCTCACTGCAAAATGCAGAGAGTTCGACTGAGATTGAATCTCTTGATTCCTCCCTCTTCCCGGTACCAACCATATTTATATGGTCGGTATTTTTATACAAATTAGGTGGATCCTACCACAACACTTTTGTTGGTTGTAATTTTGGGAGTTGTCTTCGTTCCTCCATATCAATATTTTGTGTCTGACTGATATGGATCATGATTTTTATCTTCGAGTATTATTGATTTATTGTCTTTTTTAACCGATTATGACAACGTAAGTAAGTACATCAACTAGTTTCGAATAAATCTGTGTGTAGTAACTATTGTGTTTTTAAGTAACAGAATTTAATAACGTTTGTGGTTATATATGTCAAGTGGAATGCCATAAAGATCGTCAGATGATGTTCTTATTGAATAAATCTAAATATATATATATTGAACACCTTTTCAAACTACTTGAGGATTATCCTATAGCAAGTGACGTGAAGATAATTCTCTGGATTGTCGAAAAAAATAAATTTTTTACAATAGAAACCTTCAATATATTTGTTTTTTTTTTTTTTTTACAATTTATGATCTGAGATAAAAATCGATAATATTAATGCATCCGCGACATTTTCGAAGTGCCACTGAATTCGGACACATACTTCAAAATGGCTTTATGACCTATCTAATGAATAATCTTTACGAAATTCAAAAAGCTGTATACAGCATATTCTAATGTGATGTGACTAACGTCTGTTAAAAAAACTATGACGCTAAATTGTCCATAGATAAAAAAAAGAAGTTGATTTGTGTTTCTAACTTTAACGTTGATCGAATCGTTGAACTGAGGTTAAAAAACATTCTTACAGAATCTCGATCTTTGTCTCGCAAGGGAACAAGAAAAATTCTCCGCCTGTTATTCGACAATCTGACCTGCTGTCCTAAGCCCAAGGATGTTCACTTTCTTTTTTCGCAACCATAAGACATCCTTCGAGTTTCAGTTCTGTATTTTATAAGATTGACCCACCTTCTATGTCTCCCAGGGCCATTTCTAATTATCTCACTTGAGCACAACACTTATTTTGCTATCTCTTAGGGTTAAACCGATTTATATTGTGTTTACTGCATGTCAACTCTTTTTTGGCTGAGGTTCATCATAGACATTAACTTCTTTTCTGTCCAGACACAAACACAAAAGTTTTTTTATGACCTATATATATATATATATATATATAGACCGATAACCATGAAGAAATTCACATTAATCTTCACATAAGACTTCACATACTACAAAATTTTTTTTAAGTCTTATATAGATCTATAAACATTATGAAATTCAAAAAGCTGTAAACAGCATATTGCAATGTGGTGTAGACACTCCAAAGAGGTGTAAAGATTAAAAAAAAAATTAAAATGTTTTTTTTCTTAACAGTTCTAAAAGAAATGGTTCAATTTTGTCACTGGATCTAACGAACAAAATTTATCCAAAAAATGTGTCCTTGAGGAAATCTTTAAAGATGACAAAACCACAAGTGCGAAAAAATTTTAATTAGAAGCTAAAGAATAACCAAAGAGTCTGAGTTCAAATAACAGTTAAGGCATGGAGAACTTGAAGAGGAAACAGGAGAATTTTACTGATAACAGACATCCATTAAACAAAAAAACATGGAATTAGAACAGTGTTTTCCAGTGAGCGAAATAAAGGGTTAAAGTTTGACATACCAAAAACCTGAAGAAAAAAAAGCGTACAACGGCCGAAACGTTGTAATAAATATAGCGACAAAAATAAGTACAATAGTCCGAATAATGTTAATAATGTAAAGAATATCTTAGCATAGAACTGACGGTTACATTCGTGACGAGACCTAACTGCCTATCTAGCACTACGTTTAAATCCCTGAAGTCGAGATACCAAAGAATAAAGAAAGAATCATTAAAATGTATTGGAAATATTTAAAGAAAAAATGAACAAAAGATGTTATGTCATGAAAGGGAGAAAAAAAAACAGCCAAGAAAAAAGGAACGAAAAATAATATCGCAGAAAAAATTTTTTGGTTTTTTTAAGAATCCAATAAATACGTTGAAGTTGCATGTTTAAAGAAAGTAAAATGAAATATTCAATGAATGCTTAAAGATAGATAAAGAAAATTTTTTATAATAAATATATAAATATATATAAATAAAGAATAAAGAATAAAAAGTCTGAATAGAAAAAAAGAAAGAAAGAATGAATGAAATAAAGGCATAAGAAAGAAAGAAACAATCTAAAAAAAGAAGAAATAAAAATAAAGAGAAAAAAGAGAGAAAGAAAGAATGAAAGAAAGAAAGAATGAATGAATGAAAGAAAGAAAGAAAGAAAGAAAGAAAGAAAGAAAGAAAGAAAGAAAGAAAGAAAGAAAAGCCTATATCCAAGAGAGGGAAGAGGAACAGTAAATAAAGAAACGAACATGTCTAGTCAAATAAAAAAAAAGAAAGAAAGAAAGAATGAAAAGAAATTTTCAAGAATAAATGAAACCACAAGAAAACGAAGAAAGAAAGAAAGAAAGAAAAGCCTATATCTAAGAGAAGGAAGAGGAAGAGTAAAGAAAGAAACAAACAAGTCTAAACAAACAAAAGAAAGAAAGAAAGACGGAGAAATATACAAAGAGAGGATGACCAATATAAGAAAGAGAGGATGGAGAGAAAGAAAGCAACAAGTTTAATCAAAAAGAAAGAAAGAAAGAAAGAAAGACAGACAGACAGACAGACAGAAAAATGAAGACGGTGACCAAATGAAGGAGGAGAGACTGGAAAAAAGACGACAAAAAGTAGCAAACTGAACAGAAAGAAAGAAAGAAAGAAAGAAACAAAGAAAGAGAAAAAGAAACAAACAAACAAAGAAACAAAGATGAAGACAGCGCTGACCAGATAAATGCAGAAAAACCTGTCAAAAAATACCATACGTTGGACTAAACAGAAAGAAACAAAAAAAAAAAGGATAATTTATTTTTAAATGAATTTTAATAATTCTTTAGGTCTTTTATATTCGTTAAAACTCTTGGAATCATTTTTTTATATAATAAACATTGATTCTCCCAAAACCGAACGCCTACCCTTGATCAGAGGTCGACTCTTTGAACAGAAACCAATTTCTAATTTCAATCAATACGACTTCTTTATTCCGACCGATTTTGCATTTCAGATCAAAAATTAAAAAAAAAAGACAACAAAAAATTTAAAAAATGGATGATACTAGACAAAACAAGCTGTACGGATAATGAGTTATGCAAGAAAGAAGAAAAGAATACTTTCTGTTTATTCAAACGAAATTGCGTGTAGTAGTCGACGTGATACAACCGTGGGAAAGTAACCTATTCTTTAAAAGACAAGATTCTGTGTACATTTGATTCGAATATATTTGTTAATCAATTTGTTGGTGTCTATTCATTTACGCATATGAAGATGTTTGTCTGTCTGTCAGTGTGTCTATGTGATCTTTGCCGAAACTCTCTGCCTTCTCTCCGGGGAGTCATCATCAGCTGAAAATTGCTTAAAACAAAAGTCACCAGGTGGTGCGCGATGGATGGATTTAATTTAATTAAAATTTCAAGCTTTTAATCACGAACACATTCGCTTAATGTACGCTTCTTATCCCCACCCGACTGTATTCGCGATTATCACTTCATTTCTCGTCTTTTCCTTCTTTTTCTCGCGAGAGTGTGACTTCTCTCGTTAATTTTCACACACATTCTTTATTCTCGTTTCTTTCCCACTTTTCTTTTCACACACTTTTTTCATTGGTGCTTCTCTCTTTGATGTTTCCAAAGTTACAGCCCCATAGTCGTTGCGAAATCTTGCATGCATTAATGTCAACTCTTCTCTTAATGAGAAAAATTGACATTGTTTCTTTCTAGGAAGGAGGGTTGGGGGAAAAATTCATAGGCTATGAAGGAGTGATGCTAGAGCTGTGAAATCTTGCATGCATTCATTTCAACTCTTCTTATTAATAACTGCATTATTTCTTTCCAGGTACGAGGGTGGGCTGAAAAGTTCGTAGGCTGACTATGAAGTAGTGATGCTAGAGTTGTGAAACCTTGCATGCATTCATTTCAACTCTTCTTATTAATAACAGCATTGTTTCTTTTCAGGTATGAGGGTGGGCTGAAAAGTTCGTAGGCTGACCATGAAGGAGTGATGTTAGAGCTGTGAAATCTTGCATGCATTCATTTCAACTCTTCTTATTAATAACTGCATTGTTTCTTTTCAGGTACGAGGGTGGGCTGAAAAGTTCATGGGCTGACAATGATGGAGTGAGGAGTGATGTTAGAGCTGTGAAATCTTGCATGCTTCATTTCAACTCTTCTTATTAATAACTGCATTATTTTGTTTCCAGGTACGAGGGGGCTGAAAAGTTCATAGGTTGACCAGATGAAGTTAAATGCTAGAGTTAGTGAAACCTTGCATGCATTCATTTCAACTCTTCTTATTAATAACATATATAGTTTCTTTTCAGGTATTTAGGGGATAAAAGTTCATAGGCTGACCATGAAGGAGTGATGCGAGAGCTGTGAAATCTTGCATGCATTCATTCATTGACTTCTTATTAATAATATGCATTGTTTCTTTTCATATATATAGGGTGGGGCTATAAAGTTCATGGAAGGGTCAATGATGGAGTGATGCCAGAGTTGTGAAATCTTAGTAGGACTGAAATGTTCATCAGCAGACTTTTAAAAGATATGCTTAAATACAATCAATATGTTAAAATGTAGCGATCATTTTGTGTTCTTTTATAGTTTATGGTTATGGAGAGTATAAGGCAAATATCACAACAACAGAAGATTTATTTACAATTAAATGAGCCAAAATAGCTGAAGTTGGAAACACACACACACACACACACATACACATATATATATATATATATATATATATAAGGTGTGCCATATTTATGGGATAAAGTGCTATTAAATATCAGAGATAGAGGGGTGGAATATAAAACCCTGAACGATAGAAGTCAAACTGGAGAGGCTTTAAGTGTTGACTTCTATGTTCATATATATATATATATATATATATATATATATATATATATATATATATATATATATATATGGAAGGGTCATCGATTTACGACGACAGTTTTCTTCCTACGGTTCTGTTTCCTAACTATGATTTTCTTTGTAAGTCGGAAGGTACACGCGATCATCCGTGAATAAGCAATTACTTCATTCACCCATGTTAAGCAATACTAAAGTAATAATTTCGAACGTAAGAACAGATTTTATTGACATGTCTTAACATGCCTATGACGAAAAAATATATGGAGAGTATAAATACAATACAGATATAAGGAAATCATTGAAAATAGGAAGTTGTAGAGAGCCATTATCGCCCAGTCCTGAAAAGTAATGGCAAAAGTGATACTTTGTCTCTCCCTCACAATACAGATTCCGATTACACTGGACCACAACGAAAAACCTTAAATGGGGTCGAGATATTAAACATTTTTTAGCGAACTTGAGGGGGTTGGATCTGAAAATCACCTTACACGAAAACAGCGGAAAATCTGAAGAATTTATTGGAAATTCTTCGAGACAATTTCATCATTCTTTAGGGGAAACGCAATATGTATACACATATATACATATTTCAAGCGAGAGACGAACGAGTTAAGCCAAGTTACTGGTCAAATTTTGTCAGTGTTTCAAAGAATTTAACAATTTCTATTTTTCCTTCGAACGTGATGATTTCATTTTTATCGAAGCAACGCCATAAGAAGCCCTTACTCTACGATTTGGAGCCATAATGAAGGGCAACATATTAGCATTTTTCACAGATTATAAGCAAATGTGGTCACCACAAAATTAGCAAGTGATGTCATTGTCTCTCGGTAGACGAGAGGAAATATAATACACAACATAAAATGAAATTGATTTAAGCAGCTTCTATATCTATTGCCAGGGAGGTCATTCGCTGTCGCCAGATGAGAAAAGGAATTATAAAATCTTGACTCTCTTGCAGTACGTGGACGTAGTAGTAAATAATTTTATCAGGAATTCCCCAAATTAAAGTAAACAAGTTATATTTAAGAAAGAGAAAAAAAGAAAATTTCTGAAATTTTATGTACTATCAGTCCTCCTATATGGTAGTGAATGCAGGACAATCTCATCACAGATGAAGAAGAGACTTGAAGCAAGAGAAACAAAGAAAAGAGTACTGAACTGTTATGTAATATCAGTCCTCCTATATGGCAGTGAATGCTGGACAATCTCCCCAAAGATGAAGAAGAGACTTGAAGCAAGAGAAACAAAGAAAAGAGTACTGAACTGTTATGTAATATCAGTTCTCCTATATGGCAGTGAATGCTGGACAATCTCCTCACAGATGAAGAAGAGACTTGAAGCAAGAGAAACAAAGAAAAGAGTACTGAACTGTTATGTAATATAAGTCCTCTTATATGGCAGTGAATGCTGGACAATCTCCTCACAGATGAAGAAGAGACTTGAAGCAAGAGAAACAAAGAAAAGTTTTGTAAAACGATAAACAGAAATATAATAGATAGATAGATAGATACATGAACAAACTAATAGATAGATAGATAGATAGATAGATAGATAGATAGATAGATAGATTGAGATTGATTAAAAAACTGATAGATAGATAGATAGATAGATAGATAAAGAGGCTGAGATAGTTCGATAGATAGATAGATATTATGAGACAACAATAGATAAATAGTTAGATATGAACAGACTGAGATAGATAAACAGACTGAAATAGATAGATTGATAGATAGATAGATAGATGAACAGGCTGAGATTCTATTTATTATTGCAAAATACAATAATTGTGACACATGGCCTAAAAAGTGGGAAGTTGGGTTAAGTTTGGTCATCTTTACCTATCCTATACTTAGGTAACCCGATTGACGACCCATTCATTCAATACAAATAACCCATTTACCAAAAGAAGTCGCCCTTCTCCTTTTACTCCTACATATACCACAATACAACATTCACAAAGGACCTAAAATAAACCCCTGGTTTAAAATCTCTTATGTACGAATGTTCAATATATACATATATATATATATATGAAGATGATGGGAAATGATGGGGTGGGTTTCAAATACGAATACAAAAATTATATATAAAACAGAAAATAGGGCGTGTCTACCCCACAAATATCAGAGTTGTTTTTTTTTATTCTGTCATCAGACAGAATCAAGAAGCTAACTCTCTAACGGAATGGGGAAGATGAAAAATAAATGTAGGGCGTTTTAGTCAAAGACTGAAACAGTCGAGATAAAAAGGGGACCGAAAACAAACTGGTCGGGAATCTCAACTTGGCCCATAGCAGAAATAAGAAGCCGGGAACAGACCAGGAACGACACTCACTCACGTTAACTAGGTACACAAAAAAGTGGTCTAACTTAACCAGTGGGATGGTTGGCAGGAAACCGTCCCGTTGTGAAGAGACGGGACTTAAGAAACGAACTCAAGAATAGCCACTTTCACGCGAACCAAACTCGCTACTTTTACCCACCTTTCGTTGAAATCAGTCGACACCAAACGCTTTCTATCAGTTCTGATCTTCACTTTGAGCTGAGGCTGAAAGTATCTGATCAAAACCTGATGAGAATAGCGTTCCCGTCGCAAGATCCCCTCCTTTCGCGTCATCCAGATCACCATTCTTGCCACGGCGAGCAACGTTAGAAACACCATTCGTTTCACCCCAGAATACGGGGGTGACATATTGTCGCACGCGTATACGAGATCGATGAGCACAAGCTGATCGGGAGAGATACGAGCCGTCAGCTCGCCGACATAGTCCCAGAAAGGGCGTACTTGAATACAATGTTAGAAGTCGTGCAAAGCCGTTTCCTCTAAACCAAGGTCACATCGGTAACAGTCGGGCAAATCCGCCCAGCCCCATCTGAAGGCCATATCGTTGAGAGATAGCACGTTAAGGGTCAATCGCCAGGTAAGCGAAAACTCTCTTACTGAGGTAATTCGCCGCTGGCACCCAAGACTAGAAAGAGCGCAACTCGTCGACCGACAAGCCGAGCCGCTCACAGAGACAATCCTTCACGACCCCCTCCACTAATTCACGAGACAAGACTTTTCGAAGCCGTGAAAGGTCACTGGACCGAGGAAAGGCTCTCAAAGGACGCTCGACACTCGTTGAGAAAAGTCGACAATTTCCCGGACCTACGACGGCGCTTAGCCCAGGAAATGGTATGAGTGATAGTAAGGCTAGGGAAGGTGTCCCTAACACTCGCCACCAAAATCGAATCCTCTATCAAAACGCGGCGTAGGAAAGGCCAATCTCGAGGCGTGTCGATGACTCACCACCACGCGGCAATCCCAGCCCCGCATGAGACGTACGTTGACACAAGCTTTTTACGGAACAACTTGCGCCCACCCGACAAGAGGGCGGACAACAAGCGCTCGATCGCCTTCCTATGGTCCTTGCAAAGAGGAAGTACAGCCAAGCGGTAAAGGACGAGAGGAAAGACGTAAGTGGCTCACGCCTCCGCTCTACCCTTCAAGGACAACCTCCATCGGAGCCAAGTCCGGGCCGACGCTCCGACCTTTGCTTGTAGTTCTGACCAATTTTTCTCCAGCTGAGGTCGGGTCCAAACCACACCCGAGAATGCGGAAAAGGACCATCCATCACACTGAAGGGCCCCGGAAGAGAGACCCCCTTCCAGGCACCTAACCACAAACTGGAAGACTTGTTACGGTTAATCTTGGCCCCTGTGACCTTTTCGTACCGTTCAAGCGCCTTCTGTACCACCTCAATGTCGCTGTGGTACGACACGAAAATGGATATGTCATCGGCGTACGGGGAAACCCTGGCTCAAGCCCCACCAGGGACAGCGATTCCACGTAGGGCCGGACTGCATGCCCCGCCCCTCAGCCGGCTAAGGAGATGCTTCAACGCCAAAGTGTAAAGTAGGGGTGACAGTGGGCAACCCTTACGAACCGACCGAGACAGTGCAAAAGCGCGCGACCGCTTTACGTTCACCTGTACCACAGCACTGGGTGAGCGATACAGGAGGCTAATCCACTTGCAGAAGTCGGGTTGGAATCCGGCGGCCTGCAGGACAGCAGCCAGATACCGATGGTCGACCCTATCGAATGCCTTGGACTGATCCAAATTGATCAGCGTGGCTTGCTTGTCGTCTTTTACACCCTCTAGGATCGTGCGAATCAGATGCAGGTTGCTCTGAATTGTTCGGACCTTCACAGCACAAGTCTGATCGGGTCCCAACAGACGCTCGGCAACTGACTGCAAACGCCCCGTCAGGATCTTGGCCAAAACCTTTAATTCTGTGTTCAGCAGAGTTATGAGCCTGTAATCATCTAAATCCCCACCCACCACCTTTTCAACAGTTTCAACAGCGTGATCACATCCCGGTGATCCGACTTGAGGAGATGGACCCCTGCCGGAACCAGTTGTTGAACACGACAGTCAAAATCGGAACGATGATGCGACAGCCTGAAAGTACATAATAAAGAGTAAACCATCAACCAAGTGAGACTGCCCATGCCGACCTTCTTCAATGCCAAGTAGACTTCGCCCCTCCGTGATCTCACCCTCGCAGCTAGCCGCTTCAGTCGGCGAAAGCCAAGGAAAGTCAGAATGAAATAGCTGCGAAACTCTTCGCCACTGAGACCAGGCTCCCTTGGTAAATCGGCTCTCGAAATGCCGTCGAAAGGCCTCGCCCATTCGTCAGTCGACCATAGAGTACGCCCCCCCGGGGTTTTGATCTTCACGAATGTAACGATCAAGAACCTCGACGGACCTCTTCCCTTGCGCAATTGTGCGCCCATGTTCACGGCTTAGTTAGACATCTTGTTTAACCTATGTCTAACTACTGGACCCTGGTACCGCTCGCTAGCCTCGTGCTCCACGGCCTGCTTAGCTAAACCTATCTATAGGGAATCCCCCCAGCCTCCGCCCAGGACAGACTATCTTTAATTGTCTTCACCTTTTTAGCCTTATCTAGTGCGAGCCACTGGCTATATTCGGTGGTGAAGGACCTAATCTTATCCTTAAGCCTCTCCCACCAACTATTCTCAATAACCGCCCCCACTAGTTCCCGCTGCACTAGTCTAATTAACTGTTGCTGGAAGTCCTGCCTGTTCGGTAAGGACAGATTGAACTTCCAGTGTCCAGCCATTCTAGGCCTAGAATCTAACTCTATCCGGGCACGGACGAGTCTATGGTCTGAATAGCTTAACCAGTGGAACGTTGGACAATCTAGCATGTCTACATCGGCCCTTCTCACTATCATTCTATCCAGGTAGCTAGCCACCTGGGTAGACAGCCACTTACGAGTCCACGTCCACATCTCACGCCCGGTCGAACAGATTAACCAGGCTAAGATCACTCAATGATCTCCGACTAGCTCCCCGCCATCTGTCTATCCAGTCCCCCATTAAGACTAAGCGCGAAGAATCGACCAGGAAAGGCTCCAACTGCCGAAAGAACGAGACTCGCTCCCCCTGATCGTTGGGCACATAAACCGCAACGATCCGAAACGAATCACTGTTCACGGCAATATCAGCCACGATCAACCCCCACGCACCGACGTGGTCAAGGTCCACCCTCGCATCCAGGGTACGTTTAACCAGCAAGGAAACATCTCTGGCCGGCTGGTCCACGTATTATGAATAGACAACATAGTTGCTAGACAGCACACGCCCATCAACCTCGCAAGCAATGTGCGTCTCTTGAATCGTAGCTACATCTACATCGAACGACAAGAGATCACGATTCATGCAGGCGGGCCGCCTTTACCCCAATCCTCAAGCTATTCAATTCAAACTAGCTATCTTGAGCGACATTTTTCGTTGATTCCCCTTACTCACAGACTGGACGTAAATCTGCAGATGAAAGGACCCCGACGGATTGTCCAAGGCTCCTGTCCCCATCTCTGTCGTCATACGACCATCACGGATAATACCGCCAACGTCCGAGGGGTATGTTAGTTTTACAGTCCTGTATAATGAAGGATGGAAAATTACTGGGACCCTCCCTTTCACAAATTGGTATTTTTTTTCCGTTCCTTTTTCCGCATCCGTCGCCTCGTGAAGGTGATCCCACGCTATTAGATTTAACCCTGTGCTCTTTATCCATGTTATTACACCGGCGGCCTTGGGGACATTTCATCTATATCATCTGCAAAAACCATCTACTGACGCTATATTTAACAAGGGCCTCAACAAATTTCTTTTTGGTTGATATACCCGTTTCTAGTGACTGCTTGTCCGCACAGCAAGACATTACCCCACTCGGGATTTTCTTGCGAGAAGAAGAACTCTGGCATGGATAGGTGCTGGGGTTTTTATGGGAAGGGGTTTGGGATGGAGTAGAAATATAATCGGCTGCAGTGGTATTAGAGGGATGTTTGGAGGTGGATTTCTTCATGGGGGGCAGTGGTACTTTCAGAGGGGGAGAAGGAAGACTTCTTGTGGTACTTTCTTCAGGATTCTTGACTGGCGAAGCCAGGATTGATTGAGCCTTGGTTTTGGCAGGGTCTTTCGTGGCTTCAGCTTGCTTGTGTTCTTTTTTTTATTTTCCCCATTTTTTTTCTTCTTCTTTCTGTTTCTTCTCCCTCTTTTATCAGTGAAGACGAATGAGGTGATATTTTTTATCTCCTGCATTTCTAATTCCCTTCCTTGACGCAATCCTCTGACTCTGGTTAGGGACCCTCATTTCGCTGCTGAAGGGAGTGGTGGTTATTTTGGTTTTCATTTACTTGACGATATTCAGTCACTAAAAAACGAACGGGGTGTCATGTGGCAAAAGGCCTTTTAACGTGGGCATTCCCAAGCCATTAGGCTCGGCCAAAAATAGCCCCATTGAACCCGTATAAACGGGTTCAGGGCCGAATTTTCTTCCCGAAGGAGACTCCGCCCTTCGGCGTAGCCTCCTTCAAATGAATCCCGCCTGTAGGAAGAGAGTTTAACCGAACAGTCGGTTCAGAGGTGAACGACTGACTTTTTTCCTTCTTGACGACTTAATCCCATCTTCAGTTTGCTGGATAAAGATAAATAGTCAGAACACACACATATATATATCACTATATCTATATATATATATATATATTAGAGAGAGAGAGAGGGAGATAGATAGATAGATAGATAGTAGATAATGAACAGATTGAGATAGATAGATAGATAGATAGATAGATAGATAGACATAAATGGTAAACGCTATAATTAGAACTTGGAGACTGAATTAAGAAAGATATAGATATGAACATTAGATAGATAGATAGATAGATAGATAGATATGTACACATTGAGAGATAGGTAGATAGATTGATATGAAATATATATATATATATATTGAGAGAGAGAGAGTGAAAGAGAGAAAACATAGATAGATAGATATATAGATATGTAGATAGTTAAACAGACTGAGATAGAGATATTTAGAGACTAAAATAGATAGATAGATAGATAGATAGATAGATAGATAGATAGATAGATTGGTAAAACAGACTTAGATAGATAGATAATGAACGGACGTGGATAGAAAGATTAACAGATAGATAGATAGATATTAAGAGACGACATAAATAGATATGAAGAGAACAATGAGATATATAAACAGACCTATATATATATATAATATTACATTTTTTATATATATATATTTCATATATATATATATTTATATTGTAGAGAGATAGATAGATATCTAGATAGATAGATAGATAGATAGATAGATGATAGATATTAAGAGACGTCAATCTGTATCTGCCTTTCTGTTGCTGAGATCTGTTATCTTCATTGAATATTTTCTACGACGTTTCGGCCTGTTTTTTGTTCCGGCCTTTTTTCAAGATCTGTCTATATTTCTTTAGATGAATCGAAATTATTTACATTATTTACTTTGTTTTTCTGTTTTCTTTCATCTTTGTTGAATATTCACGATTGTTTTCGCCATTTGTTTGCTCTTTTCCTTCTTCAGGATCTGTCAATATTTCTGAGATGAGGTTTTAAAAAATCCATTTAATTTTTGTCTGTTCGGAATGTTGTCCTGGCATATTCGATTTAAGCTCCAGCCTTGATCAGGTGATTGTAATTTCGAACCCATTCTACCCATGTATATTAAATAAAGAATTCAGTGTAGAATTCTCTGTAGGTTATCCTCATCAATATACACGTGACGAAGGTGTACCGTGATCTGAATCCTTCCGTCTGGTAGCAATGGAAATATAATTATTCATCCCGATAAATTGTCTTATAATGATATTAATTCCTCTCAGATGTTCGACCCGGACTAAGGGATATCTATCTGAATTTCTGAGATGAGGAGTTGTAATTATTTAAATTATTTAACCAATGGCTTTGACTGTTGCTTTATCTTCATTGCCGTATTTTTACGTTTCATTTATTGTTCGCTCTAGATCGTCTTCAAAAATTTGTTTATTTCTGAGATGGGATTTTTTTTTTATATTATTTTTATTTTTTTTTGTTCTTTTAACTCCATAATTTATTACGTTTTTGTTGCAAAATGCAGGATAGCAATAAGAATTGGCAAGAATTCCAGATCGTTTGTTTTAAAAAAAACTTTTTCAAAGTGTTTCATTTTTAAAAACAGGAAAAATACACATATTCAGAATTTGTTTATATTTCAGAGATGATGCATCGTAATTATTTACACTATTTACATTGTTCGGACTTTATTATTTTGTTTTGAAATATTCACGATGTTTTTTTGTACGCTCCGGCCTTCTTCCGATCTTTCTATATTTTATGATGAAGGTATTTAAAATTTAAAAATTTATCGTTGTTTGGACTGTTTTCATCTTTATTGAATATTCCAGACGTTGAAAACGTTGTACGCTATAAATAATAATTTTGATTTGTCTTTATTTCTAAAATAAAACTTTTTTACATTGTTGAGACGACTGTTGTCTCATCTATATTGTTTTCACGATGTTTCGGCAAAGTAAATAATTAATGTCTTCTTCCGGATCTGTCTATATTTCAGAGATGATGTATTGTAAGTATTTACACTATTTACATTGTTCGGACTGTTGTCCTCATCTTTGTTGCAATATTCACGATGTTTCGGCCGTTGTACGCTCCGGCCTTCTTTCGGATCTGTCTATATTTCTGAAATGAGGTATTGTAATTATTTACATTGTTGAGACTGTTGTCCTCATCTTTATTGCCATATTCACGATGTTTCGGCCGTTGTTCGCTCATGTCTTCTTCAGGATCTGTATATATTTCTTAAATGAGGTATTGTAATTATTTACACAATTTTAATTGTTCGGGCTGTCGTCCTCATTAATTTATTAGCCATATTCAAATACATCTCGGCCAAGATTTTGTATACCGAATTTTCTTCGAGATCTGACTACATTTTTGAGAGGGGGCATTTTAACTTTTTAAAGTATGTACATTGTTCGTTGGTTTCATCATTATTGCCATATTCACGATGTTTCGGCCGTTGTACGCTTCTTCAGAATGTCTATAATTCTGAGATGCGTTGGAAAAATATTGATATTCAACTGCTATTTAAGATTGATGTCAAGACGGAGATCAAATATGGGAAGAAATTATAGGCTTTAAAAGAGCTAGCAAAAATTACAGGCTTTAAGAGAGGTAGCAAAACGACTAAAGAGCTAGAGGCCTACAAAGGATAAGGAAATAGTGGATGGCCATAATCTCAACATCCTGATGCGTCGGCAAATGGGAGTAGACGAATCGATATACATGATAAAAAAAACATGGACAATTAATATTACTATGGATTAATTTTACGTAAATATTTTAACGGTACACCCTGCTCAAAACAAGGCTCAGTTTTAACTCAAGCCAAGCGTTCAAATTTTTTTCAAAACGTAAAAATTGTACATGATGAGGTTATGTAGGCTAGACAACGGTTAACCCTAGATTTCAAAAATTTGAGATTATAGATGATGTGAGAGGAGAATTCGTAGATTAGTAAAGAAATGTATTTTGTATGCCAATATATGGATATAAATTTGATCCTGATGTATAATATAAAAAATTAAATTATTTAAATATAAAGGTAATTTAAAATAATAAAGTTTAACCATTATGTCCATTGACGATGTGTTAAATTGTTATAAATTAAAAAAATTAATTATGTTTAAATGAAAATGTCCATGAAGATGGTCTTAAAATAGACCGAAACGTCCGAAACGTGGGACTTTGAAGTTTTTTTAACATTAATAATGCATATTCAGAATTTTGTTTTTTTGTGTTTTTTACTTCAAATATATGTATATAGATTAAATGATATCTATTGTTTATATTCGTATTACAATTCAAGGATACAGCTTACCCAGTCCGCCGTTCTTGCTTTACGCACACTTAAAAACGTAAACCCGTCTTTTTATACCCTCCTTCCTTGTTTAGCGATCTTAAATAAGGCCATAACAATATATATATATAAACCAATCAAAAGCCTTTGCTTTTTTCTCAGCTACAGGTAAATAGCCTTGGAAAAAAACTAATAAAATATGAAAACTAATGGTCGAAGCATGCCAAACTGTAAAAAAAAAACCCGTCGTTATCACACATACTGCTGGAATGTCTTGTCGGGAGAGTAATGCTATTTTCAAGGAGCAAAAATGCTTGATGTCAAAAATAGTACATTGAGGCAAGACCCTTATTTTACTTTGTACCAGATTACCTCTCCTCAACCTGAAATAATTCAATAATTTTGAAAATCCGAGTCGATTGATAAATCCTTCCATAAATGGAATATGTAGATAAAGTTTTTGCATAGAAAACACAAGGGGATAGACTGGACTTCATAGATAAGTATGCAGCTATCGTGGTTTACGACATAGCATCGTGTGGCCAAGAGCTTCCAAGGTGAAGCCAACAGTTCCTCTAAGCGAGATTCCTCGTCTTCCTGGGATTTCAGTTCCTTGTTAAAAATAAAGTTCAAATGCAGATTAAATATGGATCGGAATCAACAGGATGACAAGATATATATATATATATATATATATATATATATATATATATATATATATATATATATGTTTATTAATCAATATATATATATATATATATATATATATATATATATATATATGTCTCATTGAATAATTTTCTATTTTGTATATTATATATATAAGATATATATATATGTCTCATTGATTAAATATTGGCCATATATATATATATATATATATATATTTGTGTGTGTGTGTGTGTACTGCCGTGTGTGATTCTTGGACAATGTCCGAGTTTATATTTAAAGACATTTTTATGTTTAACATTCTTTTTTAGATACAAACCAAATTTTAACTTGCTAAAAACGGATTTCTGTGGCCAAATCGGTAAATTCAAAACGTCAAGCTTTAATGACGGTTCCAATATAGGATACAGGTTCGAATCCTGTCGGAGGACGAATATTTATGAGTAGAAAATTTCTCGCACATTCAGGCCGGTAAATGTTTAATACTGCCTTATTACAAACAGAGCATTTACTTAAATATTTGTATCTCTAAAAAAGAATGTTAAACATAAAAAATGTCATTGTCTATATTTTTTTATAGATGAGGTATTTTTTACAGTATTTACATTAGTCGGACTATTGTCCTCATCTTTGTCGCCATATTTGTCACAACGTTTCGGCCGTTGTTTGCTCCGGCCTTCTTCAGGTGGTTAAATTTCGAACTGAACCCTTTATTTCGATCGCTGGGGTAGACTGTTCTAATTCCACGTGCCATGTTTGAAGGATGTCAGTTATCAGTTATTCCTGCTAATTTTCCTCTGAAAGTTCTCCACTGCCTTTAACCAGGAATTGAACTCACCTTTTTGGGTCTGTCACTGGATCCCAAACATGAACGTTTACCACTGTGCCATGTCCTTTGTTCTCAATGGCACAGTGATAAAAAAAACGAAATAAAGGGTTCAGTTCGAAATTCCAACCACCTGAAGAAGGCCGGAGCGTACAACGGCCGAAACGTTGTGACAAATATGGCGACAAAGATGAGGACAATAGTCCATACTTTAAATACTGTAAAAAATGTCATATAATTTGTTTTCCAAGCGAAATGGTTTTCACAAGGTTTAAAGTATGAGTCACCCAGTGAGATTAAACGAACTGACTACCCATTTTAAAGTTTTTTCGAGATAAGCTAGTTTAAAATTAAAGGTTATACAATATATATATATATATGGTATATTATATATATATATATATATCAATTTATTCAATTTTATATATATTATATCCAGTCATTAGAAAAATTGTTCTTTGTATATTTCTAACTATTAATATTACGATCATATATAAATATATATATATATATATCTATATTTATATATATATATATATATATATATATATATATATATATATATATATATATATATATATATATATATATATATATATATAATCAGTATTTTTTCCCTCATATGGGGAATTGGCTGTTTCAGTCCTTCCCGTTACTTTTCACACATACCTCGTATACCTACACTTTTCCCATCTAGCAAAACTGCCTGGTATCTACAGATAACATTTGGGGGTACTAGGGGGTCATATAATGGCACACGTCCCTTCATATTTCTTGTGGGCTTTCTATAGCTCTTAATTTTATTCTGTTTCATTGGGCTGTCCATTAGTCAACCTAACTTCTCGAGGTTTATTGATTTTTATCATTTAGTACCTGATGGCTGTGTAACGATTTTATGTCTGTTTTTATTACCAGTTTGTCGACTGGCGTTATCACATAATATTCAAGATCCGAAAAAGAAAACATTTGTTGATATTAATAATTAAAGCAACTTTCTTTTTCGTGGTCAATAGTGCTTTCCTATTTTTTCCCACCAAACAAATAAAATCAAATCCATCGAAACCTGATCGAATAATTACATGAAATATTTTCCAAGAACTTTTAAAGTTAAGTATATATCTTTTATATCTGAATTTCTAGCACTGATTTGGTTTGTTTTACGGCATATCAACCTCAATAGGTTAGTTAATGCCGACAAGATTGCTGTTCATATTTTTATCTGCAAAAAATGTATTGCTGGTAATATTTTCCCTTCAAAAATGTATTGCTAGTAATGATATATTGCTGGTAATAATTTTTCTTCAAAAAATTTATTGCTGGGATTAAAACCTATTTTTAAACTTTCATAGTGTTTTGACCCCAGTTTGCGTGTTAACTATTTGCCCATGACTGGGACCCTAACAGGTGCTACCACCCCGATCAGGGTTAACCTGGGATCACCAGTAATTAAGAGGTGGTTCAACGCTCCTCAAAACCTCCTGATCAGGGGCCTTGCTGATGGATGTAGTTTATCGTCTTACCCAGGACGCTGAAGGAAGTAGTTAATCGTCTTACGCAGGATGCTTCTACGATGAGATGAAGAAAAGAACTGAAGCAACAGAGATGGGTTTCTACAGAAGGATGATGAGAATAAGGAGCAGGTTAAGAACATTTTAAACAAATGAGCAATTAAAAGGTTAAATTGAAATCTCAAAGCTTTTTCGTTTTGTTTTTCAGTTCATTTTTAATGCAAGCCACTAAGACAGAAGGAGTTACTGGGTATGGAAGAATTAGCGACAGAAACATTAATCAAGAGCGGAGGGAGGAATGATTAATCAGGACAGTAGATAGCGATTGACATTGCGTTTAAACTTTTGCAGATTAAAATTGGCAGGGAAGCACGGAGCCTGAAGGAAGTTCCACAAAGAAGGCATTAAAGTCACTAAGACAGAAGGGTTTACTAATTGTGGAAGAAGTAGGAACAGAAACATTAATAATGAACGGGAAGAGGAAAGAGTAATCAGGAGGACAGTAGATAGCGATTGACCTTGCATTTATTTTTTTTCAGATTAAAGCTGACTAGAAATCATGAAGCCGGGAGGGAGTTCCACAAGGAAAAAGTGCCAGACCAGAAACTGTTAGCATAGAATTTACGGATATATATATATATATATATATATATATATATATATATATATAGGCGGGATAGCCAGTTCAACTCTAAATTGATGAGTTCTCTTCGGAGACGTGGTCAACGGAGACGGGGTCAAATGTATAAATGGATGGCATTACAGGATTTAAAAAAGATTGCAAAAAGATAAAAAAGCTACAAAGAAAGCGCTACAATGGACAGGAAATAGTGGAGGGCCATGATCTCAACGTCCTGAAGGGACAAAGATTATAGAAATAGATGAATATCTACTAGCGTAGGTGGGTATATTTTAAAGCTAGGATATTTTATATACCAAGGTATATTTAATATAATGTGATCAGAGTCCAGGGTAGCCTTTCATTCCTTCGGAATCCTGTCTTTGATGTTATTAAAAGATGAACCAAAAGAACTGGGAAGCTTGTATATAATTTCCCTGGCGTATTTACTGACTTCTGTTAAAACATTTCCCAGAAAGTTAAACTTCTGTAACTCGTTCCAAATCTTAGCTCGCATCATGGCTGTTCCTCTTGTTAACAACCGTACAGTCTTTCGATTAATTTGCAGTATAAACACCAAAACCCCCCGGTAATTAGAATGTACCCTTTTAGGGTGAAAGTGACTGATTATTTCGAAAATGACATTAAAACTTTGCGCTCGATTATCGTTTAGAAGTTATGGACAATGTAAATTCGACTTCTTTCTCGTCGCGTAGACAGAAAGACCGCCATTACTGTCGTTGTTTCCATACGTGTTCCTTGACAGTCATGCGCAGAAGCTTCAATTGTGTTGATTACTGTGAATGCGCGATGTTTAAAATGAATGCGCGAAGTTTTAAAATGCTTTCAATTGTTTAAAATCAATTTTAGACCACTTTAATTAAAAAAGAATTCTTTAATTAATAAAGCTTTAGTTCCACAAAGAAACAATTCTTTTAATTGGAAAAAAGGAATTTGTAAGTGCTTATTAGTTGAAAGATTTATTTTTGGAACATTGGGGTTACCAATTATAATGGTGTTCGTTTGTAGATAGACCAATACTATTTATATTATTATATTTTCAACGTACAGGATTCAAGTAAACAACAAAAACTCCAAATTGTGAATCAACAAGTATATATTGAAATAACATACAAGAACAAACATGCAATAAAATTGTATTCAATGTAGAGATTAAGAGAAAAAAGTTGTTCCCCATTTAATTGTATTTTGATTTGTAATTGATTGTTTGAAGAAAGTTCTTTTTGAGAGAAAAATGTTCAGGAAACAATATTAGAACAAGGTCTGTTTGTTAGAATAGAGAACACAAGAATACAAGTGATCAAAATGTGTTGTGTTATAGAATGGTTCGAAATCAACAGAGTCCTGGTTGATTGAGCTTGGCTAAATCACAGAGAGAAATGTAAGTTTATATTATGAAATTCTGTGTCTGTGTGTGCGTTTGAAATGTTATGAACAAGATCGTGGACTTGTATGGACAGGTGAATTTTACTGGATCTTACAGACGATTTATGAAAAAGTCGCCTCTTTTATGGAAAAAGGGTAGGCGCCCACGACAAAGCGGGAAGACTTAATATTGCACTAAAATATATGATTGGTTAACAATTAACCAATCACTACATTCGTACTAACTAACTATAAGCGAGGAAACTCAAACCCGAAGGATTCAAAGAAACGACTGCGATGGCTAAATTGTCCTATATAAAAGTAGTAGTGATTTATTAGCCAATCGCAGGCGAATAAAATGTGGGCGTGGAAAAACATAGGAATCGCTACAAATTTATACCAAAAGAAAGTATTTATTTAAAGATTCATATATTATATTTTAGGGTGAGATTCCGTTTTACTAGGACAATATTAAGAATATTTTGGGAAATGGGGTTCAACCATATATTTATTTAGAAAAGTTTTTAATATTATCTATAACAAATTTAATAAAAAAAAATATACCAAACATAATGACCCAGAATCAAACTCGAATGGCAGAAATGGTGAACAAGACTTGCCTTATTTTCGATGAGAGAGAGTTCGTCTTTGTCTGGAATGTCGGACTTCAATTTGAGAGAAGGCGAGTGAGTCAAAAGAGACCATTCTTTGTTGTCCCACAAGAAATTGGGTCATTAACAATTTTACAGCGTAGTTTGACGGAAGCCAGAAAGGACATCCGGTGTGTTGGTGCCCGGATGTCTAGTATGTTTACGATCCGGGCAAGTGATTGACGACTCACGAATATAAGTAGACCATCCTGGAGAAGAGAGTGAGTTCTGTTGGGGTACATCGTTCGACGTGTGCAGTTGTGATAGAACGAACGAACGAAGCGGATACAAAGCAGAGAACAACGATAAATGCCAAGACACCAGAGTAGAGATAAGAAAAGCCTAATCTGAAATTGCGTCACACAATTTCTTTTGACCACAAAAAGAAAGAAAAAATATTCATTTAAACTTCATTTAAGGAACGCGCATTTTAAAATAACATCAGCGAAAATTGCGCAGTAATCAAGACGAGTAAGAAAATACAAAAAGCTGTAAAAAGGCCGTTAACTAAATAAGCTTCCGCGCATTACTTTCGAGGCAAACGTATGTAAACAACGACAGTAATGGCGGCCGTACAACACGAAAGAAATCAAACTTACATTGACAATAAATCGAAAACGGTTATTGAGTGGAATATTTTAATGTCATTTTTTAAATAATCAAGCATTTTCACACCAGAATGGTACATTCTTAATACCGGGGGCTTTTGGTGCTGATACTGCAAATTAACCATCGCTTCCCCCGTAAAATCCACCCAGTTATTGATATCCTGTATTATTCTATCCATGGAGAGGATCCTTCGTCCGCAGGCCCCCTGGGGTCCGGCCGCAACGTACCCGTGAATGCTTATTCGATACGGGTTATAATTTCTTATAAAAAAAATATAGGAGAACACCATTATCTGACGACACCAGCCCCAAGTCAGCCCTCACGGCGAAAAAAAAACAGCCCCTTGAACTCTATCCCCAAACTGCGAGGTTAATGGCACACATATTCTGGGGATAAACCTATAGCTAATGAAACAGAATCTCACTCTAAAATATAATTTACGAAGCTTTAAATTGAAGAAACTTTAACGATACATAAAAAAAACAACGTTGAAAAATGTATATCCCCCTTTTTTTTAAAAAAAAAATTCAGGCAGGTAATTTTTATTTTATTTTATTTCAATTGTAGGATTTTACGTTTTTTCGCACATTTATTTCAAACTTGGCGGATTGCGCAGTAATCAAGACAAGTGAAGCTTTCGCGCCGCAGGACTACTCACGACAAACGTATGTAAACAAAGCCAGTAATGGTGGACGTTCTGAGTACGTGACGAGAAAGAAGTCGAACTCACATTCTCCATCACTTCTAAACGGCAATCGAGTGCAATGTTTTAATGTCATTTTCGAAATAATCAGGCAATTTCACACCAGAATTCTTAATACCGGGGGTTTCTGGTGCTTATACTGCAAATTAACCAGTCTGTCTTCTAACAATAGATAGTCTTTCCTTCCTGGTTTTCTATACAACTTTGGTTAAAAGACCCTGCTGTATTCTTCCAGTGTCTGCAATTGGCACGATGCCATTTTTCAGATGTTATATTATTAAGCTTTTGCCCAGAAACACTAAATCCCGGTAGAAATACTTTCACTTAATCAGCACATTTTCTGCATCTGCCTGTCCTCACGATCACCCGCCTCTCTCTTCGTATATTTAAATGGCGTGGGCGCTTCGGACTCACTTCCCCTCAGGTCCGTCGTCGCGACCCGTTCCCGGTGTGCAGAACAACGCGCGGTTTCCATTTGTTTTTCTGATGTTTTTGGAGCTTAAATGGCTAGAAATTGTAGAAGTCAAGTGACTTACCTGACAACATGGCTGCCTTCTTCTGTTTCCTTGTAAAACAAGCCAGCTGATTTTACCTCATTTTATAGGAGAGTGCCTAATGTACCAATTAGGATGGGCCATTTTGCTAGAATGGACCTGCCCAATACATTTGCATGAGTGATCTTTATTCACCCATATATTTCTCCATGAAATAACTCAAGTCAGTTAGCTTTGGCTACAAGTTGCTCAGTCAGTCGACTGGCTGATCGGTTGAACTCTCTGCCTTCGGGCGGGGAGGAACCCGAAAGAGTCTACGCCGAAGGGCGGATTCTCTTTCGGGGAGGTAAACCGACCCTGTACCCATTTATACGGGTTCAATGGGCATATTTTTGGCCGAGCTCACGGGCTCGGAGATCCCACGTTAAACCGGCCTTGTGCCACATGATGCCCTCGGGGTGACTAAATATCGTTAGCTTTGGCTACACTTGCCTAATTGTGTGTAAGCTAACCAATATTGTACAGAAATGATAACACACTATGCCATACCATACCGTGTCATACCAAACTGTTCTCGTTAGAATCCGTCCCGCCCATTCATAAACCTTTCCCTTCACCCTTCATTGAATATTGCTTTCATATCTGGTTTGGAGCACCTGTTGTTTGGCTCGAGATTCTTGGCAAAATCCAAAGGAAGGGTTTTTAATGTAATCGATCTTGACCTTGTATCGACACATCAGCCACTTTCTCACCGACGTGAAGTGGCCTCCCTCTGTCTTTTATAGAAAAAAAACCTGAAGAAAGCCGGAGTATCCAACGGCTGAAACGTCGTGAATATGGCAATAATGATGAGAACAACTGTCCGAACAATGTAAATAGTATAAATAATTACAATATCTCATCTCAGAAATATAGACAGATCCTGAAGAAGGCCAGAGCGTACAACGCCTGAAACGTCGTGAAGATGACAGTAAATAGTATAAATAATTACAATATCTCATCTCAGAAATATAGACAGATCCTGAAGAAGGCCAGAGCGTACAACAACCGAAACGTCTTGAATATGGAAACAAAGATGAGGATAGCAGTTCGAACAATGTAAATAGTTAAATAGTTACAATATTTCATCTCAGAAATATAGACAGATCCTGAAAAAGGCCAGAGCGTACAACAACCGAAACGTCTTGAATATGGAAACAAAGATGAGGATAGCAGTTCGAACAATGTAAATAGTTAAATAGTTACAATATTTCATCTCAGAAATATAGACAGATCCTGAAAAAGGCCAGAGCGTACAACAACCGAAACGTCTTGAATATGGAAACAAAGACGAATATAGTTCGAACAATGTAAATTTTAAATATTTCAATATTTCATCTCAGAAATATAGACAGATCCTGAAAAAGGCCAGAGCGTACAACAACCGAAACGTCTTGAATATGGAAACAAAGACGAGGATAGCAGTTCGAACAATGTAAATAGTAAAATAGTTACAATATTTCATCTCAGAAATATAGACAGATCCTGAAAAAGGCCAGAGCGTACAACAACCGAAACGTCTTCAATATGGAAACAAAGACGAGTATAGCAGTTCGAACAATGTAAATAGTTAAATAGTTACAATATTTCATCTCAGAAATATAGACAGATCCTGAAAAAGGCCGGACCGTACAAAAACCGAAACGTCTTGAATATGGAAACAAAGATGAGGATAGCAGTTCGAACAATGTAAATAGTTAAATAGTTACAATATTTCATCTCAGAAATATTCCTCACCGTCAAAAACCGAAACGTCTTGAATATGGAAACAAAGATGAGGAAGAAGTTCGAACAATGTAAATAGTGTAAATAGTTACAATATCTCATCTCAGAAATATAGACAGATCCTGAAAAAGGCCAGAGCGTACAACAACCGGAAACAAAACAAAGACGAGGATAGCAGTTCGAACAATGTAAATAGTTAAACAGTTACAATATTTCATCTCAGAAATATAGACAGATCCTGAAGAAGGCCAGAGCGTACAACAACCGAAACGTCTTGAATGTGGAAACAAAGATGAGGACAACATGTTCGAACAATATAAATATTGTAAGTAATGAGTAAATCATCTCAGAAATATAGAGAGGTGTTTTACATCTCTTTTGTTCTTTTTGCGAATGCCTTTCAGTCAGTTTCTACCCATATAAAAGAGTTCTTCATACCGCCAAGAATAATTCCAAGTTGTCATTTGCTTTTAAGCTCCGAAAAATGAAATCTTTTAAACAGGTTTTACGCTTAACGATTCTTAGCAATTCCTGTTGCCATCAGGCAGTGTTCGGCAGAAATAGATCCCATATATATCTCCCAGAAATCTACCTAACATATTGGCAAGACATGAGGTAGCTGCAGATATCATTGTCACTTGTCTAAGTTCACTGGCACCAGACACGTGACTATTTAAAATCTGGGAAGTATTTTTGCCGCATGCCGTAGCTAATGTCTTAACGTTGTGTGACGTGTATGTCTGGAAGGTGTATGTCGGAGGTATTTCTGTTGAACCCTGGTCAAAAACATCGACACTAATACGATATAAAACTACAATTAATATTGGTTCAGAAATTAATCTCCTTCGAAGTATTCCCCTTCTGAACCTCCACACGTTGTTCGGAGACCTATTGATGGAAGTATTCCTGGAACTCCTTTTTGGGAATAACCAAAAGCTGACTTGGATTTAGTCGACGTCTTGAAATTTCCTTATTTTCCAGTGGGATTTCATATTAGGAAACAGAAAAAAAAAGTGGTCACGGGGGAGATCTGTGGAATATGGTGGTTGCTGGGCCTAGGGAATATTGTGTTTGGTCCCAAACTACTGTATAAACTATATTCACTGATGTTGCTGTGGTGAGACTACCAAACTCTACACACTTTCCTTCCAGGCATTGCTCTAAACAACGGAAGTTAGCGAGAACGGAGTAATTTAGTGTGAATGAGTTCAAAGGTCAATCTATGCTTTACGCTGCCAACTAGCTCCGTTGCTAGAGTATTAGTCGCGTAGATTTTTGGTCGGACTTCGTATAAACCTTTGGCATTCACAGGCAGGCGTCACGTAAATGGCGCACGATCGTTACCACATAATTTAACACAGACGTGAGTTGTAACTTTAGCACCTCACAGATCTTTTCTTAGAGAAATTCTTTTCAGCTTCATAAATGTTGGTGGGGGGGATTTTAAGTTTTTATTTTTTATGTTTTTGGCGTTGTATATTTTATTTATTATTATTGTTTTCGTTTTAACATGATTACATTTGACATCATTTTATTTTAGTTTACATTTACATGAAGGAAAAAAAGAAAATAAAAGAAGAATTCTTCGCTGTGTTTTGAGTCGGAAAACACAGGAATTTCGCCTTGGTTTTTCACTATCATTAATCTATTATTCAGAACGTATGCTTCTCCTGTTCTGCGGGTTTGGATTGAGTGCCTGCTAAAATATTTGGAAACATCTGGAAAGAAATAAAACTTATATTATTAATATAACAGCTGAATTCCCTCAATTATACATGCCATCATTCCTAGCCACTGACAATCCCTTTGTTTCTAATGTCGAATGCATTTCTATAGTAAAAGTATTAGCAAAGTGTTTACATTATCATTTAATGGCATTATTCTATTAGTAAGGGCTGCCTTACGTCCTGACCATAGACAATACCTTTCTAACAGATTTTCAGTGCGTTTCCCTCGGGAAATTATCAGTTATGCAATTATATTATACTTATAATAGCTCTATTCTGTTAATAATTATTGCCTTAATTCCTAACAATTGACAATAATTTTATTAGTGATTTTCAATGAGTTCCCATAGGAAAAAATAGCGAAGCGTTTACATATACATATAAAAGTCCTATTCTATCAGCAATGATTGCATTCATTCCTGACCACTGACAATTCATTTCTTCTTCATTTTCAATGCATTTCTACGCAAAAAGTGTTATCAAAGCATTTACATTATACATATATAAATCTTATTCTATCAGCAATGATTGCATTCATTCCTGACCACTGACAATCCCTTTCTTCCTAATTTTCAATGCATTTCTATAGAAAAGTTGTTAGCAAAGCGTTTACATTATACATATAAAAGTCCTATTCTATCAGTAATGCTTGAATTAATTCCTGACCACTGACAATACCTTTCGTCGTAATTTCTAATGTATTCCTATAGTAAATTCGTTAGCAAAGTGTTTACGTTGTACATATAAAAGCTGTATTGTATTAGTAATGCTGATATTGATTCCTGACCATTGACAATCCCTTTCTTACTGATTTTCTATGCATTTCTATAGGAAAATCATCAGCAATACATTTATATTATGAAATGTAACTGCAACTTCTACTTTAGCAGTTTTTTTTTCTTGCACTTCCTAACATTGAAACTCTCTTCCGTTTACTTGCTTCCCTGATAAATACAATCCTCAAAAATTTTAATGCAACGTCAATAGGCAGCTTCTATCTTCTTGAAACCTGTTCATCTTTTGTCCTTTGATAAATCCTCCCTACACACATTCTTTTCTCTTACTTTCACTACTTGTAAGCCCCCCCGCGTACTAATGGCATTTCCGTCTTGCTTGGGGTGAAATGATTAAGAAAATGTTCCCAGCACAATTATACCTGATATTTATTGATTTTCTTTTGAAACCGGGAGATGGAAATTGCAGAAAAAAACAACTGCAGAAGAATAGTCCAATAATCTTTGAAAACCCCGGAAGACAAACACTGAAACGAAGATGAAGTATATGTGGAGTGGAGTGGCGACCTCAAAATATTCACAAGCAAAGCTTTCGTACTCAAAGCCTTTTTCTTTTCTTTTCAAGCACTCTTCTCCAAAATTCTCTTCCTTAAAGTCCTATGCAACGCGGAGGAAGTTGCGAGTGCACTCAGCTGGAAGCCTCTAGTTTCCAAATTGAACGTAGGCAGTATCACAAACAACGACGTTCCCCCTCGCATCTGGCAAGAGACCATGGGGAGAACCACATCGTCGATTCCAGAATCAGATCAAAAATACCTTGAAATGGGAACGGAAGCTGCAGTAAATAGAATTTGGAGAAGAAAAATCGACGAAAATAAATCCTTCGAAAACACCAGAAAACAAATAGTAGATACGAAGAGAGCCAAAAGTAAAAACAGATCTCTCTTATCCTACCATGCAATGGCTGCGGGCGTTACTTCAGACCCAACATTGGACACATGGAGTGACCTGTTCAAATAATTCACAGCACAGGCTTTCGTACTAAAAGACTTTTCTTATGCTCAAGCCCTCTTCAAAATTTTCTTCTTACGCCAACGAGGTGACGTGTGCAGGCTGTGACTCGGCTGGAAACCTCTAGCCAACAAATTGTACGTCGGCGGTATGACGAAAAACGAAGGTCCCCCTCCGCGTAAAGATGAAGAGAATCTAGAGACCATCATAACTCGTCACCGAATTCGATAGGCCGGACACCTGGCTGGAATGCTAGGTATCAGCCTACCCAATCGAATCCTCTTCTCAGAGCTTGTATCTGGCAAAAGACCAAGGGGAGCGCCACATCGCCGTTTCAAGGATCAGATCAAAAACACTTTTGAAATGGAAACGGAAGCTGCAGAAAGTACAAATTAGAGAAGAAAAATCGACGAAAAGACAACATCATTCGAAAACCCCTGAAGGCAAATAGAAGAGACGAATTGAGCCCAAAGAAAAGGCAACGTAGGACGCATTTTACAGAGAAAGAAATTGCAATAAAATCCTCAACACTCGGAAACGACTTCCGGAAGTGGCGACGAAAATGCAACCGCCAGTTCTGGAGAAGAATAGACGAAAAGACAATATCCTTTGAAAACCCCAGACGACAAACACAGAAACAAAGATGAAGAGTAGGTAAGAAAGAGTGCCAAGTTGAAACAATTCCCAGCTAAAGATTTCGTACTCAAAGACTTTTCTTCTCAATTCCACTTCCCCAAAATTCTTTCTTCAAGTTCTACGGAAACGGGGAGAAACAACGGAGGCCGATTGTAACTCAGCCGGAAGCCTCTAGTTTCGAAATTGCACGTAGGCAGTATCACAAACAAAGAAGTTCCCCTTCGCATCTGTCAAGAGACCACGGGGAGAACTACATCGTCGTTTCCAGAATCAGATCATAAACACCATTGAAATTGAAACGGAAGCTGCAGAAAGTACAAATTGGAGAAGAAAAATCGACAAAAAAACAACATCCTTGGAAAACCCCAGAAGCCAAATAGAAGAGACGAATAGAGCCTAAAGAAAACGCAACATAGGACTCATTTTACGAAGAAGGAAATTGCAATAAGATCCCCAATACTCGGAAGCTATTTCCGGAAGTGACGACGAAAATGCAACCGCCGGTTCTATTCGGACATCTTTTCGTAATTCCTCCCCGTGTAATGACGTTCTGATTTTTTGCGTTAATGATAACTCCAATTTTAAAAATTTAAATGCAACATCAATCGCCATTTTCTATTTACTTGAATTCACTTCATCTTTTGTCCTTTCGTCAATCCTCTCTGCAACCAGTTTTTTTTTCTCAGTTTCATTCTCTGAAACTTCGAGTCTTGATTGTGGTGAAATGATAAAAAACAAAAACTGTTCTTAGCACAACTATAGCTGATATTTACTGCTGTTCTGTTGAAAATGGGAGACGGAACATGTAAAAAAAGACAATCGAAGAACAGTCCAAGAACAAAACAACATCCTTCGAAAACCCCAGTAGACAAATAAAAGAGAGAAAAGAAAAGCCAGAGCTCTCTATCCACTGACGCATCGTACCAATTACGCAGTGGCTCCAGACGTCTCTTCAGATTCAACATCGGACGCATTTCACAGAGAAGAAAATCTGCGATAAGCGTCAACAATGAATACGGACTTACAGACAAAAGATTTAAAACTACCAAACGAACAATATATCATTTCTTGATAATGATTAGAAAGACGAAAATACTTGAAGAAAAATTTTAAAAATACGAGCATTCGACACAAAAATATGCGTTCTTTGCCAGAATACGAACGTAAGTTCGCCTCAGCAATGAGAGCTTCGGTTAGATCTGACAAGCTCTGATCGACTAAGATTAAGAAAAGTTTCGTATCCAAAAGTAAACAAATTTTCTAAATAAATAATGGACTTTTATTAAACCATCAGATGCTTATCAATTTAAGCAGCATTTTTAGTGGATACTCTTATTTGAGTAGACGCCTCATTTAGTTATTAAATACTAGATTTATTCATGTTTGTTTAATAAGACTTCTCTAACATTTAGGCCGGTAGAAGAAAATAAATAAATGTAATGTTTAAAAATAAACGAGGCGTCTAATCAAATACAGGTATCCACTAAAAATAATGTTTAAACGATACAAAAAAATTTGGAATAATAAAAAATGCATTAATTATATAGAATATATATATATATATATATATATATATATATATATATATATATATATATATATATATATATATTTACATTTTCGGACTATTGTCCTCATATTTGTTGCTATATTTATCACATCGTTTCGGCCGTTGTACGTTCCGGCCTTCGTCAGATGGCTGGAAAGTCGAACTGAACTGTTTATTTCGCTTGCTGGGATAGACTGTTCTAATTCCACGTGCCATGTCTAATGGATGTCAACGGTTGACCTCTGCAAGTTCTCCACTGCCTTAACCAGGTATTGAACTCACAAGGTTTGGGTCCTGTCACTGATAGACATGGCAACAAATATGAGGGCAATAGTCCGAATAATGTAAATAGTGTAGATAATACCTCACCTCAGAAACGTAGACCTATTTAACAGGTGTACTATTGGAGGAATCGAGACTTTTATCATACAGTCTCAGTTACGGTGGACTGGTCATGTCTTGAGAATGTCTGATGACAGGATACCCAAGATCCTAATGTACAGCCAGTTAGATCAGGGCTACAGGAATGTAGGACGCCCATGGCTAAGATACAAAGACAAGCTGAAAAGCAACTTGTCAGCAGTTAATATACCACATAACACCCTTTGAGCGCTTAGCCTTGGAGCGGGTAGAATGGAGATCAACGTGTTTTAGTGGACTCAGCAATTTTCAATCTGCTTGTCTGAATCATCTTCAAGAAGCGAGAGCAAGATCTAAAAGGTCAGCCAATCTAACAGTGATCTCATCTCACAATCCTCACTCACTTGCTCCATATGTGGCCTCCTTTGTAAATCACTAGCGGGTCTTAAATGCCACTTAAGATTATCGCACAAAATTTCATAACTGAATCAATAAGCTGTCAGATCCTCATACGTTGAAACCGACGGGAGAGTCTTATATATATATATATATATATATATATATATATATATATATATATATATATATATATATATATATAATATAAAATATATATATATAAATTGATAATAAAATCAATGTTCATAATTAATTCAAAAGAGGACTCAATAACGATAGTAGGGTAATAATTATTTATTATCATTTTTTCATCGAGACGGACACAATTTAATCGCTACAAAGATGCAACTCCGTTTCAGTGCATTTAGTTGCACTTCGACTGGTGAGAACCAAAATGGTTATGAACAATTCTGTTTGTAAGCAAGCCGCATGTGAAACGTCACTTCTTTTTTTTTTTCCATTTGTTTGAAAAAAAATACATAAAGGCAAAAAGGCTGACGGGGTGAAACAATAATGGTTGTTGATAGCTGTTTGGTGAAGGATGGCTGAGGTGTTAAAGTAATGGCTAGACCTGAAAAAAATCTTTTCGGCAACAACGGTCAAGGCTTTAAGCACAGGTTTCCAAGCCTTCTAAGAGTGAGTTGGGGGTGGGGGAGGTGAGAATAGGCGATAGTAATACGATGAAAGAAGAAGGAGGGATAAATTCAAACGTTAGTTATAGTAGAAATTGGGAACGATTTTTGGTTATTTTTGTTGGAATTTTTGGGTACTAGTGAGCCAGCCAAAATGAGCTGACTCATTTTATAGTTCACCAATAGAAGGGTTAACCAATCAGAAGGCTCAAAATATTCAATGCGACGTGTATAAAGGCAGCCATGTTTTGTTTTTTTAAATAATGCAATACTTAAATACCACGATCATGTTTTTAGTTTTTCTGTAGTTTATTGTTGCCTATCGGATACGGCAGCAGTATGCCTCACAAAAAGAAATCTCCACCAACAGAGGACTAGATTGCAATCAAAAGAGTCGAGAGTGCAGCAAGGGAAACAATGCCCCTTGCAAATGAAACCCCACATCAAACGGTAGCCAGGAGAACTTCCACTGCTGAGAATATGCAAAAGACTTTCATTAAAAATCCCGCTCAGTAGGCCATATTTGCTTATCAGTTGCCTATGGTTAGAGGAAAGAAACGCTATTTCCAATACAATTACTTACCCACATACATACTATATTAAAACACGCCTAAAACTTATTTTCTATTCAATAACAGATAATAGTCATTATTGTTAAAATTCTTTTCCCAACTTTGGGATGTAATATAACTTAAGTACTGTATTCATTATAACATTTATAGAGGACACATTAAAAGAATACGGATTACCAACTTGACGATTGGTTTCAAAATAAAACTAAAAAAAGCAGTTTTCACTGTGAAAGTATTTAAAAATCTTATCTAAACTTCAATTCATTTTATGAACCAAAAGACTTTAAGTTAACTGTAGTGGAATTTTTGGGTCGTACTAGTGAGCCAACCAAAATGAGCTGACTCATTTTATAAGTCATCAATAGATGTGTTAACCAATCAGAAGGCTCAAAATATTCAATGCGACGTGTATAAAGGCGGCCATCTTTTTTCCCGAATATTCACTGTCAGCCTTTGATATCGAAGACCGAAGAATTACTGAACAGCTGCTGGTGGTATTGGCGATAGAGTCAGATTCAGTGTCTGACTCGTAAGTGTTAATCTTTAACGTTGTTTCATTGAACAGATTACGTACTGCGCTGTATTCTATATTCATAGACTATGGTGAACATGGTTAACAATTTTAAGACTTAAGCCAGAGCTGAATTGCAGATATTTAGGTTGGAGCTATCACTCATAAAAAAATGTAATCAATGAAGGTGTTTTGTAAATTTATAAATTAAGAGATTGAAATTTCTAAGTGGTATGTTTAATACATTAGTTATTTAGGTTTAACATCTTTGTAGTGTAAGTAAATTGTTTTTGTCTATATGAAAACTATAATATATATATATATATATATATATATATATATATTTAAATTTAAAATATTTTTGTAGGTACAAAATTTAATGATCGAAATAAAAGTATAAAATTTAATATTACCAGACATATTAAAACAGTATTAAATAATAAAAAAAAAAACTAACAACAAGGGGGGGAAGAAACTGTTTTTGCTCCCGCTCGTCAGGCTTCCACGGGAGATTGAAAATTAAGACAGAGAAATGTACAATAAGAATAGGTAGGAAAAAAAAATTAATTACACACACATATATATATATATATATATATATATGTTAGTATATATGCAAGAAGGAACATGAGGCAGATGACAGCGAGTCCCAGCAAACATATATATATATATATATATATGACCAATTTTAATTTTAAAATTTAAAATTGGTAATTTTTAATTTTCAATTTTATAGTAAAATTTAATACTAATTAGAATGATTTCTATTTTAGTGTAACCCTAACTTAAAAGCATTAATTATTATAAATCAAGATTCATTGTCATTTTTTTTTAATTTTCATATACTTGTATTTTGATTGGTCAGTCCAGCTTATGTAACAGCGTTTCCCCTAGCCAGGGGTGTTTGATTGATTTGAACTTTTTAAAACCCTTTATTCTACATTCAACATCATCACTTGATAAGACGCCAGAAGTGTTGAAACAAAATGGCTATTTTTGTAGTGATTTTATAACATTTTTATGTTATAATTTTTCAGTAAATAATTATATTTTTTCTACTATGTATTGATCACTCTTTTTTAATAGTGATATATAGAATGGTATTTTTTTTAATTGGAATTTATTCCGTATACACAATCTTATACTATACTATGGGTATATATATATATATATATATATATATATATATATATATATATATATATATATATATATATATCATTAAATGGACTAAGTTCGACAATTATTTTAATATATTTATTGTTTATAAAAAAAATTTTTATATATAGATATTTAAATAAATGCTCTGTTTATAATAAACAGTATTAACAACATTTACCCGCTTGCATATCCGAGAAATCTCAAAGAAAATATGTGTCCTCCGAGAGGAATCGAACCTGTATTCTATACGGAGCATATAGCCTGAGGAACTATACCATTTAGAGGAAGCGTCTAACAGCATTTTAACGTTTCTAACCAGACGCATCCTCTGAAGCTAAATGGTATAGCACATCACGCTATATGACGGTTCTGTGTAGGATACAGGTTCGATTCCTGTCGGAGGTAAATGTTGTTAATACTGTTTATTATAAGCAGAGCATTTACTTAAATATTTGTATCTATAAAAATAACATGTCTTCTCTGACCACAAAGATTCGCGTAAATTTTCATTTTAAAGTCTTTTTTTCACTGCTCTTTGAATTGTCATAGCTGGAAATCCTCTCTCATGTGCCAAACGTCTTATGAATTAAATTGTATCTTTTCTAATTGATCTCTTTAGGCCTAAGTTGAAATGATGAACCCTCTTGCTGTTGTGACACGTGATCTAGTGTTCCTGTCTAGTATTCCCTCTTTTTAAAACTTATTCACCATTCTGTTGACGGTTCTTCAATGGATTTGAAGATCGAAGCCAGAGAATGAATGTTGGTACCATACTTTCGCTGGTTCCCAAACTGCAGGAATTTAAACCTGCTAAAAAAATTGACATTTCACTCACTGTCGAAACTGTTAAATGGAGCCGTCTCTTCAACTGCAATAGCTTCATGTACCGCACTTCTCTTCATCTTACTTACTTCCCTGAAAGCTATAATCTTCAAATATTCAAATGCACTGTCAATCGACATCTCCAGAGGCCTTGGGCTATTCCCCATCCTTCTCTTTATCCTTTCCTCTTTCACACCTCTTTACTCTTGCTGCCATTATCTCTAACGTGATAGTGTCACTCCCGCCTTGCTTGGGGTGAAATGCTTAAAAAAAAATACTAATGTCTTGAATGATCATTTTCCTCTCACCATTGCTTAATTGAGAAAACAGTGGGGCTGCCACAAAACGATTTTAACCTGCTGTCTTTTTAACTCAATTTTTTTTCTGTGATTCCTACGACAAATGGTGTCAAGATGGTTAAAGTTCTTATCTGAAAATTTAGCAAAAAGTAACTCAATTAGTTTGTTGGATTTTTAGATATTAAAACATTTTTCGAGATAGATAATTATACTGTTACACGATTTGAACAATTTTGTAACTACACAATACATACATACATATCATATATATATATATATATATATATATATATATATATATATATATATATATATATATATATATATATATATATATATATATATATATATATATATATATATATATATTATAAAGATAAACTGCAAAAGACATTTCATATTGAATAAGTGGAAAACCAATTATTTTCAATTCATGATAAAAAAGGAAAAAATGGTAAAATGATGCCAATTTGTTCAAGAATCTTGTGTTATCTGAAAGGTTTCCCCAGAAAAGGCACGATCTTTTAGTTATCTCGGTACTAGTGGGTGTTGAACATATCCCAACCTGACCCAATTCTATAACATTTCAGGTCGATAAATTTTTAGCACTCTCCATGTAGATAAATATGAAAAAAAATCTAATTATTTCTGCTGCTTGGTTAAATAAATATTGTTATGGTAAATAAACTCAACGAAAAATAGAAATTTCCTCTATGGCACGCAGATTTTATAAATACCCACCAGAAATTATATGATATATTTATAAGTCTACCATTCTTCCATACTATGAAAATTGCTGCCAAATCTGTTCTGGTGCTTCTGCTATATCTTTAGAGATTCTTGATAAAATCCCAAGAAGAATCTGCAATGTTATTATTCCTGACCTGGCATCTCGGCTTCAGTCACTTTCCCATCACTGTACCTTTTAGTTATAAGTCTACCATACGTCCTTGATTTGAATATTTCTGTCACATCTGCTCTGGTGCTACTGCTATAGATTTGGAGATTCTTGATAAAATCCAAAGAAGAATCTGCAATGTTATCATTCCTGATCTGGCATCTCGGCTTCAGTGGCTCTCCCATCGCCGTACTTTTTATTTATAAGTCTACCATTTGTCCTTGCTTTGAATATTGCTGTCACATAAGATTCGGTTCTTCTGCTATATATTTAGGAATTCTTAATAAAATCCAATGGATGATCTGCAATGTTATTAGTCCTGACATTCATTGTTGATAAAAAAAAACGTTCTTTTTTAGTTTATATTCCATGAACATTTCAGTAAAAGGTTTACGAGTCATCAGACATCATATATTAGATTCGACAAATTAGTTTCAAGGAAATCGGACTATCAAACACGTCATTTCTTAAATGACTTATCACTGGTTTGCAATCCAACTTACTTTCTTTTTTTTTAATAGTTGAAACATTTATTTAATATAAAAAACGCACTTAAAATGTTGCTGCTAAACATGGTCCGATTCCCCTGCTATTTACCTTGAGCTCCTTGATAAGATCCAAAGAAGAATCTGCCATATTATTGGTGCTACTCTGGTATCCAGATTCAATTACTTTTCAATCATGGTAACGTAGCTTGATAAAGCCTTTTTCTATAAATATTTTCATGGTAATTGTTTTGATGAACTTTCCTCTCTCTCTCTCTCTCTCTCTCTATATATATATATATATATATATATATATATATATATATATATATATATCTATACACACATATATATATATATATATATATATAGATATAGATAGATAGATAGATAGATAGATAATAGATAATATTAGTGTTAAATATACACATACATATGCAAAATATATAAATATATATACATAGATGCATACACATACATATATATTTTTTGGAATAAATAGATTCCAAGGGGATAGAATCCAGGTAGAACTCAATGTCCAAGACAGAGTAAGGATATAATAAAAAAGGCTTAAACACTAATATTCCATGGTCATAATTTATTCCATTGGAATCGTAAATACGATCCAATTCATCAGACCTACAAATTCAAAAAAAATGGCAACGGTGTAATGGATAGGGTTTTGGATTGAGGAATCGGAGAGACGAGTTCGAATTCCAGTCGAATCCATTAGATTGACTTACGTGCTAATACCCTTGGGAAAGGTATTAATCCTATTCTTCTCCTTCCAGCTATGGGTTAAATAGCAGAACAGACTGGGTTCGATAGCCTTGGATGGCAACTGGTCTAGGAGAATGACAACTCTGAATTCAAAACCTGCGGGGGGTCGTTTGGGGAACTTTGTGGCACTTAGTGCACCAGGTCTCCGTATTCAGCTCTTCAAAATTTGTGGATGGTCGTGCACGAAACCTTCACCACTATAATCAAATCTCATGTGCTGTTGTCGGGCTGTCGGTTTCCTGGGAACTGATCTGCTTGACCCTCATACATCGAATTCGACGGGAGAGTCGAGTATATATATATTAGTTGTTATTAATAATAATGTTAATAATATTTTTCTTTTCTTTTTTATTTTGTTGGTGATCTTTAAAAAATGTCGAGTGTTAACTGTAAATAATATTAATCTGTATTTTTGAAATTAATAGCATTATGCTTAATAATTTGATAATTTCTTCTTTTTCTTCATTCTCTTTTCTCTCCTACTCTTGCTTCTCCATTTCTTTTCTATTATGTCATATCTCTTTTCTTCACCCTTTTCTTTGTCTTCGTTCCTTTTCCTGTGAAAGGACTTGTTAAATTGGTCAAAATGTATGGCACTTTACCTTACAAAGCTTACATATCTTAATAAATATAGATTTAACCAGATTCTTTCCTCTCCTTTCTCTCTATAAATTTGATCACATCGGTTGTCCTCCTCCTTTCCCTATCATCTTACATCAGCTTAAAACTACCCCCCCCCAAAAAAAAAAACTTGTATAAAAATAATAATAAGTAAATTTTTAAACAATTTTCTTTTATGCCTAGAAATGCGATCTGAGGAACCAGGAAAAAAAATTCCATTCCTGGGGAAATAAAATATAATCTATGGACCCGTAAATTTGACTTTCATTTAACTTTAATTGACTTTTTTTTAAATTTAACTAAATTAGAATTAGATACTTATTTTTTAAAAAAAATATTTAATCAAAGATCAAGTATGTTTCATCTTTTTGTAAGGCATATATATATATATATATATATATATATATATATATATATTGTGTGTATTTCGGCAGCATTTTTTCATTGATGTATGTTTCATAAATAATATAGACAAGTGTTGTCTATTTATTTTATGTAAATTCTTTTCATATCGTCTGATAAGCTTAATAACATTATCATTAAAAGAAGAAAGAAAATCACAATATTGATCCATATTTTTTAATCCTATCTAAGCTTTCGGCTTACATAAGCCATTATCAAAGATGACAATTACAGTACAATATATTAAACAATACACGGACATGGCAATAATGATAGTCTGTTTCTGTTTGCATGGAAGATTTGCAAGCAACGACAAACTCATGCATAGGAGACGCTGGAAGCGAAAATCGCAATCGCAGCTCATGACGTCATATATGACCACGCGAGTTAGTGAAAACGAGAAGTATATATATATATATATATATATATATATATATATATATATATATATATATATATAGAGAGAGAGAGAGAGAGAGTACTTTCTTCTACTTTTCCCTCATGGTAGAATATTTGGAAAACTTTCACAACGGCATAAACGTATAAAACGGACAATAGTAGTTGAACATTGTGGGAGAGAAATTACGCACACACACAAAACCCCTGACACACACCCTGACACACAAACACGCACACACACAAACACGCACACACACACACACACATATATATATATATATATATATATATATATATATATATATATATATATAAACAAATGTTTGGAGGTACAAAATTTATAAATAGTTTTAAAAACTAGGAAACCATTGATTTTAATATTAAAAGTCTCTAGAGCCCTTTACGCCAACATCTCATCAGGAGACAATCGTTGGATTAGCGAAATGAATAATAGCGATATTGAAGAGCAAAAAAAAGGGGGGAAACAAACTAAAATAACGAACAAGTATATATACTTGTAACGAGGGAAGGGTTATCGTGTAAATAAATAGCGAGGACAGTTAAAATAAAATATCCCCAACAGATTCAGAGACCTTATAAATTCTTTCTGCCGGCAGAGAGAAGGTTTTAAATCCTATACAGACCGATTCCAAAATCTTCAAATGATTATTGAATCGGCTGTATGAATAATTCTAAACCACTCTTTTTTTATACAACTTGGCACAAGCTATATTCTCAACTAAATGTTGAGCAATAGCCGATTCCATATTCATGGGGGAAGATAGCATATTCTATCTATCTTACCAAGTCGTATTTTGGAAGGTACATGCTGATTGATTCTAGTTTCCAAATGCAAGGTTGTACGCCCCACATAACCAGCAGCACACTGGCAATTAAATTCATATACTAAATTACTCAATTTGATGTAGGGCAATACATCCTTGCGAAAAGACGGAAACGCAGACCTAGTTTGAAAAATGCTACGTAAAGCAACTGATGGGAAACAACCGGAAACCGACTTGCTAACCTGCTTAATTAAGCCCTGATATATATATATATATATAGACTGATGTGAGTTTGTGACTCTGGGTTTCACGCCATTTGTAATCGTTTGACAATCGCAAATAGCATGAAAACCCGGACCACATCACAACAATCCAACTAAATATGTTAGATCGATCACTACTATTGATCGCTTTCCAAGAAGTACTGCTTATATATAGTATATAAATAATATATATAAAAATTGCACACACACACACACACACACACACACACACACACACACACATATATATATATATATATATATATATATATATATATACACATTTAACACAGACGCACACACACACACACACACACACACATATATACATGAATAAAAAGACAAGAGGAAAGGCTGTTCTTAGCCGACGTGTCCCGTCCTCTGAGAGATTCTATCAAGGCAAATGCACGCGGCCGATAGGGTCATGGCACGTCAGATCTAGTGATGGTTTCCCCTAGGGGGTGCAGTTTCGAATCTTGCCGGAAAGCAGACATTTTTCTAACAAGATTTTGAATATTCAAGCTGGTAAATAAAATTAATTAAAAAACAGAGCATCAACTTGAATAAAATCTATTAAAAATAAAGTATAAACAGAGAATATTTTGAATAATTGTCGGACTTAATCCAATTCATGACATATTGTCAATGTTAGCGTTAAGATATATTTCCTCAGTAGATATAATCAATCGAGAAATATCGTCGAAGATTGTGGGTTTAAAAACAGCAATTCAGACTTTGCTAAACATACGCTTCTTTGTGACTGAATGGTTAATAACATATCAGATCAAATGATGGCTTATATTTGGGCTACAGGTTCGATTCCTGTTGAAGCACATATTTTCTACGATTTTTTCAAACGTTTAGGCAATGAAGTGGAAACTACAAAACCTCCTACATTAAAGCAGTGAAGGAAATCGAGAAGAAAGAATTAAACATCAACTACAAGAAGACAGAAATCATGGTTGTTAGCAAAAGGATGACCCCACATCAAAGAACTTCATTATTGGCGGGCGCAATCTTCAACATATGATATACAGATGACACAATGTTTCATAGCAGACACAAAAAGGAAACTACAAAACCTCCTACAGAAGATAGTGAAGGATATCGTGAAGAAAGAATTAAACATCAACTACAAGAAGACAGAAATCATGGTTCCTAGCAAAAGGATGAACCCACACCAAAGAAATTCATTATTGGCGGGAACAATCTCGCAACATATGATATGCAGATGACACAGTGTTTCATAGAAGACGCGGAAAAGAAGCTACAAATCCTACAACAGAAGGCAGTGAAGGAAATCGAGAAGAAAGAATTAAACATCAATTGTAAGAAGACAAAAAGCATGTTTTTTAGCAAAAGGATGAGCCCAGATATCCATCTAGAAATCGGAGGTACCAAATCAACAATCAATTTATATATCTGGGAAGTGTTTTAACAGAGGACGGAAATTACGACAGTGAACTCCGAAGGCGCATAGAGTTAGCCAAAGATGCCTTACAAAAGCTAAGCAATGTATTAGGAAACACGATAAGTTCGTGAGGAACTTCATTCAATGCCCCTCAATTATGTGCCATGCGTGATACATGCTTAGGCGATCATGTATCTTTCGATACATGACTGACGAGGCAGAGTTTTTCCCGCCATTTCTTTCTGCGATAGACCAGTTGCCATGTAATGCTATAGAACCCGTTCTGTTATTTACCCATAGCTGCGAGTAGGGGAAGAGGGTTCAAACCTTTTTCCATGTAATGGTTCCAACTGGAATTCGAACTCGGCTCTCCGATTCTTCAATCCGAGCTGTTATCCATTACTCTACCATGCCCTTCCAGTGTACTGAAATTTTATGTTCTCCTGTATGGCAGTGAATCCTGGACAATTTCCTCAAAGATGAGAAGAGACCCGAAAGAACAGAAATGTGTTTCTAGAGAAAGAAGCTGGATCGAATATGTAAGTAACGATGATGTTTGATTGGAAATGGAAAAAAAAAGGAAACTTATATTTAACATCCAGAGGAGAGTGTTGAAACATTTAGCGTATATAATGAGGAGAGACGGCTTGGAAAATCTGATACTCACATGACTGATTGAAAGTACGAGAGACAAGGAAATACAACGCATAACCTAACAAGCGAGCGTGAGTAAATGGATGGCAAAACAAGGTTTAGAAGAAATAAGAAAAAGACAAGATTAAGAGCTACAAAGGACAGGAAACTGGGGGGGGGGGTCCATGGTCGCCAATGTCCTAAAGAAAATCAAGACAAAGAAGAAGAAAAACTTAAATAAATGGATAGCGGAAGAAGGTTTAGAAGAAATAACAAAAAGAGAAAATTTAATAAGAGCTACGAAGGAGAGGAAATTGTGGAGAGCCATGATTGCCTATATCCTGAAGAGAGACGGCACAAAGAAGAAGAAGAAGTTTGATTAAATGGATGGCGAAAGAAAGACTATGAGAGATAACAAAAAGACAAAATAAATTCAGATCTAAAAAGCAAAGGAAATTGTGGAGAGCCATGATCACTTGGGTCCTGAAAGAACACGGCACAATGAAGAAGAAGAAGACGAAGAAGACAGATTTTGAGTAAATAGACGTCGGAACAAGTTTTAGTAGAGATAAGAAAAATACAGTATTTCTTAAGAGCTAAATTGGTAGGAAATTGTGGAGAGCCATGAACGTCTACGTCCTGAGCGGACACGGCACATAAATAAGAAAGCCAAATATGTTACAGATAATTTTATGAATTTGTCAATTATCAGTGATGGGATTAACATTTGGTCTTTTAAAAAAAAAGAGAGATATGAGATTCTGGCAAACCTTATGATGTAACTTGGATTCCTGATATTGAAATATGGGTTAAAATCTTCTGTTGCTATTCTAAACTTCAATCTTCAGATCCTGTTCTTAGATAAAACGAAACACGTGGAACTGGGATATTTTGGTAAGATAGTCAGATCGGCAAACGGTGAATCTTTGTTTTTATAGCCTTTATCGTGTCTTAATTGCGTTGAATCGTTATCAGAATCAGGAGGAGGTTAAAAAGACATCAGATAAAAATATTATCGCGAGATATCCCACGAGATGTTCATATGTAATCGTTGCATTTACAGTTTTTATTGCCAGCAACTAATTGCCTTGAATCTCCCGGCAGATGAATTTTTTATGATAAAATATACAGAAATAGAATAATATTAATAATGAAGAGTGTATAGAGCCAGAGTGTTGGGATAAAAAGCAACAATAATAAGATGGAATAAAACTAGTAATAAAATAATAGTAATAATGAAGATTGTATAGAGCCAGAGTGTTGGAATAAAAAGCAACAATAATAAGATGGAATAAAACTAGTAATAAAATAATAGTAATAATGAAGAGTGTAAGAGCCAGAGTGTTGGGATATAAAGAGAGATGGAATAAAACTAGTAATGTTATAGTAATAATGAAAGTGTATAGAGCCAGAGTAAAAAGCAACAATAATAAGATGGAATAAAACTAGTAATAAAATAATAGTAATAATTTGTATAGAGCCAAATTAAAAGTTTATATGGAATAAAACTAGTAATAAAATATTAATAATGAAGATTGTATAGATTGGGATAAAAAAGAAATAATATGGAATAAAAACTAAATAAAATAATAGTAAAAAGTGTCTGAGTAAACTAATTGAATAAAACTAGTTAAATGAATAAAAATGAAGTTTATATTGACCTCGATTGTTGGGATATAAAGAAACAATATGGTGTAAATGTCGTAAACATCTGAGAGTAATGTTTAATATCTGCCAATTTATATAATAGATCGATTAATTTCGGTCTGGGTTCCAGCACTTCAAGAAGAAATCTTGAAAAATTCCTAATAATGTCAGAGGCATAGACGTTCTTCTTTCTTAGATGCCTGATTGAGTAACATTCGTCGAATCTATGAAGGCGATTCAGCGAATTTTCAACGCCAAAGAAACAAAGATATAGAATTTTGGAGGAATGGTTTAGCTGGTGCGAATGGCGTGCGGTGTGAGGGGGTGGCGGTTCTGGTAGAAGGGGAAAAAAACGAAAGAGAATCGGTGAAAAAAAATAAAATAAAATAAAACCCCCAAAACAAAGAAAAGGAACTATTTTCCAAATGTTTATTGATGGCCATTTTGACCTGCAAGGATGAAGGAAAGTCTTTGAAAAAATGTCTGTTAAACGAAGAATAATGTTCGGAACGGAATCGGTTGGCGTAAGAAATAATAAATCTTTTGAGCATTTTTTTTATTATAGACTTGTTTTTTAAATTATGTGTTGCATACACCACAAAAAGACAGTCTATCCGAATTTACTCCTCTCTCTGTATATATATATATATATATATATATATATATATATATATATATATATATATATATATATATATATATATATATATATATATATATATATATATAAATTCGTTCATATCTAGCTATCTCATACTATTTATATGTATCTAAATTGATTAGAATCTTTCTAGATAAGCGGGAAGTACGAGAGAAGAAACTGCATCTACATTCGTATCTATCTATCTATCTATCGATATATATATATATATATATATATATATATATATATATATTTTCTATCTATCTATCCATCTATCTATCATCGTCTCTCTCTCTCTATATATATATATATCCATATTTCTATCTATCTATCTATCTATATATATATTTCTATCTATCTATAATCGTCTCTCTATATATATATATATATATATATATATAAAATATAAATATTTCTATCTATCTATCTATCTATCTATCTATCTATCTATCTATCTATGTATTGTATATATATATATATATATATATATATATATATATATATATATATATATATATATATTGAAATATCATATTTATCTATCTAATCCTATTTATATTCATAGATATGTAAGTCTATATCTATCTATCTATCTATCTATCTATCTATCTCCGCCTGTTTATAAAGTTACAATTCAGGGCATCATTTGAATTCTTTAAAAACCTCTCCCAAGTGCTTTTTAACAGAAAAAATGATTTTAGCCCAGCCTTGCGAAGCACACCAGTCTTGTTTAAAAAGAATAAATTTTATTTTATTTGCACAAAATAACAGAATTATTAAAAAAAAAACGACTTACAGGGGTCGCCTTGTATTTCCTCTTGCTGAATATTAAGGTGCTTTAATATTGTGAATCAAAGTTTTTCTTCTCATAACCGCGCATAACATTTTAAACTCTTTTTGTGAAGTCCTCAGGTTAAAAGCAGAATTAGTTTTAACTAAAGACAGGAAACCGAAAGAATTGAAAAACTCCAGAAATCAAACCGGTTACTAATAAACCTAGACTTACTATAAGTCACTAGTAAATATCTTAGTTATGTTTGGTGTTGTTAGTTACTGGAATCTTGCTGTGGAATGGACTGCAGACTCATTTGTACTTTTATATTCAAGCTATTTTTTTTTTTTTTTTTGAAAGCAACGTCATTTTTTTTTTTTAATAAACCTTTTAATTGTTCGGACGAGCTCTTCGCCATGGTACCTACATTGTATGAATTTAAGCGTTATACTAGACTGGCGGTGACATCTTACCAGTTTACTGTTGAGCTGGCTTAATGTAGCCGCAAGTTCTATGCTAACAGTTTCTTCTTTCGCAACTCCCTCTTGTCGAACTCCATTCCTACTACATGCTTTCCCGCCAACATCAATCTGCAAAAATTTAAATGCAATGTCAATCGTTATCTACTGTCCTCCTGATTACTCTTTCCTCTTCCCGCTCATTTTTAATGTTTCTGTTACTAATTTTCCCACACCTAGTAAACCCCTGTGTCTTAGTGGCTTTACTGCCTTACTTGTGGAACTCCGTTCCGACTTCATGCTTTCCAGCCAAATTTAGCCTGGAAAAAATTAAATGGAATGTCAATCGTTATCTACTGTCCTCCTGATTACTCTTTCCACTTTCCGATCATTATTAATGTTTCCCTTACTTATTCTTCCACACCTAGTAACCCTTGCGTCTTAGTGGCTTTAATGCCTTCCTTGTAGAACTCCCTTCTGGCTCAATGCTTTCCAGCCAATTTTAATGTGCAAAAATTTAAATGCAATGTTAATCGCTATTTACTGTCCTCCTGATTACTCTTTCCTCTTCCCACTCATTATTAATGTTTCTGTTCCTAATTCTTCCACACCCAGTAACCCCTTGTATCTTAGTGGCTTTAATGCCTTCCTTGTGGAACTCCCTTCCGACTCCATGCTTTCAAGCCAACGTTAGTCTGCAAACATTTAAATACAATGTCAATCGCTATCTATTGTCCTCCTGATTACTCTTTCCTCTTCCCGCTCATTAATAATATTCCTATTACCAATTATTCAACATCTAGTAACCCCTTGTGTCTTAGTGGCTTTAATGCCTTCCTTGTGGAACTCCCTTCTGGCTCCATGTTTTCAAGCCAACTTGATCATTGCCACCCTTATCTCTGCAGCGCCAACATCACCCCTTCAACCCTTATAATATTTATCCCTGCAAACCTTAAACCTGTATCTGATACGGTAGATGCTATTGTTAAGATAAATAACACGATTAGAATTAATAAATTTTGCAATGAAAGAAAAATGGTCAAAACGATGAAGCGACCACAATCATGTAAGCAAATCAAAAATAATATGAAGGAAAAATAATTCACAATCTAGGAGATGGTGTTTGTACACAAAAATAAAGGCGAACACAGTATGTCTGTCTCGAAGATAAGGCAGTCCTAGACTGAGGTTAATTAATTTAGACCCTCCAAAAGGCAGGATGTAACACGAGGCCATTTTTTTTTTACGTGGGGCGATTCCGAGTCCGTAGGCTTGGGCAAAAATTCCCCGTAAACCCCGCATACAAAGTCTCGGGCTTGTCTACCACCCCAGACGTGACTCTGACCTTCGGCATAGCACCTTCTGCATTTCTCACGGCCTGAAACGGCAGATCTGGACTGACTCATGTCAAAACACAAACCGCTCCAGAAAAAATATCCCTAGCATGGATTCTTTATCCTTCTAACTATACGAGAGGAAATCTTTTGCAATTATTCCCTTCACACACTTATTGGGAAATCAACAAGGGCCATCAACACCAATGTCCTAAACGAGACGACACATAATAAAAGAGAAATGAATAGCACTACTCTCTCTGAACATTTTGGGCAATTAATACACTTAATATTACGTAGGAGACTGTAGATAAGCCAAATCTTACAATGGCAAAGGCAATAGATGCAATTTATGCTTTGTTGAAAAATTGCTTTTCTTAGAGAACTTAACACTAGCTTATTAAACAAAAGAAATAAATTGATGGTTACATATAGGCATAAAAGTAAATATCTGCTTAAATAGGTTGATACAGATTAATTTTTTATGCAAATTATTGTTTGGTTTCTGTATTTTTTTAAAAAGTACAAATAATCTCTCTCTATGCTTAATATTAAAAAAAAATAAACACGACTGTAAAATATTTTTTACACATATATATACATACATATATATATATATATATATATATATATATATATATATATATATATATCCCGTTTATTTTAAATGCTAAATATTTAAAAAAAAAAAAATAATCCCATATATATATATATATATATATATATATATATATATATATATATATATATATATGTCCAAGAATATGATTGATGTATACAGAATAAATTCCAATAACCAACAATCACTATTCTTTCCGCTAGAGGGCTCAATATAGAACAGAGCGCAAATAATTATTTATTTAAAAATTATAACATAAATATGTTATAAAATCGCATGTTTATGTTATAATTTTAAATAAAAATATTTATATATATATATTATATATATATATATATATATATATATATATATATATATATATATATATATAATTTTTTATAAAAAATTATAACATAAGTATGTTATAAAATCACTACAAAAATAGCCATTTTGTTCAACACATGTGTCTTATCAAGTGATGATGTTGAAAATAAAATAAATGGTTTTAAAAGTTTCAGATTAATTAACGATCCTACACTAGGGGAAACATTGTTACAAAAGCTAGAATAACCAATCAAAAACCAAGTATAGAAAGATTCAAAAGCTTGACAACGAAATCATGCTATAATAGCTATTCAGATCTTTAAATACGTGTAATATTAAAAATAATTTATACTAACTAATAATTATAAAATTATATGATAAAATTTAATATTAAAATTAAAAACTGGCAATTTTAAAATCCAAATTTAATCACTATTAAGTTTAAAACTACAAAATTATTGAGAAAAGAAAAAATATATATATGTTTATTCAATTAATTTCTTCATTGAAATTACGTTCGACAAGACGACTACAATATATCCGGTCATTTGACAATACATGTATATATATATTTTTCTTTTTCCTTTCATTTTTCGTTTTTATTTTAAAGTTTGTGAACGTGGTCTTAAACTCACGCGTAAAAAACAACAAAAAACACAATCAGATTATAATACATAAGCACCCAGACATAATTAGATACACACACACACACACACACACACACACACACACACACACACACACACAAAAAAAAAAAAAAAGGAAGGTGGGAGGGGATACATGAACATCTCTACAACCCTTTATGAAAAAAGGAGACGTGGAAACTAACACTTATACACACACATAGTTAAATGTGAATACACTCTACATACACATAGACACCGATAGATACACATATACATCCACAGACAATGACATAGACAATGAGAAATCACAACCAATATATATATATATATATATATATATATATATATATATATATATATATATATATATATATATTATATATATATATATATATTAGTGACTCATATTTTTATCATAAAAACATTTTATATGAATAAATGCATAAATTGTGTCTTTATAATTATAATAATAATAATGGACTCTCTCGTCGATTTCGACGTATGAGCATCTGACGACAGATTATTGATTCAGTTATGAAAGTTTACTCGATAATCATATATATATATATATATATATATTTGTGAGCAGAGTGAGTTAAAATATATATATATATATATATATATATATATATATATATATAATAAAAGAAATATAGTTTTATGGGGTGCTATATTTATCGGTTAAAGTGCTCAATATATATATATATACATATGATCAGATAGAGCGTATGTAAATATAAATATAAAAGTGAACATTGAAGGCTATTTCATGCTAGACGCAATCGTCAGACCTGATTCCAGTAACGATACCAAATTTTATTTTGGTTCCATTGAAAATACTATCAAAATTTTGTTTCTACCATCATAGAATGACTTTAGGCAATATAAAATTCATCTAGTCACTGGTCTCTCTAAATATTTATGAGAGTTAAAGAATGGTGCTAATACAACTATTATCACGTGCAATATTGTGGCAAGAACCAGGCCTTCTAATGGGAAAAGCAATAGATGTAATTGATGCTTTGTTGAAAAATTAGTTATCTTAAAAAACACTAGTTTATTAAATAAGAGAAATGAATTAATTGTTACATGTAGGCATAAAAATAAATACCCGTTGAAATACGTTCATCCAGATTAATTTTTATTGTAAATTATGATATTTCTCTCATCAAAAAATGAAAATCATGGCATTTTCTCAGGATAAAACTTTTATAAGTAATTATATAATGACAAGTTGGTAGACTTAAAGATTCTTTTAAGATTTAATTGCGGGAAAGCAACTCGTTCGAATTGTAGCATTTAAACATGTGAATGTCAGAATGAATTTATTCAACACTGGGAAAAAGATTTGCCTCAGGTTAATAATGTGATCCGCTTGACGAAATTTCGATTTTATGGACATGTTTTTCTCAGGCCAACCCGTAGCTATGGTCCACCACTGTACGGTGAATGATGAACGTTAATACTTTCTAACAGGCATTTCTTCGACACACGATCGTGAAATGTCAAAGTTTGCGCCAGTATGTCTATGTCTTGTAGCCTTTGGTATTTCATTAATCTGTTATGTCAGTGATGTTAATCGAATATTGACATTGTTTTAAATCAGGTTGATTTTGCATTTCGATGATTCCATCGGACAGCAATCGTATTGTTTGACACCATCAAAAATTCGCCAATGGTCGTAATAGACATTTGTTGGCTTTTCTATCTAATATACAGTAATTCGTTGAGTTTAATTTGTTCTAAGACCGAGCTCGTAATCCAAAACACTAGTATCTCAAATCAATTTTCCCTATTGAAATTAATGGAAATATATCCGCTCCGTTTCAGGACTCTTAAAACACGCTAATTTTTTTCTATAAAACTCACTCCTATGTTTATATTTGTGGGTTTCTTACAAGCAAAAACGCGCGAATAAAAACAAATATAGATTACAAACAATAAAAAAAACAAATTGTAAAGAAATAAACTCTACTAAACCATGATTTTTCGACGACTCCCGTCCTGGGTATGATGATAAACTACATCCACATCCTGGGTATAACGATAAACTACGTCCAGCAGCAAGGAGCGTGGAACCACCTCTTAATTGCTGGTGTTCCTAGGTCCACCCTGACCCGTTGTGGTAGCACCTGATAGGGTCCCAGCTAAGGGAAAATAGTTAACACCGAAACTTGGGTCAAAACATAAAAGTGTATAAAAATAGGTTTTATTACAAGAAATATTTCGTAAAAAATTCTTACCAGAAATAAATTTTTGAAGAGAAAAAAAAAACAAACTATTACCAGCAATACATTTTTGAAGGAAAAAATATTACCTGAAATAAATTTTTGACAAAACAAAATATTACCAGCAATAAAACTTTGTCAGCATTAAATAACCCATTGATGTTGATATGCCGTAAAACAAAATAAACCAAACCAATCTAAACCAAAGAATACATATTCTATTCATACGAATCTATCCTAAAACTGTTGTCGGCATTAAATAACACATTGAGGTTGATATGCTGTAAAAAAAATAAACCAAATATATATATATATATATATATATATATATATATATATATATATATATATATATATATATATCATATTAATTATATTTAATCCTAAGTGGTTTAAGTATAAATCCTCCATCGCTTAATAATATTAGACACCTGTATTAAAAAAACTATTTATTGCGAATCCCAAAAAACTTGCGGCCCGTATAAAAAACGCCACATAGTCCGAACTGATATTAAACTATAAACAACGAAAGGTTCTAGCCACAAATAAATTCCAATACCAGACCGCCCCTCCCGGATAAAATACTAGTTCCTAACAAAAGCCTATTCTCATTAACAAGGCTTCTCCCAAAGGAAGACTGACATTGAAAATAAAATTAAAACAATGCTCTGAGATAGACACTTAGGGGCTGATGATCGCCGCTCACAGAACGGCTTGAAAGAGACTATCTGTGTGTGCGTGTGTGAGCTTTACGAAGCTGGGATACATATTTATTCCGAGCTTTCAAACGTTGAATTTAAACCGTACAGTACATAACCATAGCTGTTTTCTAACTTCACAGTTTAAAATAATTAACTTTCAGATGAACGCAAAAGGAAAAAACAATACACTGATGATGACATTGTGCTAATGTCGAAAGTACTCGGATTAAATGAATATGTATCAATATGATAATTTTCTCTCTTTCTTTAATAAGGACGCTAAGATATTTGTTGGTGAATATGAGAGCAACCTATTGAAAATAAGTCGACAAAACTAAATTATTCAGTGAGTTGTCATAATGAAAACATACTGCCAAAATATACGCAATTTAATATATATATATATATATATATATATATATATATATATATATATTTTCAAACATTCGGAAAGAGACATGCCTAAGGTTAATGTCAATATGAGCTTGACATAATCTAAAATTTATGGCGTTATTTTTCATTACAGACACAACAGTGACAGAACCTATTTCTCTTGCTAGATGTTAGTAATTCTTTGATTCTTGATTGAAGAGAGAGATATTTAACTGGCTTACGGCCGTATCATGTTGGAACACCAGTTCCCGTAAGAAGATCGAAGTTAAGCAACGTGCAAACCGGTTACTACCTAGAAGGATGATCGCTTGGGAATAACAGGTACTGTAAACTTGGATGTGCGTGTTATGTAAAGGATAATGATTCGTAATCGTTAATCGGAGAGCAGAGATCCAATTCCAGTTGGATTCGTTATGTTCATAGACGCGAAATTACCCTTGGGAAAGGTTTGAATCCTCCTCCTCTTCTCAGAGCTATCGGTATCACTAAATAATTTGGGTTGATAAACCGTAAAAAAAAACAAATCCATTAATCACGTCAATGGCAAGCCTTAAAGAAAAGAGTGGCAAAATATGGATCAGATGATTATAGATAACTTGATCAAATCCATGGATAATCGAATATAAGTACTGAAATTAGCAAACGGAGGACCTAATCCATACTAATTCCAAATAATGTTTATTTATGTTGAGTTGAGATTACGTAATTAAATTTTGAAATTGGATGTATTTTATTTCTTCTGGTTAAAACATTTCTTAGGATAGTGTAGCCTGACGTGCAATATCACTTAGCTACAGAGGAAAGTTACAAAGGACACAAATTTTCTCTGGTGTTCAAGCCAGTCAGTTATGTGCAATGTGTGATACACTCTTAGGCGATCATGTATCTTTTTAGACATGACTGACGAGACAGATTTTTTTTCCGCAGTAGGTTGCTATTTCTTTCTGCAGTAGACCAGTTGCCATCCAAGACTATAGAACCCGGTCTGTCCTGCTATTTATCCATATCTGGGGCTGGTGGGGGTTGTTTGATTCATACCTTTCCCAAGGGTATTAGCACTGGAAGTGGAACCGGGATCTCCGATTCCGAGCCGCTGTCGATTACGCCACCGTACAGTTCGGTAAATGGATAAGAAGAGGACTGGAACTTGAACTCGGATCTTCGATTCCTCAAAACGAGCCGCTATCCATTACTCCACCTGATAATAGTAATTATTATTATTATTATTATTAACATAAGTCTTATGTACCATGACCTTTCCGGACGTAGGCGATCATGGCTCTCCACCTCCTTCTATCCCTTGCAGCTCACCTTCCCTCCCCCGGACCACGTTCTGTCATCCAGTTGCTTACGTTGTTTTCCCTTGTCTGTCTTTCCCTCCATTCGACCTGTGAGTATCAGATTCTCCAAGCCCTCTTCCTCATCATGTGCCTCTGGAACTTCAGCTGCCTCTTCCTGATGTTAAGTAAAAGCATCTTCCTTGTTTACATCCTCTCTAAAATCTCATCGTTGCTCACACGCTCGGTCCGTGATATCCTTAGCATCCTTCTGTAGAACCACATCTCCTCTGCTTTGAGTCTCTTCTTCATCTTTGAGGAAGTCGTCCAACATTCACTGCCGTAAAGAAGGACAGATGTTACGTAACAGTTCAGTATTCTTTTCTTCGTTACCAAAGAAATCCTCCTCTCTCGTAATACTCTTCCCAGATTTTTGGAATCTGTTCTTAGCTATCACAATACCTCTATGGATCTCAGTGTCGCATTTACCGTCCTCTGTCAGAAGGCTTCTCAGATATTTAAACTTCCTTGTCTGCTTGAGTCTAGTGTTCCCGACCTGCAAATCGCTTTTCGTGCTCGAAGTATTATATATATATATATAACACATATTTATGTTATAATATTTTGAATAAATAATTATATATATATATATATATATATATATATATATATATATGTGTGTGTGTGTGAAAATAAATATATATATCTCCAATTATTTATATATTATATGCAAACTACTTATTACAAAAATCTCAATATCAGAGATAGAGCTTACATATTTATCCAAACAAATATATATATATAAATTCCAATAACCAACAATCACTATTCTTAAAAGAGTGCTCAATACAGAAGTAGAGCGAAAATAATTAATTTTTTATTAAAAATTATAACATAAATATGTTATAAAATTTTATTTATGTTATAATTTTTAAAAATAAAAATATATATATATAAATATATATATATATATATATATATATATATATATATATATATATATATATATTACAGTGTGTGATTCATATTTTTATCATAAAAAATTTTTATATGAATAAATGTATAAATTGTGTCTTTATAATAATAATAATAGTAATAATAATAATAATAATAATAATAATAATGGACTCTCCCGTCGATTTCGACGTATGAGCATCTGACGACAGATTATTGATTCAGTTATGAAAAAATGCTGAATCATATATATATATATATATATATATATATATATATATATATATATATATATATATATATATATATATATTTAATGAACAACAGACACTTTAAGGTACCATAACAATAATTTATTTCACCAAAATCCTTTTTTAAAGGATTTTCGGATCATCAGGTAACAGTTCCAACAATGAAATGAGAGGAAAAAATGTGATTAAAATTGATGGGTAGTGTAATTTTTGTAATTAAACAGAGAGGGTGAAGGTGGCGGTTAAAGAGACAATACAAAATATATATGGAGGGTAAATTTACATCTCTCTTAAATAAGCCTTTATATTGGGGTAGGAGGAGGACCTAACCTTGACATATTTACGTGGTAAAAAGAAAAAAAAGTGATATATAGGAATAGTGAGGAAAGGAAATAAAGTAAAAATTCTTCAGACATACACGTATATATATATATATATATATATATATATATATATATATATATATATATATATATATATATACATATATTGTGTGTGTGTGTGTGTGTGTGTATTTACGCAGCAAATTCTCTTTTAGGAATATTTGATAAAATAAATTATTAAACATTATGTCTGCTTATTTTTAGCATAGTCCGTTCCTATTCACGGATATTTTTTCCGTGTGTGGCAATCAAATGATGCATGAAATGCACTTTAACAGTGAAAATCACTTTTATTTCCAAATTACTTTCCATCTTATCTGATATTTCATCAGGGATGCAAATGCTGAGGTAAAAACTACGTGTAGCTATCCCTTGCTTAATTTTTAAAAGTACTTTTGAATAAAATATACAGTAATGGACACCTACGCACATTTTTTTTTCTACATATATATTGTATGAACATAAACGCTGATATCGGAGTGAGTTCATGTATATTTCATTGCTCAAAGAAATAGGGAGGCTATTTTTTATTCTTATATTTTTTACTTTTTTTATATTTTATTATTTTATATTATTATACTTTTTATAATATATATATATATATATATATATATATATATATATATATATATATATATATATATATCCATATAATTGGTGTATACGGAATAAATTCCAATAACCAACAATTACTATTCTTAAAAGAGTGGTCAATACAGAGTAGAGCAGATATAATTATTTATTTAAAAATTATAACATAAATATGTTATAAAATCACTACAAAAATAGCCATTTTGTTTCAACACCTCCGGTGTCTTATCAAGTGATGATGTTGAATGTTTAATAATTGGTTTTAAAAGTTTCAAATTGATTAACGATCCTTCGCAAGGGGAAAATTTTGTTACTAAAGCTAGAATGACCAATCAAAATAGAAGTATAGGAAAATTCAAAAAAGCTTGACAACGAAGTCATGTTATAATAGCTATTCAGATCTTTAAAAAATAAGGTTATATTTAAAAGACTTTATTCTAACCAATAATTATTAAATTATATATATAAAATTTTATATTAAAATTAAAAGTAAAATTATATATTTTTAAATCCAAATTTAATCACTATTAAGTTTGAAATTATAGATTTTGTATATACAACGTTTTCCATTTTTTTTTATTGCTAATTAATTTGAAACTTTCAAAAACCATTTATTTTACGTTCAACATCATCATATGATAAGAAACCGAGGTGTTGAAAGAAAATGGCTATTTTTGTAGTGATTTTTAACATATTTATATTATAAACTTTTTAAAAAAAAAATAATTATATATATATATATATATATATATATATATATATATATATATATATATAATATATAAAAAAGTAAAAATAAATCACCTCATATCTCAAATAATTCTATTTCCAAAGACGAAGATATCGGTCGTCTTTTTTCGACTCCGCTATGTAAAAATTTCGTGTCAGATAGATAAATTTATCTCTCAAACAACTTTTTAAGTTCACAGTTAATTTTATATTTCTGACATGAAACAATCATATGGTGAAATAATTTATTACATGGAACCTTGAAGTGGTCTGTTTTTTATTTAAATTATTTGCTCTGGATTTAAATTGAGCTCTCTGGATTTTATCCTCCTTAGGTTTATCCATACGGATTTTAGTTTTTCATAAACTAACTAACTAACTAACTATATATATATATATATATATATATATATATATATATATATATATATATATTAATGTATTATGGGCAGCAGATCATTATTTAAGCATATATGAAAAAAATATAACGGATAACGAATGACTATTATATCTGATCATGAGCCGTTCTAAACTTTTTATGGTTGCTTTAATTTGGGGTCTATATTTATAGACAAAAATTGTCCAACAATTGGATATTTTTTTTTATTAAGCTAGTTCACACTGAACAAAATTACATTTCAAACTAGTCGCAACATATTACATTGCATCTTGACATATTGTTCTGTTGCTAATATTTCGGTCTGTCACGTGGTACGACGTCATTTTTATTTTGCATCATGAATTTACGGCCCGCGTCTGCTATTCAGCGACCGTTATCGTCGCATAGCTATTTTCTATGTCATCGTAACAGAATACAATCTTTGATGGTAAATATCTTTGTTTAAATGTCCGCTCTGAAGATGGCTCATGTGAGCCGAAAGTTTAGATCTAGGAACAGCTTAATAGAAAAATATACAAAATTTAAAAAAAAAATTATTTTCAACCAAAATTAAAACAACTCTACGAAGTTTAGAACGGCTCATGATCAAACATAATAATCATTCCGGAAACAAGGATAAACCATCCAACGAGTGGGGTACTAAAAAGACAAACATTGCCAGGGGATACGAAGGATAAGAAGTTATGGATATATACTCACCCACGTTCTGGGCGTGGTCGGTAGCGTGTAGATGATTTTATATTCGCTCGAGAGAAAATGTAATACTTTAATTATGTTTGAATTGTATTTGCATCTTTGTGTAAATATTATTAACGCTGCGGTGTATTTACTTGGCTAAGCCTCGATATGGTTTGAAGCTATGTTCTTTTACAGAACAGAAAAGCCCACTCTGTTTAACGTAAGCAGAAAGGTAATAGCTGCTAGAATGTTCTCTGCTATGACTGCGATGAGGACATTTATTTGTTTACGCCATAGGCAAACGTATAACCGCAAATAAATGTCGCTGGATAATGTAGATTCCGAGTTTCTTGAAATATTTTCAAAATGGTTTCGAGAAAGAAAGGCTGTGAAGCTATTTTTACCCGATTTTCTCGAACAAAGAAAAAAGGTACAATAACCTCAGAAAAATGTAAAACTTTTTATCATTCCACACAAAGTGTGGCAAAAAAGCCACTAAGACTGAAAAAGATAAAATTTATTAAAACCTTCAATGGACAAGAAATTGTGGAAAGCCATGATCACCAACGTCCTGAAATAAAACAACACATAAAAAAGAAAAAAACGAGCTTGAATAAATGGATGGTTGAACAAGGTTTAGGAGAGATAACTATAATTTCACCACAGACAAGGCAATAAAGTCACTAAGATATAAGGGATTACAGAGTGAGAGAGAATATCATGAAAAGTCACTATATATGTTAAAGCATTAAGGAGAGAGGATAATAAAGAATTAAGAAGACAGAAGATATAATTTATTTCGTTAACACCGAGGTGTTCAACTCTTCAGACCGAAATCTCCGTAAAGGGAGAAAATACACCGAGCGGACGCATTTGATTGGTAGTCGGGAGGAAACATTAGAGAAAAGGGATGGGCTAAGGGATTAGTGGTGGGTAGTAGTCGGTTTAGTCAGCCGAGAATTTATTCTATAATTTTTTAGATTTTTATATTGGATTGTATTTTCTATAAAACCCATATATATAGCCGCAGGAGTTTTCAACCCCTGTTTGCCATCCATGGCGGTAAGAGAGAAGAGGAAGAACCAGATTGAACGTGGTCAACCACCGAACACCCTCAACAGCGGAGCGGAATAGGCATATATATATATATATATATATATATATATATATATATATATATATTTATATAAATAAACCTACAATGCCTACAATGCCAATATATTTGAAGATCAAGGATGAAGATTTTTTTTTTCTAATTGACATAGGTTGCATCACCCCGGCCTAGCCGGAAAATGGATTGGTTTGGCCTACCAATTCCTAATTTTCGTGAGATGTGTATAAATCTGTTTTGATGCTCCAGTAAAACATTGAGAGTGCTGTGGCTTTTGCATACTTTTGTTGCTAAGGGTCATCTTATGATGATAGAAACGTTTTTTCCAACTATTAGCGGTAGATCAAAAATAAAATCTGATCTGGTCATATTATTTGACGCTAGTTTATAGATAACTACTTTATACATACATTTACCGTTCATGGGACAGACGGTACCGTTGCGACAATTACATTTTTATCAACGTGGCTACCATTACTACTAGCGATGCTTAAGTATTTGTTAAAGGTTACATTATTAAGTTGGTTTAAATATTGTTCAAGGTTTTTAGCGCAGCCGTAGCTAACCTTGTTGAAGATTTTTCTGAGTAAGGGATTATGACTGAATTGTTTGTGTACTAAACTAAGAAAGTAAGAAAGGTTCTACCGATGTTGGTCCTGACTTTACTGTTGAACGGCAGATTGAACGAAATAATGTTGTGCTTTCTATTCTTAGATTTAAATTAGTATTCGTACTAGTTTTAATTCAAAATTAAGCTTACTTATATTTAATGTCTCAACGTATTTGGTTTGTATTTGTCAAAGATGAGTTTACTGCTGTAATTAGTGGAGAGCGTATGCTGCACGGATTTGTGGAGGTTATTTTTCTCTGTCTAACCACACCGAGCACTGCTATGTTTACACCTCATGAATAATTTTAATGATTATTTATTTACTTGCATGTGTATGCACGCCAACACGCGCGTATATTGTTGCTTATATCAGGTCGTTTGATTTATTTAACTCTCTCATATCAGACTCTCTCATTTGATATATACTCTTCTATATATATATATATATATATATATATATATATATATATATATATATATATATATATATATATTGTAAATTCGAAATCGAGTTCTCTCAATCACTGCGTGTTCATCTAAAAAATAATACGCTTAAATTCACCTTTTAGAAATCCTTAATATACCAACGGCTTAGCGGTAGAATCTACACTATATATATATATATATATATATATATATATATATATATATATATATATATATAATTTTTTTTTTTTCATATATGATTATATATATATAATATATATATATATATATATATATATATATATATATATATATAATTCATGAATCATTCATACAAAAAACAAATATAGAGGTTAATGATTTAAATGGCGAGAATACATCTTCGCAAACAATATAAATAATAATACACCAAACCCCAAACCTGTATATGAATGATATGATCCCTGTTTATAAATTCCAGTTGCATAAGGTCTTTTTTAATTTTTACAAGCTTTCGTCTGTTCCTACAGACATCATCAGGTATGGAAGTAGATTTTGTTCTTGTTTTTACTTCTCGGTAATAAGAGGACAACGAAAATAGAGATGTAATCCGAAAAAATGCTACGAGAAATGTGTTATTGTTTTGCAACGTGCGGTCGCAACGCTGAGTTTGAATTTAAATTTTAAGGTTGTGCGTTTTTGCACAAAAGAGAATTCTTTTTTACTGGTAGGTTTTCCGTCAATGTGGCATGAACTATATTGTTTCATAATTACAGTAATGTCACACTTATTATCCGAAAGTTGCACGTTGGATCAGTTATTTTAATTTCAATTAAAGGTGCAATTATAATTCATAAATTCATGAATCATTCATACACATAATATTCAAAGTATATTTTATTCATATAAACAAGAATAAATAAAATGTATTTTCTGATCCTGTTTTTTGTGTTTTCGTTATCCTGAAATAAACTTTTAATATATAAAGTTTTTACGAATTAATAAATATTTATAATTATTTCCAGTTATGTCATTCAAACTGGATGAGTATTGAAAATGCAAAGGATTCATATTAGTTTCTATTCATACATATATATGAAAACTTAATTATTTAGAATAGTTTTTTTCTATTTTCAAAAATTAAATATAAGATTAATAGGATATTTAAAAATGGACACTCAGGTAATATTTAATATATTGTAAAAATGGCAATCATTTTTTCCATGGTTTAAAAATTCAATTAAGATATTAATATAATATAATAATTTTTTCACTCTTTAAAAATTTGAAGAACTCTTTGAAAAAAATTCAAAATAGAAAATAAATTCTAATTTTCTGTATTCATTAAATTTATATTAAAATATATATATATATATATATATATATATAATATATATATATATATAAATATATATATGAAACATTTTTTTTTTTCGCAAGAACAAGAAAAAATATGCAATCATGTATATGGAAAATTTCAATAAACATTCCCCATTAAAATTCATATACATAATTCATTTATCCTTTTTCATTTACCACAAATTTTTTTTATTTTTCTTCCCATCCCACTAGTAAATTAAATAATTTTTAATTGGTTTATATATTGCTAATTCATTAATTTCATAGTTAGGTAAAGTTCATTTTCGGTGTTTGTTTGTGTCTTGTTTGGCCATTTTATATCATCAATCTTAGTGAACACACACCATAATGATAATAAGATAATTTTCTTAATGCCATTATTTATATTTGAAATATTCCCTTTGTTTTTTTATTTTTATATTTTTTTATGTAGCATACTTTTATTTAAAGAAACATATAAAGTTGTTTATATTTATTTTAAATTTTATCGGCTTTAAATTCAATAAAATATTATATAATTACATTTAGGTTTTTATTTATATTTCCTTGTTTTAATTCATTTCAGTTTCTAATTCTAATTTTGAGAAATCTTTTCATCTTGAATTTTTTCGTTTTTCAATAAATACTATAATTTGTTTTTTTAAAAAACAGATTTTTTGTTGCGAACAAAAATTATCCAAATAATAATTTTGATAAATATTGTTTGTTATTTTTGTTTATTTGAATGACATTTTTGTGGTTATAATTTTTTCTTTAAAGACCAATTTTTAATTATTTTTTTATTTTTTCAGCTGTTTTAATGTTATTATTTTTTATGACTTTGTTTGTATTTCATTTGAATTAACTATTTATTGTTTATTTATTAGGTAAAAATTTCTTTTATTTTTTTATTTGGTTTAATGGTGTTATTTTTAAATAAATAAAAAACAATTAACTTTTTCTTGTTAAAACATGTTATTTCCTTTTAAAAAATTGTTTTTATTTTACTCAATATTTTTCGTAAAAGCAAATGTAACTGGAGAATAAAACAAATGCATTTGAAATTTTTTAATTTAAACTATTAAAATTAGAGAAAAATTTATTAAAATACAAATACCATAGTATATTTTTTTCCTTTTTTATCGTATTGATTAAAAAAACCAAATTATATTTTTTATTTTTTTTATATATTCTTTTTTTGACATCTCAAGTTTGAAAAGAAATTTCCTTAACATTTTTTTCTCTTTTGATTCGATTATTTTTTTATTAAATTTGAATAAAAATAAACATCTATTTATTAAAATTCATTTAATGTATATTTTTGTTTGTTTTTTACGTTAAAAAATTTAAATTTTGTTGATGTAAATTATTTAAAAGTTATTTTTTTCCCATACAAATTGTAAGAAAAAAAACAATTTATTTGAATATCTAAATATTAAATAAATAAAAAACCTGAAAACTTTATTTTTTTAAACATTTTAATTTTTCTTCAGTTTTGCCATTAAAATTCTTGTCTATTAAAACGCGTCATTGTATAAAACAAAATAAAAGAAATATTTCAAATAAACTTATTAATTTAAAAGTAATTGATATTTTCTTCAAAACCAACTTTAAAACATAATCCATTTGAATTAAAAAAATTATTTATTTTAAGAATAGTTTTGTCCAAAAAATTACTTGTGGTATAATATGGACTTTTCATTATAAAATTAAATTAAAATTTCAAAAGGATATTAACGTACTGAAAAAATATTTAAGTTGCTAATTTAATAAATTGTTTAATGTAAAACTCATTAATAAATGGATTTGCTACAAATTTGTCTAAATAAAACCCGTCATGGCTGTTTTTAATAATGTCGTAATTAAATATTTATATATATATATATATTATATATATTATAAATATGAATATATCAAATTTAATTAATGGATTTAAAAATAATCAAACATTTAATTCTTTAAACGTGCCTAATAATGGATACTCAGGCTTGTCTAGATTTGCCAAATTGAGAACAGTTATTCGAAACAATTTCACTTTTTAAATAGAATGGAAAACCTTCATATCTTCTATAATGACAATGTTTGAAAGACTTTATATACGAATATTTTTTTATATATATTTTATATTTATATATACTTTTGATTTTGTGCGATTCGTATTTTATAGGTTGCCGTTCAATTGTTTTTTAAGATAATTTTTAAAAAAGACCATAGAAAATTGTTGTCCAAAATAGGGTTTTTTATAGGTTGGATCTAAATTTTGAAATTAATAAATAATTTCCTCTCCAAATCATTTTTCAATTTTTTCTTTTCATAATTAGAATCAAAACATATCGCGCTAAAGAAATTTTCTTTTGATGATTTCAATACTTAAAATAAAAAATATTCTGCCTAACGTTGAACAGAATTTTTATAAATTTCAGGAATATTTTTTACAAATTAAGACCGGTAATTTTTTTCCATTGATTTTTGAATTCTTATTTTCATTTTAATGATCATGGATTTTTATCACAATCTGAATTTAAATTCCAGAAAATGAACCGTTCCCAATTTTTGTTTTTTCATTTTTTTTTACTCAAGGTTTAGAATCAACAAAAATGGTTCTTTTAATGGCGTTCGATTTCCATTTGATTCCACCATTTGGTAGCGGACGTACAACGGCCGGTTTTAAATTATTTAATATTTAATTAAGGCATTGAAAGGTCGAAATTTAAATATTTCAAAAATTTCAAGAAAGACAAATATGTATTTATTCTTTAAACAGTTAAAAATGTTTGCATATCAATTTCGTTTAAAATAAATTTAATTTTAATTCATGTAAAACATCTTGAGAATTTCTTTTTTTCTCTTTATTGTGAGCCCGGCCAGAGTCCCTTCTTTTTCCATTTTCTAATTTACATTGAATTCACACATTATTTTGCTGAATGCTTTAGTTTAAATATTTGATTTAAATTTCAAATTTTGAAATTTTTTTCATTACAACAAAAAAACAACGAACCCCCATGTTTCATTGGGAAAAGACCTCTTCAAGAAAACATCAATTTTTTTCAATGTCAAAAAACAGTTTTAAATACTTTTTCTTTATTACATAACAGTTCAGTACTCTTTTCTTTGTTTCTCTTTTTCAAGTCTTTCTTCATCTGTGAGGAGATTGTCCAGCATTCACTGCCATATAGGAGGACTGATATTACATAACAGTTCAGTACTCTTTTCTTTGTTTCTCTTGCTTCAAGTCTCTTCTTCTTCATCTGTGAGGAGATTGTCCAGCATTCACTGCCATATAGGAGGACTGATATTACATAACAGTTCAGTACTCTTTTCTTTGTTTCTGTTTGCTTCAAGTCTCTTCTTCATCTGTGAGAAGATTGTCCAGCATTCACTGCCATATAGGAGGACTGATATTACATAACAGTTCAGTACTCTTTTCTTTGTTTCTCTTTTCTTCAAGTCTCTTCTTCATCTGTGAGGAGATTGTCCAGCATTCACTGCCATATAGGAGGACTGATATTACATAACAGTTCAGTACTCTTTTCTTTTGTTTCTCTTGCTTCAAGTCTCTTCTTCATCTGTGGGGAGATTGTCCAGCATTCACTGCCATATAGGAGGACTGATATTACATAACAGTTCAGTACTCTTTTTTGTTGTTTCTCTTGCTTCAAGTCTCTTCTTCATCTGTGAGGAGATTGTCCAGCATTCACTGCCATATAGGGAGGACTGATATTACATAACAGTTCAGTACTCTTTTCTTTGTTTCTCTTGCTTCAAGTCTCTTCTTCATCTGTGAGGGAGATTGTCCAGCATTCACTGCCATATAGGAGGACTGATATTACATAACAGTTCAGTACTCTTTTCTTTGTTTCTCTTGCTTCAAGTCTCTTCTTCATCTGTGAGGAGATTGTCCAGCATTCACTGCCATATAGGAGGACTGATATTACATAACAGTTCAGTACTCTTTTCTTTTTGTTTCTCTTGCTTCAAGTCTCTTCTTCATCTGTGGAGGAGATTGTCCAGCATTCACTGCCATATAGGAGGACTGATATTACATAACAGTTCAGTACTCTTTTCTTTGTTTCTCTTGCTTCAAGTCTCTTCTTCATCTGTGAGGAGATTGTCCAGCATTCACTGCCATATAGGAGGACTGATATTACATAACAGTTCAGTACTCTTTTCTTTGTTTCTCTTGCTTCAAGTCTCTTCTTCATCTGTGAGGAGATTGTCCAGCATTCACTGCCATATAGGAGGACTGATATTACATAACAGTTCAGTACTCTTTTCTTTGTTTCTCTTGCTTCAAGTCTCTTCTTCATCTGTGGGGAGATTGTCCAGCATTCACTGCCATATAGGAGGACTGATATTACATAACAGTTCAGTACTCTTTTCTTTTGTTTCTCTTGCTTCAAGTCTCTTCTTCATCTGTGAGGAGATTGTCCAGCATTCACTGCCATATAGGAGGACTGATATTACATAACAGTTCAGTACTCTTTTCTTTGTTTCTCTTTGCTTCAAGTCTCTTCTTCATCTGTGAGATTTGTCCAGCATTCACTGCCATATAGGAGGACTGATATTACATAACAGTTCAGTACTCTTTTCTTTGTTTCTCTTGCTTCAAGTCTCTTCTTCATCTGTGAGGAGATTGTCCAGCATTCACTGCCATATAGGAGGACTGATATTACATAACAGTTCAGTACTCTTTTCTTTGTTTCTCTTGCTTCAAGTCTCTTCTTCATCTGTGAGGAGATTGTCCAGCATTCACTGCCATATAGGAGGACTGATATTACATAACAGTTCAGTACTCTTTTCTTTGTTTCTGTTGCTTCAAGTCTCTTCTTCATCTGTGAAGAGGTTGTCCAGTATTCACTGCCATATAGGAGGACCGATATTACATAACAGTTCAGTAGCCTTTGCTTTGTTTCTCTTGCTTCAAGTTTCTTCTTCATCTGTGAGGAGATTGTCCAGCATTCATTGCTATATAGCAGGATTGATATTACGTAACAGTTCAGTACTCTTTTCTTGTTTCTCTTGCTTCAAGTCTCTTCTTCATCTGTGAGGAGATTGTCCAGCATTCACTGCCATATAGGAGGACTGATATTACATAACAGTTCAGTACTCTTTTCTTTGTTTCTCTTGCTTCAAGTCTCTTCTTCATCTGTGAGGAGATTGTCCAGCATTCACTGCCATATAGGAGGACTGATATTACATAACAGTTCAGTACTCTTTTCTTTGTTTCTCTTGCTTCAAGTCTCTTCTTCATCTGTGAGGAGATTGTCCAGCATTCACTGCCATATAGGAGGACTGATATTACATAACAGTTCAGTACTCTTTTCTTTGTTTCTCTTGCTTCAAGTCTCTTCTTCATCTGTGGGGAGATTGTCCAGCATTCACTGCCATATAGGAGGACTGATATTACATAACAGTTCAGTACTCTTTTCTTTGTTTCTCTTGCTTCAAGTCTCTTCTTCATCTGTGAGGAGATTGTCCAGCATTCACTGCCATATAGGAGGACTGATATTACATAACAGTTCAGTACTCTTTTCTTTGTTTCTCTTGCTTCAAGTCTCTTCTTCATCTGTGAGGAGATTGTCCAGCATTCACTGCCATATAGGAGGACTGATATTACATAACAGTTCAGTACTCTTTTCTTTGTTTCTCTTGCTTCAAGTCTCTTCTTCATCTGTGAGGAGATTGTCCAGCATTCACTGCCATATAGGAGGACTGATATTACATAACAGTTCAGTACTCTTTTTCTTTGTTTCTCTTTCAAGTCTCTTCTTCATCTGTGAGGAGATTGTCCAGCATTCACTGCCATATAGGAGGACTGATATTACATAACAGTTCAGTACTCTTTTCTTTGTTTCTCTTGCTTCAAGTCTCTTCTTCATCTGTGAGGAGATTGTCCAGCATTCACTGCCATATAGGAGGACTGATATTACATAACAGTTCAGTACTCTTTTCTTTGTTTCTCTTGCTTCAAGTCTCTTCTTCATCTGTGAGGAGATTGTCCAGCATTCACTGCCATATAGGAGGACTGATATTACATAACAGTTCAGTACTCTTTTCTTTGTTTCTCTTGCTTCAAGTCTCTTCTTCATCTGTGAGGAGATTGTCCAGCATTCACTGCCATATAGGAGGACTGATATTACATAACAGTTCAGTACTCTTTTCTTTGTTTCTCTTGCTTCAAGTCTCTTCTTCATCTGTGAGGAGATTGTCCAGCATTCACTGCCATATAGGAGGACTGATATTACATAACAGTTCAGTACTCTTTTCTTTGTTTCTCTTGCTTCAAGTCTCTTCTTCATCTGTGAGGAGATTGTCCAGCATTCACTGCCATATAGGAGGACTGATATTACATAACAGTTCAGTACTCTTTTCTTTGTTTCTCTTGCTTCAAGTCTCTTCTTCATCTGTGAGGAGATTGTCCAGCATTCACTGCCATATAGGAGGACTGATATTACATAACAGTTCAGTACTCTTTTCTTTGTTTCTCTTGCTTCAAGTCTCTTCTTCATCTGTGAGGAGATTGTCCAGCATTCACTGCCATATAGGAGGACTGATATTACATAACAGTTCAGTACTCTTTTCTTTGTTTCTCTTGCTTCAAGTCTCTTCTTCATCTGTGAGGAGATTGTCCAGCATTCACTGCCATATAGGAGGACTGATATTACATAACAGTTCAGTACTCTTTTCTTTGTTTCTCTTGCTTCAAGTCTCTTCTTCATCTGTGAGGAGATTGTCCAGCATTCACTGCCATATAGGAGGACTGATATTACATAACAGTTCAGTACTCTTTTTCTTTGTTTCTCTTGCTTCAAGTCTCTTCTTCATCTGTGAGGAGATTGTCCAGCATTCACTGCCATATAGGAGGACTGATATTACATAACAGTTCAGTACTCTTTTCTTTGTTTCTCTTGCTTCAAGTCTCTTCTTCATCTGTGAGGAGATTGTCCAGCATTCACTGCCATATAGGAGGACTGATATTACATAACAGTTCAGTACTCTTTTCTTTGTTTCTCTTGCTTCAAGTCTCTTCTTCATCTGTGAGGAGATTGTCCAGCATTCACTGCCATATAGGAGGACTGATATTACATAACAGTTCAGTACTCTTTTCTTTGTTTCTCTTGCTTCAAGTCTCTTCTTCATCTGTGAGGAGATTGTCCAGCATTCACTGCCATATAGGAGGACTGATATTACATAACAGTTCAGTACTCTTTTCTTTGTTTCTCTTGCTTCAAGTCTCTTCTTCATCTGTGAGGAGATTGTCCAGCATTCACTGCCATATAGGAGGACTGATATTACATAACAGTTCAGTACTCTTTTCTTTGTTTCTCTTGCTTCAAGTCTCTTCTTCATCTGTGAGGAGATTGTCCAGCATTCACTGCCATATAGGAGGACTGATATTACATAACAGTTCAGTACTCTTTTCTTTGTTTCTCTTGCTTCAAGTCTCTTCTTCATCTGTGAGGAGATTGTCCAGCATTCACTGCCATATAGGAGGACTGATATTACATAACAGTTCAGTACTCTTTTCTTTGTTTCTCTTGCTTCAAGTCTCTTCTTCATCTGTGAGGAGATTGTCCAGCATTCACTGCCATATAGGAGGACTGATATTACATAACAGTTCAGTACTCTTTTCTTTGTTTCTCTTGCTTCAAGTCTCTTCTTCATCTGTGAGGAGATTGTCCAGCATTCACTGCCATATAGGAGGACTGATATTACATAACAGTTCAGTACTCTTTTCTTTGTTTCTCTTGCTTCAAGTCTCTTCTTCATCTGTGAGGAGATTGTCCAGCATTCACTGCCATATAGGAGGACTGATATTACATAACAGTTCAGTACTCTTTTCTTTGTTTCTCTTGCTTCAAGTCTCTTCTTCATCTGTGAGGAGATTGTCCAGCATTCACTGCCATATAGGAGGACTGATATTACATAACAGTTCAGTACTCTTTTCTTTGTTTCTCTTGCTTCAAGTCTCTTCTTCATCTGTGAGAAGATTGTCCAGCATTCACTGCCATATAGGAGGACTGATATTACATAACAGTTCAGTACTCTTTTCTTTGTTTCTCTTGCTTCAAGTCTTCTTCTTCATCTGTGAGGAGATTGTCCAGCATTCACTGCCATATAGGAGGACTGATATTACATAACAGTTCAGTACTCTTTTCTTTGTTTCTCTTGCTTCAAGTCTCTTCTTCATCTGTGTGAGGAGATTGTCCAGCATTCACTGCCATATAGGAGGACTGATATTACATAACAGTTCAGTACTCTTTTCTTTGTTTCTCTTGCTTCAAGTCTCTTCTTCATCTGTGAGGAGATTGTCCAGCATTCACTGCCATATAGGAGGACTGATATTACATAACAGTTCAGTACTCTTTTCTTTGTTTCTCTTGCTTCAAGTCTCTTCTTCATCTGTGAGGAGATTGTCCAGCATTCACTGCCATATAGGAGGACTGATATTACATAACAGTTCAGTACTCTTTTCTTTGTTTCTCTTGCTTCAAGTCTCTTCTTCATCTGTGGGGAGATTGTCCAGCATTCACTGCCATATAGGAGGACTGATATTACATAACAGTTCAGTACTCTTTTCTTTGTTTCTCTTGCTTCAAGTCTCTTCTTCATCTGTGAGGAGATTGTCCAGCATTCACTGCCATATAGGAGGACTGATATTACATAACAGTTCAGTACTCTTTTCTTTGTTTCTCTTGCTTCAAGTCTCTTCTTCATCTGTGAGGAGATTGTCCAGCATTCACTGCCATATAGGAGGACTGATATTACATAACAGTTCAGTACTCTTTTCTTTGTTTCTCTTGCTTCAAGTCTCTTCTTCATCTGTGAGGAGATTGTCCAGCATTCACTGCCATATAGGAGGACTGATATTACATAACAGTTCAGTACTCTTTTCTTTGTTTCTCTTGCTTCAAGTCTCTTCTTCATCTGTGAGGAGATTGTCCAGCATTCACTGCCATATAGGAGGACTGATATTACATAACAGTTCAGTACTCTTTTCTTTGTTTCTCTTGCTTCAAGTCTCTTCTTCATCTGTGAGGAGATTGTCCAGCATTCACTGCCATATAGGAGGACTGATATTACATAACAGTTCAGTACTCTTTTCTTTGTTTCTCTTGCTTCAAGTCTCTTCTTCATCTGTGAGGAGATTGTCCAGCATTCACTGCCATATAGGAGGACTGATATTACATAACAGTTCAGTACTCTTTTCTTTGTTTCTCTTGCTTCAAGTCTCTTCTTCATCTGTGAGGAGATTGTCCAGCATTCACTGCCATATAGGAGGACTGATATTACATAACAGTTCAGTACTCTTTTCTTTGTTTCTCTTGCTTCAAGTCTCTTCTTCATCTGTGAGGAGATTGTCCAGCATTCACTGCCATATAGGAGGACTGATATTACATAACAGTTCAGTACTCTTTTCTTTGTTTCTCTTGCTTCAAGTCTCTTCTTCATCTGTGAGGAGATTGTCCAGCATTCACTGCCATATAGGAGGACTGATATTACATAACAGTTCAGTACTCTTTTCTTTTTGTTTCTCTTGCTTCAAGTCTCTTCTTCATCTGTGAGGAGATTGTCCAGCATTCACTGCCATATAGGAGGACTGATATTACATAACAGTTCAGTACTCTTTTCTTTGTTTCTCTTGCTTCAAGTCTCTTCTTCATCTGTGAGGAGATTGTCCAGCATTCACTGCCATATAGGAGGACTGATATTACATAACAGTTCAGTACTCTTTTCTTTGTTTCTCTTGCTTCAAGTCTCTTCTTCATCTGTGAGGAGATTGTCCAGCATTCACTGCCATATAGGAGGACTGATATTACATAACAGTTCAGTACTCTTTTCTTTGTTTCTCTTGCTTCAAGTCTCTTCTTCATCTGTGAGGAGATTGTCCAGCATTCACTGCCATATAGGAGGACTGATATTACATAACAGTTCAGTACTCTTTTCTTTTGTTTCTCTTGCTTCAAGTCTCTTCTTCATCTGTGAGGAGATTGTCCAGCATTCACTGCCATATAGGAGGACTGATATTACATAACAGTTCAGTACTCTTTTCTTTGTTTCTCTTGCTTCAAGTCTCTTCTTCATCTGTGAGGAGATTGTCCAGCATTCACTGCCATATAGGAGGACTGATATTACATAACAGTTCAGTACTCTTTTCTTTGTTTCTCTTGCTTCAAGTCTCTTCTTCATCTGTGAGGAGATTGTCCAGCATTCACTGCCATATAGGAGGACTGATATTACATAACAGTTCAGTACTCTTTTCTTTGTTTCTCTTGCTTCAAGTCTCTTCTTCATCTGTGAGGAGATTGTCCAGCATTCACTGCCATATAGGAGGACTGATATTACATAACAGTTCAGTACTCTTTTCTTTGTTTCTCTTGCTTCAAGTCTCTTCTTCATCTGTGAGGAGATTGTCCAGCATTCACTGCCATATAGGAGGACTGATATTACATAACAGTTCAGTACTCTTTTCTTTGTTTCTCTTGCTTCAAGTCTCTTCTTCATCTGTGAGGAGATTGTCCAGCATTCACTGCCATATAGGAGGACTGATATTACATAACAGTTCAGTACTCTTTTCTTTGTTTCTCTTGCTTCAAGTCTCTTCTTCATCTGTGAGGAGATTGTCCAGCATTCACTGCCATATAGGAGGACTGATATTACATAACAGTTCAGTACTCTTTTCTTTGTTTCTCTTGCTTTCAAGTCTCTTCTTCATCTGTGAGGAGATTGTCCAGCATTCACTGCCATATAGGAGGACTGATATTACATAACAGTTCAGTACTCTTTTCTTTGTTTCTCTTGCTTCAAGTCTCTTCTTCATCTGTGAGGAGATTGTCCAGCATTCACTGCCATATAGGAGGACTGATATTACATAACAGTTCAGTACTCTTTTCTTTGTTTCTCTTGCTTCAAGTCTCTTCTTCATCTGTGAGGAGATTGTCCAGCATTCACTGCCATATAGGAGGACTGATATTACATAACAGTTCAGTACTCTTTTCTTTGTTTCTCTTGCTTCAAGTCTCTTCTTCATCTGTGAGGAGATTGTCCAGCATTCACTGCCATATAGGAGGACTGATATTACATAACAGTTCAGTACTCTTTTCTTTGTTTCTCTTGCTTCAAGTCTCTTCTTCATCTGTGAGGGAGATTGTCCAGCATTCACTGCCATATAGGAGGACTGATATTACATAACAGTTCAGTACTCTTTTCTTTGTTTCTCTTGCTTCAAGTCTCTTCTTCATCTGTGAGGAGATTGTCCAGCATTCACTGCCATATAGGAGGACTGATATTACATAACAGTTCAGTACTCTTTTCTTTGTTTCTCTTGCTTCAAGTCTCTTCTTCATCTGTGAGGAGATTGTCCAGCATTCACTGCCATATAGGAGGACTGATATTACATAACAGTTCAGTACTCTTTTCTTTGTTTCTCTTGCTTCTTCAGTCTCTTTCTTCATCTGTGAGGAGATTGTCCAGCATTCACTGCCATATAGGAGGACTGATATTACATAACAGTTCAGTACTCTTTTCTTTGTTTCTCTTGCTTCAAGTCTCTTCTTCATCTGTGAGGAGATTGTCCAGCATTCACTGCCATATAGGAGGACTGATATTACATAACAGTTCAGTACTCTTTTCTTTGTTTCTCTTGCTTCAAGTCTCTTCTTCATCTGTGAGGAGATTGTCCAGCATTCACTGCCATATAGGAGGACTGATATTACATAACAGTTCAGTACTCTTTTCTTTGTTTCTCTTGCTTCAAGTCTCTTCTTCATCTGTGAGGAGATTGTCCAGCATTCACTGCCATATAGGAGGACTGATATTACATAACAGTTCAGTACTCTTTTCTTTTTGTTCTCTTGCTTCAAGTCTCTTCTTCATCTGTGAGGAGATTGTCCAGCATTCACTGCCATATAGGAGGACTGATATTACATAACAGTTCAGTACTCTTTTCTTTGTTTCTCTTGCTTCAAGTCTCTTCTTCATCTGTGAGGAGATTGTCCAGCATTCACTGCCATATAGGAGGACTGATATTACATAACAGTTCAGTACTCTTTTCTTTGTTTCTCTTGCTTCAAGTCTCTTCTTCATCTGTGAGGAGATTGTCCAGCATTCACTGCCATATAGGAGGACTGATATTACATAACAGTTCAGTACTCTTTTCTTTGTTTCTCTTGCTTCAAGTCTCTTCTTCATCTGTGAGGAGATTGTCCAGCATTCACTGCCATATAGGAGGACTGATATTACATAACAGTTCAGTACTCTTTTCTTTGTTTCTCTTGCTTCAAGTCTCTTCTTCATCTGTGAGGAGATTGTCCAGCATTCACTGCCATATAGGAGGACTGATATTACATAACAGTTCAGTACTCTTTTCTTTGTTTCTCTTGCTTCAAGTCTCTTCTTCATCTGTGAGGAGATTGTCCAGCATTCACTGCCATATAGGAGGACTGATATTACATAACAGTTCAGTACTCTTTTCTTTGTTTCTCTTGCTTCAAGTCTCTTCTTCATCTGTGAGGAGATTGTCCAGCATTCACTGCCATATAGGAGGACTGATATTACATAACAGTTCAGTACTCTTTTCTTTGTTTCTCTTGCTTCAAGTCTCTTCTTCATCTGTGAGGAGATTGTCCAGCATTCACTGCCATATAGGAGGACTGATATTACATAACAGTTCAGTACTCTTTTCTTTGTTTCTCTTGCTTCAAGTCTCTTCTTCATCTGTGAGGAGATTGTCCAGCATTCACTGCCATATAGGAGGACTGATATTACATAACAGTTCAGTACTCTTTTCTTTGTTTCTCTTGCTTCAAGTCTCTTCTTCATCTGTGAGGAGATTGTCCAGCATTCACTGCCATATAGGAGGACTGATATTACATAACAGTTCAGTACTCTTTTCTTTGTTTCTCTTGCTTCAAGTCTCTTCTTCATCTGTGAGGAGATTGTCCAGCATTCACTGCCATATAGGAGGACTGATATTACATAACAGTTCAGTACTCTTTTCTTTGTTTCTCTTGCTTCAAGTCTCTTCTTCATCTGTGAGGAGATTGTCCAGCATTCACTGCCATATAGGAGGACTGATATTACATAACAGTTCAGTACTCTTTTCTTTGTTTCTCTTGCTTCAAGTCTCTTCTTCATCTGTGAGGAGATTGTCCAGCATTCACTGCCATATAGGAGGACTGATATTACATAACAGTTCAGTACCCTTTTCTTTGTTTTCTCTTGCTTCAAGTCTCTTCTTCATCTGTGAGGAGATTGTCCAGCATTCACTGCCATATAGGAGGACTGATATTACATAACAGTTCAGTACTCTTTTCTTTGTTTCTCTTGCTTCAAGTCTCTTCTTCATCTGTGAGGAGATTGTCCAGCATTCACTGCCATATAGGAGGACTGATATTACATAACAGTTCAGTATTCTTTTCTTTGTTTCTCTTGCTTCAAGTCTCTTCTTCATCTGTGAGGAGATTGTCCAGCATTCACTGCCATATAGGAGGACTGATATTACATAACAGTTCAGTACTCTTTTCTTTGTTTCTCTTGCTTCAAGTCTCTTCTTCATCTGTGAGGAGATTGTCCAGCATTCACTGCCATATAGGAGGACTGATATTACATAACAGTTCAGTACTTTTTTCTTTGTTTCTCTTGCTTCAAGTCTCTTCTTCATCTGTGAGGAGATTGTCCAGCATTCACTGCCATATAGGAGGACTGATATTACATAACAGTTCAGTACTCTTTTCTTTGTTTCTGTTGCTTCAAGTCTCTTCTTCATCTGTGAGGAGATTGTCCAGCATTCACTGCCATATAGGAGGACTGATATTACATAACAGTTCAGTACTCTTTTCTTTTGTTTCTCTTGCTTCAAGTCTCTTCTTCATCTGTGAGGAGATTGTCCAGCATTCACTGCCATATAGGAGGACTGATATTACATAACAGTTCAGTACTCTTTTCTTTGTTTCTCTTGCTTCAAGTCTCTTCTTCATCTGTGAGGAGATTGTCCAGCATTCACTGCCATATAGGAGGACTGATATTACATAACAGTTCAGTACTCTTTTCTTTGTTTCTCTTGCTTCAAGTCTCTTCTTCATCTGTGAGAAGATTGTCCAGCATTCACTGCCATATAGGAGGACTGATATTACATAACAGTTCAGTACTCTTTTCTTTGTTTCTCTTGCTTCAAGTCTCTTCTTCATCTGTGAGGAGATTGTCCAGCATTCACTGCCATATAGGAGGACTGATATTACATAACAGTTCAGTACTCTTTTCTTTGTTTCTCTTGCTTCAAGTCTCTTCTTCATCTGTGAGGAGATTGTCCAGCATTCACTGCCATATAGGAGGACTGATATTACATAACAGTTCAGTACTCTTTTCTTTGTTTCTCTTGCTTCAAGTCTCTTCTTCATCTGTAAGGAGATTGTCCAACATTTACTGCCATATACGAGGACTGATATTACATAACAGTTCAGTACTTTTTATTTATTTATTTTGCTTTAAGTCTCTTCTTCATGTGTAAGGCGATTGTCCAGTATTCAGTTCCATATGGCAGGACTGATATTACATGACAGTTCAGTACTCTTTTCTTTGTTTCTCTTGCTTCAATTCTCTTCTTCATCTGTGAAGAGATTGTCCAGCATTCACTGCCACATTCGAAGTTTGATATTACATAACAATTCAGTACTCTTTTCTTTGTTTCTCTTGCTTCAAGTCTCTTCTTCATCTGTGAGGAGATTGTCCAGCATTCACTGCCATATAGGAGGACTGATATTACATAACAGTTCAGTACTCTTTTCTTTGTTTCTCTTGCTTCAAGTCTCTTCTTCATCTGTGAGGAGATTGTCCAGCATTCACTGCCATATAGGAGGACAGATATTACATAACAGTTCAGTACTCTTTTCTTTGTTTCTCTTGCTTCAAGTCTCTTCTTCATCTGTGAGGAGATTGTCCAGCATTCACTGCCATATAGGAGGACTGATATTACATAACAGTTCAGTACTTTTTCTTTGTTTCTCTTGCTTCAAGTCTCTTCATCATCTGTGAGGAGATTGTCCAGCATTCACTGCCATATAGGAGGACTGATATTACATAACAGTTCAGTACTCTTTTCTTTGTTTCTCTTGCTTCAAGTCTCTTCTTCATCTGTGAGGAGATTGTCCAGCATTCACTGCCATATAGGAGGACTGATATTACATAACAGTTCAGAGTACTTTTCTTTGTTTCTCTTGCTTCAAGTCTCTTCTTCATCTATGAGGAGATTGTCCAGTATTCACTGCCATATAGGAGGACTGATATTACATAACAGTTCAGTACTCATTTCTTTGTTTCTCTTGCTTCAAGTCTCTTCTTCATCTGTGAGGAGATTGTCCAGCATTCACTGCCATATAGGAGGACTGATATTACATAACAGTTCAGTACTCTTTTCTTTGTTTCTCTTGCTTCAAGTCTCTTCTTCATCTGTGAGGAGATTGTCCAGCATTCACTGCCATATAGGAGGACTGATATTACATAACAGTTCAGTACTCTTTTCTTTGTTTCTCTTGCTTCAAGTCTCTTCTTCATCTGTGAGGAGATTGTCCAGCATTCACTGCCATATAGGAGGACTGATATTACATAACAGTTCAGTACTCTTTTCTTTGTTTCTCTTGCTTCAAGTCTCTTCTTCATCTGTGAGGAGATTGTCCAGCATTCACTGCCATATAGGAGGACTGATATTACATAACAGTTCAGTACTCTTTTCTTTGTTTCTCTTGCTTCAAGTCTCTTCTTCATCTGTGAGGAGATTGTCCAGCATTCACTGCCATATAGGAGGACTGATATTACATAACAGTTCAGTACTCTTTTCTTTGTTTCTCTTGCTTCAAGTCTCTTCTTCATCTGTGAGGAGATTGTCCAGCATTCACTGCCATATAGGAGGACTGATATTACATAACAGTTCAGTACTCTTTTCTTTTGTTTCTCTTGCTTCAAGTCTCTTCTTCATCTGTGAGGGAGATTGTCCAGCATTCACTGCCATATAGGAGGACTGATATTACATAACAGTTCAGTACTCTTTTCTTTGTTTCTCTTGCTTCAAGTCTCTTCTTCATCTGTGAGGAGATTGTCCAGCATTCACTGCCATATAGGAGGACTGATATTACATAACAGTTCAGTACTCTTTTCTTTGTTTCTCTTGCTTCAAGTCTCTTCTTCATCTGTGTGAGGAGATTGTCCAGCATTCACTGCCATATAGGAGGACTGATATTACATAACAGTTCAGTACTCTTTTCTTTGTTTCTCTTGCTTCAAGTCTCTTCTTCATCTGTGAGAAGATTGTCCAGCATTCACTGCCATATAGGAGGACTGATATTACATAACAGTTCAGTACTCTTTTTCTTTGTTTCTCTTGCTTCAAGTCTCTTCTTCATCTGTGAGGAGATTGTCCAGCATTCACTGCCATATAGGAGGACTGATATTACATAACAGTTCAGTACTCTTTTCTTTGTTTCTCTTGCTTCAAGTCTCTTCTTCATCTGTGAGGAGATTGTCCAGCATTCACTGCCATATAGGAGGACTGATATTACATAACAGTTCAGTACTCTTTTCTTTGTTTCTCTTGCTTCAAGTCTCTTCTTCATCTGTGAGGAGATTGTCCAGCATTCACTGCCATATAGGAGGACTGATATTACATAACAGTTCAGTACTCTTTTCTTTGTTTCTCTTGCTTCAAGTCTCTTCTTCATCTGTGAGAAGATTGTCCAGCATTCACTGCCATATAGGAGGACTGATATTACATAACAGTTCAGTACTCTTTTCTTTGTTTCTCTTGCTTCAAGTCTCTTCTTCATCTGTGAGGAGATTGTCCAGCATTCACTGCCATATAGGAGGACTGATATTACATAACAGTTCAGTACTCTTTTCTTTGTTTCTCTTGCTTCAAGTCTCTTCTTCATCTGTGAGGAGATTGTCCAGCATTCACTGCCATATAGGAGGACTGATATTACATAACAGTTCAGTACTCTTTTTTTCTTTTGTTTCTCTTGCTTCAAGTCTCTTCTTCATCTGTGAGGAGATTGTCCAGCATTCACTGCCATATAGGAGGACTGATATTACATAACAGTTCAGTACTCTTTTCTTTGTTTCTCTTGCTTCAAGTCTCTTCTTCATCTGTGAGAAGATTGTCCAGCATTCACTGCCATATAGGAGGACTGATATTACATAACAGTTCAGTACTCTTTTCTTTGTTTCTCTTGCTTCAAGTCTCTTCTTCATCTGTGAGGGAGATTGTCCAGCATTCACTGCCATATAGGAGGACTGATATTACATAACAGTTCAGTACTCTTTTCTTTGTTTCTCTTGCTTCAAGTCTCTTCTTCATCTGTGAGGAGATTGTCCAGCATTCACTGCCATATAGGAGGACTGATATTACATAACAGTTCAGTACTCTTTTCTTTGTTTCTCTTGCTTCAAGTCTCTTCTTCATCTGTGAGAAGATTGTCCAGCATTCACTGCCATATAGGAGGACTGATATTACATAACAGTTCAGTACTCTTTTCTTTGTTTCTCTTGCTTCAAGTCTCTTCTTCATCTGTGAGGAGATTGTCCAGCATTCACTGCCATATAGGAGGACTGATATTACATAACAGTTCAGTACTCTTTTCTTTGTTTCTCTTGCTTCAAGTCTCTTCTTCATCTGTGAGGAGATTGTCCAGCATTCACTGCCATATAGGAGGACTGATATTACATAACAGTTCAGTACTCTTTTCTTTGTTTCTCTTGCTTCAAGTCTCTTCTTCATCTGTGAGGAGATTGTCCAGCATTCACTGCCATATAGGAGGACTGATATTACATAACAGTTCAGTACTCTTTTCTTTGTTTCTCTTGCTTCAAGTCTCTTCTTCATCTGTGAGAAGATTGTCCAGCATTCACTGCCATATAGGAGGACTGATATTACATAACAGTTCAGTACTCTTTTCTTTGTTTCTCTTGCTTCAAGTCTCTTCTTCATCTGTGAGGAGATTGTCCAGCATTCACTGCCATATAGGAGGACTGATATTACATAACAGTTCAGTACTCTTTTCTTTTTGTTTCTCTTGCTTCAAGTCTCTTCTTCATCTGTGAGGAGATTGTCCAGCATTCACTGCCATATAGGAGGACTGATATTACATAACAGTTCAGTACTCTTTTCTTTGTTTCTCTTGCTTCAAGTCTCTTCTTCATCTGTGAGGAGATTGTCCAGCATTCACTGCCATATAGGAGGACTGATATTACATAACAGTTCAGTACTCTTTTCTTTGTTTCTCTTGCTTCAAGTCTCTTCTTCATCTGTGAGGAGATTGTCCAGCATTCACTGCCATATAGGAGGACTGATATTACATAACAGTTCAGTACAACAGTTCTCTTCTTCATCTGTGAGGAGATTGTCCAGCATTCACTGCCATATTTGATTTACATAACAGTTCAGTTCTTTTCTTTGTTTCTCTTGCTTCAAGTCTCTTCTTCATCTGTGAGGAGATTGTCCAGCATTCACTGCCATATAGGAGGACTGATATTACATAACAGTTCAGTACTCTTTTCTTTGTTTCTCTTGCTTCAAGTCTCTTCTTCATCTGTGAGGAGATTGTCCAGCATTCACTGCCATATAGGAGGACTGATATTACATAACAGTTCAGTACTCTTTTCTTTGTTTCTCTTGCTTCAAGTCTCTTCTTCATCTGTGAGGAGATTGTCCAGCATTCACTGCCATATAGGAGGACTGATATTACATAACAGTTCAGTACTCTTTTCTTTGTTTCTCTTGCTTCAAGTCTCTTCTTCATCTGTGAGGAGATTGTCCAGCATTCACTGCCATATAGGAGGACTGATATTACATAACAGTTCAGTACTCTTTTTCTTTGTTTCTCTTGCTTCAAGTCTCTTCTTCATCTGTGAGGAGATTGTCCAGCATTCACTGCCATATAGGAGGACTGATATTACATAACAGTTCAGTACTCTTTTCTTTGTTTCTCTTGCTTCAAGTCTCTTCTTCATCTGTGAGGAGATTGTCCAGCATTCACTGCCATATAGGAGGACTGATATTACATAACAGTTCAGTACTCTTTTCTTTGTTTCTCTTGCTTCAAGTCTCTTCTTCATCTGTGAGGAGATTGTCCAGCATTCACTGCCATATAGGAGGACTGATATTACATAACAGTTCAGTACTCTTTTCTTTGTTTCTCTTGCTTCAAGTCTCTTCTTCATCTGTGAGGAGATTGTCCAGCATTCACTGCCATATAGGAGGACTGATATTACATAACAGTTCAGTACTCTTTTCTTTGTTTCTCTTGCTTCAAGTCTCTTCTTCATCTGTGAGGAGATTGTCCAGCATTCACTGCCATATAGGAGGACTGATATTACATAACAGTTCAGTACTCTTTTCTTTGTTTCTCTTGCTTCAAGTCTCTTCTTCATCTGTGAGGAGATTGTCCAGCATTCACTGCCATATAGGAGGACTGATATTACATAACAGTTCAGTACTCTTTTCTTTGTTTCTCTTGCTTCAAGTCTCTTCTTCATCTGTGAGGAGATTGTCCAGCATTCACTGCCATATAGGAGGACTGATATTACATAACAGTTCAGTACTCTTTTCTTTGTTTCTCTTGCTTCAAGTCTCTTCTTCATCTGTGAGGAGATTGTCCAGCATTCACTGCCATATAGGAGGACTGATATTACATAACAGTTCAGTACTCTTTTCTTTGTTTCTCTTGCTTCAAGTCTCTTCTTCATCTGTGAGGAGATTGTCCAGCATTCACTGCCATATAGGAGGACTGATATTACATAACAGTTCAGTACTCTTTTCTTTGTTTCTCTTGCTTCAAGTCTCTTCTTCATCTGTGAGGAGATTGTCCAGCATTCACTGCCATATAGGAGGACTGATATTACATAACAGTTCAGTACTCTTTTCTTTGTTTCTCTTGCTTCAAGTCTCTTCTTCATCTGTGAGGAGATTGTCCAGCATTCACTGCCATATAGGAGGACTGATATTACATAACAGTTCAGTACTCTTTTCTTTGTTTCTCTTGCTTCAAGTCTCTTCTTCATCTGTGAGGAGATTGTCCAGCATTCACTGCCATATAGGAGGACTGATATTACATAACAGTTCAGTACTCTTTTCTTTGTTTCTCTTGCTTCAAGTCTCTTCTTCATCTGTGAGGAGATTGTCCAGCATTCACTGCCATATAGGAGGACTGATATTACATAACAGTTCAGTACTCTTTTCTTTGTTTCTCTTGCTTCAAGTCTCTTCTTCATCTGTGAGGAGATTGTCCAGCATTCACTGCCATATAGGAGGACTGATATTACATAACAGTTCAGTACTCTTTTCTTTGTTTCTCTTGCTTCAAGTCTCTTCTTCATCTGTGAGGAGATTGTCCAGCATTCACTGCCATATAGGAGGACTGATATTACATAACAGTTCAGTACTCTTTTCTTTGTTTCTCTTGCTTCAAGTCTCTTCTTCATCTGTGAGGAGATTGTCCAGCATTCACTGCCATATAGGAGGACTGATATTACATAACAGTTCAGTACTCTTTTCTTTGTTTCTCTTGCTTCAAGTCTCTTCTTCATCTGTGAGGAGATTGTCCAGCATTCACTGCCATATAGGAGGACTGATATTACATAACAGTTCAGTACTCTTTTCTTTGTTTCTCTTGCTTCAAGTCTCTTCTTCATCTGTGAGGAGATTGTCCAGCATTCACTGCCATATAGGAGGACTGATATTACATAACAGTTCAGTACTCTTTTCTTTGTTTCTCTTGCTTCAAGTCTCTTCTTCATCTGTGAGGAGATTGTCCAGCATTCACTGCCATATAGGAGGACTGATATTACATAACAGTTCAGTACTCTTTTCTTTGTTTCTCTTGCTTCAAGTCTCTTCTTCATCTGTGAGGAGATTGTCCAGCATTCACTGCCATATAGGAGGACTGATATTACATAACAGTTCAGTACTCTTTTCTTTGTTTCTCTTGCTTCAAAGTCTCTTCTTCATCTGTGAGGAGATTGTCCAGCATTCACTGCCATATAGGAGGACTGATATTACATAACAGTTCAGTACTCTTTTCTTTGTTTCTCTTGCTTCAAGTCTCTTCTTCATCTGTGAGGAGATTGTCCAGCATTCACTGCCATATTGGAGGACTGATATTACATAAAAGTTCAGTACTCTTTTCTTTGTTTCTCTTGCTTCAAGTCTCTTCTTCATCTGTGAGGAGATTGTCCAGCATTCACTGCCATATAGGAGGACTGATATTACATAACAGTTCAGTACTCTTTTCTTTGTTTCTCTTGCTTCAAGTCTCTTCTTCATCTGTGAGGAGATTGTCCAGCATTCACTGCCATATAGGAGGACTGATATTACATAACAGTTCAGTACTCTTTTCTTTGTTTCTCTTGCTTCAAGTCTCTTCTTCATCTGTGAGGAGATTGTCCAGCATTCACTGCCATATAGGAGGACTGATATTACATAACAGTTCAGTACTCTTTTCTTTGTTTCTCTTGCTTCAAGTCTCTTCTTCATCTGTGAGGAGATTGTCCAGCATTCACTGCCATATAGGAGGACTGATATTACATAACAGTTCAGTACTCTTTTCTTTGTTTCTCTTGCTTCAAGTCTCTTCTTCATCTGTGAGGAGATTGTCCAGCATTCACTGCCATATAGGAGGACTGATATTACATAACAGTTCAGTACTCTTTTCTTTGTTTCTCTTGCTTCAAGTCTCTTCTTCATCTGTGAGGAGATTGTCCAGCATTCACTGCCATATAGGAGGACTGATATTACATAACAGTTCAGTACTCTTTTCTTTGTTTCTCTTGCTTCAAGTCTCTTCTTCATCTGTGAGGAGATTGTCCAGCATTCACTGCCATATAGGAGGACTGATATTACATAACAGTTCAGTACTCTTTTCTTTGTTTCTCTTGCTTCAAGTCTCTTCTTCATCTGTGAGGAGATTGTCCAGCATTCACTGCCATATAGGAGGACTGATATTACATAACAGTTCAGTACTCTTTTCTTTGTTTCTCTTGCTTCAAGTCTCTTCTTCATCTGTGAGAAGATTGTCCAGCATTCACTGCCATATAGGAGGACTGATATTACATAACAGTTCAGTACTCTTTTCTTTGTTTCTCTTGCTTCAAGTCTCTTCTTCATCTGTGAGGAGATTGTCCAGCATTCACTGCCATATAGGAGGACTGATATTACATAACAGTTCAGTACTCTTTTCTTTGTTTCTCTTGCTTCAAGTCTCTTCTTCATCTGTGAGAAGATTGTCCAGCATTCACTGCCATATAGGAGGACTGATATTACATAACAGTTCAGTACTCTTTTCTTTGTTTCTCTTGCTTCAAGTCTCTTCTTCATCTGTGAGGAGATTGTCCAGCATTCACTGCCATATAGGAGGACTGATATTACATAACAGTTCAGTACTCTTTTCTTTTGTTTCTCTTGCTTCAAGTCTCTTCTTCATCTGTGAGGAGATTGTCCAGCATTCACTGCCATATAGGAGGACTGATATTACATAACAGTTCAGTACTCTTTTCTTTGTTTCTCTTGCTTCAAGTCTCTTCTTCATCTGTGAGGAGATTGTCCAGCATTCACTGCCATATAGGAGGACTGATATTACATAACAGTTCAGTACTCTTTTCTTTGTTTCTCTTGCTTCAAGTCTCTTCTTCATCTGTGAGGAGATTGTCCAGCATTCACTGCCATATAGGAGGACTGATATTACATAACAGTTCAGTACTCTTTTCTTTGTTTCTCTTGCTTCAAGTCTCTTCTTCATCTGTGAGGGAGATTGTCCAGCATTCACTGCCATATAGGAGGACTGATATTACATAACAGTTCAGTACTCTTTTCTTTGTTTCTCTTGCTTCAAGTCTCTTCTTCATCTGTGAGAAGATTGTCCAGCATTCACTGCCATATAGGAGGACTGATATTACATAACAGTTCAGTACTCTTTTCTTTGTTTCTCTTGCTTCAAGTCTCTTCTTCATCTGTGAGGAGATTGTCCAGCATTCACTGCCATATAGGAGGACTGATATTACATAACAGTTCAGTACTCTTTTCTTTGTTTCTCTTGCTTCAAGTCTCTTCTTCATCTGTGAGGAGATTGTCCAGCATTCACTGCCATATAGGAGGACTGATATTACATAACAGTTCAGTACTCTTTTTCTTTGTTTCTCTTGCTTCAAGTCTCTTCTTCATCTGTGAGGAGATTGTCCAGCATTCACTGCCATATAGGAGGACTGATATTACATAACAGTTCAGTACTCTTTTCTTTGTTTCTCTTGCTTCAAGTCTCTTCTTCATCTGTGAGAAGATTGTCCAGCATTCACTGCCATATAGGAGGACTGATATTACATAACAGTTCAGTACTCTTTTCTTTGTTTCTCTTGCTTCAAGTCTCTTCTTCATCTGTGAGGAGATTGTCCAGCATTCACTGCCATATAGGAGGACTGATATTACATAACAGTTCAGTACTCTTTTCTTTGTTTCTCTTGCTTCAAGTCTCTTCTTCATCTGTGAGGAGATTGTCCAGCATTCACTGCCATATAGGAGGACTGATATTACATAACAGTTCAGTACTCTTTTCTTTGTTTCTCTTGCTTCAAGTCTCTTCTTCATCTGTGAGAAATTGTCCAGCATTCACTGCCATATAGGAGGACTGATATTACATAACAGTTCAGTACTCTTTTCTTTGTTTCTCTTGCTTCAAGTCTCTTCTTCATCTGTGAGGAGATTGTCCAGCATTCACTGCCATATAGGAGGACTGATATTACATAACAGTTCAGTACTCTTTTCTTTGTTTCTCTTGCTTCAAGTCTCTTCTTCATCTGTGAGAAGATTGTCCAGCATTCACTGCCATATAGGAGGACTGATATTACATAACAGTTCAGTACTCTTTTCTTTGTTTCTCTTGCTTCAAGTCTCTTCTTCATCTGTGAGAAGATTGTCCAGCATTCACTGCCATATAGGAGGACTGATATTACATAACAGTTCAGTACTCTTTTCTTTGTTTCTCTTGCTTCAAGTCTCTTCTTCATCTGTGAGGAGATTGTCCAGCATTCACTGCCATATAGGAGGACTGATATTACATAACAGTTCAGTACTCTTTTCTTTGTTTCTCTTGCTTCAAGTCTCTTCTTCATCTGTGAGGAGATTGTCCAGCATTCACTGCCATATAGGAGGACTGATATTACATAACAGTTCAGTACTCTTTTCTTTGTTTCTCTTGCTTCAAGTCTCTTCTTCATCTGTGAGGAGATTGTCCAGCATTCACTGCCATATAGGAGGACTGATATTACATAACAGTTCAGTACTCTTTTCTTTTTTCTTTGTTTCTCTCTTGCTTCAAGTCTTTTCTTTTGTTTCTTCATCTGTGAGAAGATTGTCCAGCATTCACTGCCATATAGGAGGACTGATATTACATAACAGTTCAGTACCCTTTTTCTTTGTTTCTCTTGCTTCAAGTCTCTTCTTCATCTGTGAGAAGATTGTCCAGCATTCACTGCCATATAGGAGGACTGATATTACATAACAGTTCAGTACTCTTTTCTTTGTTTCTCTTGCTTCAAGTCTCTTCTTCATCTGTGAGGAGATTGTCCAGCATTCACTGCCATATAGGAGGACTGATATTACATAACAGTTCAGTACTCTTTTCTTTGTTTCTCTTGCTTCAAGTCTCTTCTTCATCTGTGAGAAGATTGTCCAGCATTCACTGCCATATAGGAGGACTGATATTACATAACAGTTCAGTACACTTTTCTTTGTTTCTCTTGCTTCAAGTCTCTTCTTCATCTGTGAGAAGATTGTCCAGCATTCACTGCCATATAGGAGGACTGATATTACATAACAGTTCAGTACTCTTTTCTTTGTTTCTCTTGCTTCAAGTCTCTTCTTCATCTGTGAGGAGATTGTCCAGCATTCACTGCCATATAGGAGGACTGATATTACATAACAGTTCAGTACTCTTTTCTTTGTTTCTCTTGCTTCAAGTCTCTTCTTCATCTGTGAGAAGATTGTCCAGCATTCACTGCCATATAGGAGGACTGATATTACATAACAGTTCAGTACTCTTTTTCTTTGTTTCTCTTGCTTAAAGTCTCTTCTTCATCTGTGAGGAGATTGTCCAGCATTCACTGCCATATAGGAGGACTGATATTACATAACAGTTCAGTACTCTTTTCTTTGTTTCTCTTGCTTCAAGTCTCTTCTTCATCTGTGGGGAGATTGTCCAGCATTCACTGCCATATAGGAGGACTGATATTACATAACAGTTCAGTACTCTTTTCTTTGTTTCTCTTGCTTTAAGACTCTTCTTCATCTGTGAGAAGATTGTCCACCATTCACTGCCATATAGGAGGACTGATATTACATAACAGTTCAGTACTCTTTTCTTTGTTTCTCTTGCTTCAAGTCTCTTCTTCATCTGTGAGAAGATTGTCCAGCATTCACTGCCATATAGGAGGACTGATATTACATAACAGTTCAGTACTCTTTTCTTTGTTTCTCTTGCTTTAAGTCTCTTCTTCATCTGTGAGAAGATATTGTCCAGCATTCACTGCCATATAGGAGGACTGATATTACATAACAGTTCAGTACTCTTTTCTTTGTTTCTCTTGCTTCAAGTCTCTTCTTCATCTGTGAGGAGATTGTCCAACATTCACTGCCATATAGGAGGACTGATATTACATAACAATTCAGTACTCTTTTCTTTGTTTCTCTTGCTTCAAGTCTCTTCTTCATCTGTGAGGAGATTGTCCAGCATTCACTGCCATATAGGAGGACTGATATTACATAACAGTTCAGTACTCTTTTCTTTGTTTCTCTTGCTTCAAGTCTCTTCTTCATCTGTGAGGAAGATTGTCCAGCATTCACTGCCATATAGGAGGACTGATATTACATAACAGTTCAGTACTCTTTTCTTTGTTTCTCTTGCTTCAAGTCTCTTCTTCATCTGTGAGAAGATTGTCCAGCATTCACTGCCATATAGAATGGAATGATATTACATAACAGTTCAGTACTCTTTTCTTTGTTTCTCTTGCTTCAAGTCTCTTCTTCATCTGTGAGAAGTTTGTCCAGCATTCACTGCCATATAGGAGGACTGATATTACATAACAGTTCAGTACTCTTTTCTTTGTTTCTCTTGCTTCAAGTCTCTTCTTCATCTGTGAGAAGATTGTCCAGCATTCACTGCCATATAGGAGGACTGATATTACATAACAGTTCAGTACTCTTTTCTTTGTTTCTCTTGCTTCAAGTCTCTTCTTCATCTGTGAGGAGATTGTCCAGCATTCACTGCCATATAGGAGGACTGATATTACATAACAGTTCAATACTCTTTTCTTTGTTTCTCTTGCTTCAAGTCTCTTCTTCATCTGTGAGGAGATTGTCCAGCATTCACTGCCATATAGGAGGACTGATATTACATAACAGTTCAGTACTCTTTTCTTTGTTTCTCTTGCTTCAAGTCTCTTCTTCATCTGTGGGAAGATTGTCCACCATTCACTGCCATATAGGAGGACTGATATTACATAACAGTTCAGTACTCTTTTCTTTGTTTCTCTTGCTTCAAGTCTCTTCTTCATCTGTGAGAAGATTGTCCAGCATTCACTGCCATATAGGAGGACTGATATTACATAACAGTTCAGTACACTTTTCTTTGTTTCTCTTGCTTTAAGACTCTTCTTCATCTGTGAGAAGATTGTCCAGCATTCACTGCCATATAGGAGGACTGATATTACATAACAGTTCAGTACTCTTTTCTTTGTTTCTCTTGCTTCAAGTCTCTTCTTCATCTGTGAGAAGATTGTCCAGCATTCACTGCCATATAGGAGGACTGATATTACATAACAGTTCAGTACTCTTTTCTTTGTTTCTCTTGCTTTAAGTCTCTTCTTCATCTCTGAGCAAATTGTCCAGCATTCACTGTCGCATAGGAGGACTGATATTACACAATAGATCAATATTCTTTTTTTTGTTTCTCTTGCTGCAAGGTTCTTCTTCATCTGTGAGAAGATTGTCCAGCATTCACTGCCATATAGGAGGACTGATATTACATAACAGTTCAGTACTCTTTTCTTTTGTTTCTCTTGCTTCAAGTCTCTTCTTCATCTGTGAGAAGATTGTCCAGCATTCACTGCCATATAGGAGGACTGATATTACATAACAGTTCAGTACTCTTTTCTTTGTTTCTCTTGCTTCAAGTCTCTTCTCCATCTGTGAGGAGATTGTCCAGCATTCACTGCCATATAGGAGGATTGATATTACCTAACAGTTCAGTACTCTTTTCTTTGTTTCTCTTGCTTCAAGACTCTTCTTCATCTGTGAGAAGATTGTCCAGCATTCACTGCCATATAAGAGGACTGATATTACATAACAGTTCAGTACTCTTTTCTTTGTTTCTCTTGCTTCAAGTCTCTTCTTCATCTGTGAGAAAATTGTCCAGCATTCACTGCCATATAGGAGGACTGATATTACATAACAGTTCAGTACTCTTTTCTTTGTTTCTCTTGCTTCAAGTCTCTTCTTCATCTGTGAGGAGATTGTCCAGCATTCACTGCCATATAGGAGGACTGATATTACATAACAGTTCAGTACTCTTTTCTTTGTTTCTCTTGCTTTAAGTCTCTTCTTCATCTGTGAGAAGATTGTCCAGCATTCACTGCCATATAGGAGGACTGATATTACATAACAGTTCAGTACACTTTTCTTTGTTTCTCTTGCTTCAAGTCTCTTCTTCATCTGTGAGAAAATTGTCCAGCATTCACTGCCATATAGGAGGACTGATATTACATAACAGTTCAGTACACTTTTCTTTGTTTCTCTTGCTTTAAGTCTCTTCTTTATCTGTGAGAAGATTGTCCAGCATTCACTGCCATATAGGAGGACTGATATTACATAACTGTTCAGTACTCTTTTCTTTGTTCTCTAGCTTCAAGTCTCTTCTTCATCTGTGAGAAGATTGTCCAGCATTCACTGCCATATAGGAGGACTGATATTACATAACAGTTCAGTACTCTTTTCTTTGTTTCTCTTGCTTCAAGTCTCTTCTTCATCTGTGAGAAGATTGTCCAGCATTCACTGCCATATAGGAGGACTGATATTACATAACAGTTCAGTACTCTTTTCTTTGTTTCTCATGCTTTAAGACTCTTCTTCATCTGTGAGAAGATTGTCCACCATTCACTGCCATATAGGAGGACTGATATTACATAACAGTTCAGTACTCTTTTCTTTGTTTCTCTTGCTTCAAGTCTCTTCTTCATCTGTGAGAAGATTGTCCAGCATTCACTGCCATATAGGAGGACTGATATTACATAACAGTTCAGTACTCTTTTCTTTGTTTCTCTTGCTTCAAGTCTCTTCTTCATCTGTGAGAAGATTGTCCAGCATTCACTGCCATATAGGAGGACTGATATTAGATAACAGTTCAGTACTCTTTTCTTTGTTTCTCATGCTTTAAGACTCTTCTTCATCTATGAGGAGATTGTCCAGCATTCACTGCCATATAGGAGGACTGATATTACATAACAGTTCAGTACTCTTTTCTTTTGTTTCTCTTGCTTCAAGTCTCTTCTTCATCTGTGAGAAGATTGTCCAGCATTCACTGCCATATAGGAGGACTGATATTACATAACAGTTCAGTACTCTTTTCTTTGTTTCTCTTCCTTCAAGTCTCTTCTTCATCTGTGAGAAGATTGTCCAGCATTCACTGCCATATAGGAGGACTGATATTACATAACAGTTCAGTACTCTTTTCTTTGTTTCTCATGCTTTAAGACTCTTCTTCATCTGTGAGAAGATTGTCCACCATTCACTGCCATATTGAGGACTGATATTACATAACAGTTCAGTACACTTTTCTTTGTTTCTCTTGCTTCAAGTCTCTTCTTCATCTGTGAGAAGATTGTCCAGCATTCACTGCCATAAAGGAGGACTGATATTACATAACAATTCAGTACTCTTTTCTTTGTTTCTCATGCTTTAAGACTCTTCTTCATCTGTGAGAAGATTGTCCAGCATTCACTGCCATATAGGAGGACTGATATTACATAACAGTTCAGTACACTTTTCTTTGTTTCTCTTGCTTCAAGTCTCTTCTTCATCTGTGAGAAGATTGTCCAGCATTCACTGCCATATAGGAGGACTGATATTACATAACAGTTCAGTATTCTTTTCTTTGTTTCTCTTGCTTCAAGTCCCTTCTTCATCTGTGAGAAGATTGTCCAGCATTCACTGCCATATAGGAGGACTGATATTACATAACAGTTCAGTACTCTTTTCTTTGTTTCTCATGCTTCAAGTCTCTTCTTCATCTGTGAGAAGATTGTCCACCATTCACTGCCATATAGGAGGACTGATATTACATAACAGTTCAGTACACTTTTCTTTTGTTTCTTTAGCTTCAAGTCTCTTCTTCATCTGTGAGAAGATTGTCCAGCATTCACTGCCATATAGGAGGACTGATATTACATAACAGTTCAATACCCTTTTTTTGTTTCTCTTGCTTCAAGTCTCTTCTTCATCTGTGAGAAGATTGTCCAGCATTCACTGCCATATAGGAGGACTGATATTACATAACAGTTCAGTACTCTTTTCTTTGTTTCTCATGCTTTAAGACTCTTCTTCATCTGTGAGAAGATTGTCCACCATTCACTGCCATATAGGAGGACTGATATTACATAACAGTTCAATACCCTTTTCTTTGTTTCTCTTGCTTCAAGTCTCTTCTTCATCTGTGAGAAGATTGTCCAGCATTCACTGCCATATAGGAGGACTGATATTACATAACAGTTCAGTACTCTTTTCTTTGTTTCTCATGCTTTAAGACTCTTCTTCATCTGTGAGAAGATTGTCCAGCATTCACTGCCATATAGGAGGACTGATATTACATAACAGTCCAATACCCTTTTCTTTGTTTCTCTTGCTTCAAGTCTCTTCTTCATCTGTCAGAAGATTGTCCAGCATTCACTGCCATATAGGAGGACTGATATTACATAACAGTTCAGTACACTTTTCTTTGTTTCTCTTGCTTCAAGTCTCTTCTTCATCTGTGAGAAGATTGTCCAGCATTCACTGCCATATAGGAGGACTGATATTACATAACAGTTCAGTACTCTTTTCTTTGTTTCTCATGCTTTAAGTCTCTTCTTCATCTGTGAGAAGATTGTCCACCATTCACTGCCATATAGGAGGACTGATATTACATAACAGTTCAGTACACTTTTCTTTGTTTCTCTTGCTTCAAGTCTCTTCTTCATCTGTGAGAAGATTGTCCAGCATTCACTGCCATATAGGAGGACTGATATTACATAACAGTTCAGTATTCTTTTCTTTGTTTCTCTTGCTTCAAGTCCCTTCTTCATCTGTGAGAAGATTGTCCAGCATTCACTGCCATATAGGAGGACTGATATTACATAACAGTTCAGTACTCTTTTCTTTGTTTCTCATGCTTTAAGACTCTTCTTCATCTGTGAGAAGATTGTCCACCATTCACTGCCATATAGGAGGACTGATATTACATAACAGTTCAGTACACTTTTCTTTGTTTCTTTAGCTTCAAGTCTCTTCTTCATCTGTGAGAAGATTGTCCAGCATTCACTGCCATATAGGAGGACTGATATTACATAACAGTCCAATACCCTTTTCTTTGTTTCTCTTGCTTCAAGTCTCTTCTTCATCTGTGAGAAGATTGTCCAGCATTCACTGCCATATAGGAGGACTGATATTACATAACAGTTCAGTACTCTTTTCTTTGTTTCTCATGCTTTAAGACTCTTCTTCATCTGTGAGAAGATTGTCCACCATTCACTGCCATATAGGAGGACTGATATTACATAACAGTCCAATACCCTTTTCTTTGTTTCTCTTGCTTCAAGTCTCTTCTTCATCTGTGAGAAGATTGTCCAGCATTCACTGCCATATAGGAGGACTGATATTACATAACAGTTCAGTACTCTTTTTCTTTGTTTCTCATGCTTTAAGACTCTTCTTCATCTGTGAGAAGATTGTCCATTATTCACTGCCTGCCATAGGAGGACTGATATTACATAACAGTCCAATACCCTTTTCTTTGTTTCTCTTGCTTCAAGTCTCTTCTTCATCTGTGAGAAGATTGTCCAGCATTCACTGCCATATAGGAGGACTGATATTACATAACAGTTCAGTACACTTTTCTTTGTTTCTCTTGCTTCAAGTCTCTTCTTCATCTGTGAGAAGATTGTCCAGCATTCACTGCCATATAGGAGGACTGATATTACATAACAGTTCAGTACTCTTTTCTTTGTTTCTCATGCTTTAAGTCTCTTCTTCATCTGTGAGAAGATTGTCCACCATTCACTGCCATATAGGAGGACTGATATTACATAACAGTTCAGTACACTTTTCTTTGTTTCTCTTTGCTTCAAGTCTCTTCTTCATCTGTGAGAAGATTGTCCAGCATTCACTGCCATATAGGAGGACTGATATTACATAACAGTTCAGTACTCTTTTCTTTGTTTCTCATGCTTTAAGACTCTTCTTCATCTGTGAGAAGATTGTCCACCATTCACTGCCATATAGGAGGACTGATATTACATAACAGTTCAGTACACTTTTCTTTGTTTCTCTTGCTTTAAGACTCTTCTTCATCTGTGAGAAGATTGTCCAGCATTCACTGCCATATAGGTGGACTGATATTACATAACAGTTCAGTACCCTTTTTCTTTGTTTCTCTCGCTTCAAGTCTCTTCTTCATCTGTGGGGAGATTGTCCAGCATTCACTGCCATATAGGAGGACTGATATTACATAACAGTTCAGTACTCTTTTTCTTTGTTTCTCATGCTTTAAGACTCTTCTTCATCTGTGAGAAGATTGTCCACCATTCACTGCCATATAGGAGGACTGATATTACATAACAGTTCAGTACTCTTTTCTTTGTTTCTCATGCTTTAAGACTCTTCTTCATCTGTGAGAAGATTGTCCACCATTCACTGCCATATAGGAGGACTGATATTACATAACTGTTCAGTACACTTTTCTTTGTTTCTCTTGCTTCAAGTCTCTTCTTCATCTGTGAGAAGATTGTCCAGCATTCACTGCCATATAGGAGGACTGATATTACATAACAGTTCAGTACTCTTTTCTTTGTTTCTCTTGCTTCAAGTCTCTTCTTCATCTGTGAGAAGATTGTCCAGCATTCACTGCCATATAGGAGGACTGATATTACATAACAGTTCAGTACTCTTTTCTTTGTTTCTCATGCTTTAAGACTCTTCTTCATCTGTGAGAAGATTGTCCACCATTCACTGCCATATAGGAGGACTGATATTACATAACAGTTCAGTACACTTTTCTTTGTTTCTCTTGCTTCAAGTCTCTTCTTCATCTGTGAGAAGATTGTCCAGCATTCACTGCCATATAGGAGGACTGATATTACATAACAGTTCAGTACACTTTTCTTTGTTTCTCATGCTTTAAGTCTCTTCTTCATCTGTGAGAAGATTGTCCACCATTCACTGCCATATAGGAGGACTGATATTACATAACAGTTCAGTACACTTTTCTTTGTTTCTCTTGCTTCAAGTCTCTTCTTCATCTGTGAGAAGATTGTCCAGCATTCACTGCCATATAGGAGGACTGATATTACATAACAGTTCAGTACTCTTTTCTTTGTTTCTCTTGCTTCAAGTCTCTTCTTCATCTGTGAGGAGACTGTCCAGCATTCACTGCCATATAGGAGGACTGATATTACATAACAGTTCAGTACTCTTTTCTTTGTTTCTCATGCTTTAAGACCCTTCTTCATCTGTGAGAAGATTGTCCAGCATTCACTGCCATATAGGAGGACTGATATTACATAACAGTTCAGTACACTTTTCTTTGTTTCTCTTGATACAAGTCTCTTCTTCATCTGTGAGAAGATTGTCCAGCATTCACTGCCATATAGGATAACCGTTTAGTATCCACTTCTCCCGTGATTTTTTCTATTTCCTCTGCTTAGCTTTTAAAATGCTTCCTTGGCTGTCCCATTATGTCTTCGGATCTCACTGTCACACTTTCCGTCCTATGTTAAAGCGTTTCCCAGAAATTTAAATTTTCATCCTTTTTTTATTTTGATACTTCCGATTTGCAATTCCATCTTTGAGCTCATCCCTTTGCTAACTTACCACGCCTTATATCTTCTGGTATTTGATAATTATTCTTTTTTTTTCTACTACCTCCAGTAAGTGTTTTTGTAGATTTATCTCTTTGTCTGCTATCAACACAGTCATCAGATAATGACTCCTAGTATGGATTCTAGATTTCTCAGAATTTCCTCGATATATCAATTGAATAATTCCGCGAGAAAACACATCATTGTCTTTGTCTCCTTTATATTTTTGTATATTTTAATCATTAGTCTTATTTTCAAGTTAATAAAGAATGTATTTTTTGTGGGTACCCCCAGACAATCGGTACAAATTGGCAACAAATTATGAAAAAAATTCTGAAAACTTAATGTTTTATCATTGAAATTTTTATTAAGAGGAAATATCAAAGTTTTTGTTTTTTAATATTCAATTAAAATCCTGTTTTTCTTTCGCCAGTGGATGTGGTGTAAATTAGTATAGATATGTTTAACCTCGTTTTTTGCTGTGACTGTCGCATTAATTTTGAAATTCTTGCTAAAACCAAATAATTGTCGGAGTTTAATGAAATATTCAGGCCTTATTCACAAAGGAATTACATTATTTTAAAAAGTTTTTTGTTAGAAAATCTTTCTAAAATATTTTCTTTTTACATGTGTTTCGCCCCCCTTAATTACATAAAAGCTTCCCAATTTCATCGAGATAATTTGTAGTGACTATATTAGTTGAAAATAGGATTGTTTGAAGAATTAATTCATCGATTTTATTTTGCAAAATTGAACCCGGCCTTATCGAAAATCTGTTCTGAATCGGAAAATCCAAAATTCAATAAATCCAAAACATTATTTAGAGAACCTTTTAATCGCTTTTATTAATAGTGTATATTAAACATATATATTAAACACAATACTGTCTGAAACATTTTTTTCGATGAAGAATGAATTTTACAATTTTTTTTTTTTTTTAATTTATTCATATATATATATATATATATATATATATATATATATATATATATATATATATATATATATATATATTTAAATATAAAAGTGAACATAAAAAACAACACTTAGAGGCGACAGTCTGTTTCATGTTATATGCAATCGTGGCCTGACGATTGCATATAAATGAAACAGACTGTCGCCTCTATTTCATCTTTTCTTATCTCTGATATCTCTGAGCACTTTATCCCATAAATATAGCACACATTAAGACTATATTTCTTTATATATATATATATATATATATATATATATATATATATATTAAAATAATAGGAAAGAACAGTAAGATTTATAATCCGGTGTTCTTAGCAAATACTTTTATTTTTAAAATAATAGTGCTCGATACTAACTGTAGAGGAAAATATTATAATTATTTTCTTTTTAAAAATTATGATTTCATCGCAACAGAAAAATTCTAAGTTTCAAAACCGAAACTAAATTTATAAATTTAATTATAAAAATTAAACTTAAATCCATAGTCGCGTTCCATTGTCAAGTAATGTTAGTAATAAACTTTCAAAGAAATTTACTTAATTTATAATCGCAAACAGATTTAAAATTCCATTCGACCTTCTAATAACTAATAGACTATACGGTATTTTTACATTATATATAGTGTAACCCGGATATAAGAGACTTCTTCTCCGGTCCCGACAACTTTCTTATATTCGGGTTACGCTGTATATATATTAATGTTTGATCTTTAATTAGTAATTAAATTCTAATATATTTAATTTAAAAAAAAGTGTATTAGTTAAAATCAGAATTTGGGTAAATTAAATCATCAATTTCTTTTTGAAAATTGAAGCGCGTGTTAAGGAAAATCTCCCCTGATCTGTAAAATAAAATAATGCTATAAAACTACGACATTATTTCATTAGAGAAACTTTTGGTTGCTTTTGGGAAGAATATATATTAAAGACGATATTGTTGCAAGAAAAAGAATCGCTGAAAAATGAATTTTAACAGGATTTGTTTTCCTTTTTTTACAGTTTTAAAAAGAATAATTTAAAATATTTAAAAATCTTTTAAAATTCGGTTTCAATGGTGTAAATCTGAAGAAATGTTGAAATTAAGTAAAACTATATATATTCATCATCATACTTATTATAAAACCCAGGTTGTGTTTGTGTGTGTGTGTGTTTGTTCGTTTATATATTGGATCGGATTTCCTACATTTTTCAACCGATTTCAACAAAACTTCACAGGACTACGTAAAATTACCTTGCAGTGGTTCTGACAGCGCCAAAAATTGGAAAAACACAATTGTGTTTGCACGAAATCAATTTGAAAACACGATTATGAGTCATCGCTGACGCGAGAATGAAAGGGGGACAACTAATATCGAGTTATAGTTATTATAAACCCAGGTTGTGTGTGTGTGTGTGTGTGTTCGTTTATATATGGGATCGGATTTCCTACATTTTTCAACCGATTTCAACAAAACTTCCCTTTTTTGGCAGGTCGTGTTTCTTATTGTCTTGCACACTTTTTTTCTTTATTTTTACATTCAGAATGCTTTAAGAATTCCATTTACAAGACAATTGTTTATAATAAAATTCTATTCAATCGATAGTCTCATAACGATTGAAAACAATGTTTTTGTTTGAGTTTAGGTTTTACCAATTCGTAAAAAAAAAAAAAAACTAATTAAGACATGCGTGTCCGTCAACCTTAAACAATAATCTTTGTCAATTTTATTTTTCAGTCTTTATGATGGTCGATACTTGATCTATCTCTTACTGTTACATCCCCGGGCAACGTCGGGCTCTACTGTTAGTACATGATATAACTTATTACAATATGACGACTTCGAATATTAAAAAAAATGAATTGTTTTTGCATGTGTATAAACATTTCGAATGTTATAGATAAGGTCGTTCATGAACGACACTATCAGAAAATATAGTAAGTTTAGAGTCAAAATTCCCTTCAATATTACGGAGTACTTAAAAGGCGGTCACGTTATATTCTTCAATTATTGTTTTAAGGTTAAAGCCCCGGTAAAACAGTTTGAGATAAAAAAAAATCTAAGATCATGTAAATAAAGAAACTACCGCACTTCTGTGTTGTTCCAGATCAGATTAATTATACAGAGTGTTTCAAAAAATTTGATATCCTTTGAGATGTAAATATCACAGAAAGTACATGATTAAGGCAAATGAAATTAAAAAGTATTAATGTTGAAGATCATAAGATTTATTCTTCCAAATCTGAATGAGAAATTCAAAAGCTTGTGGATTATGTGAACACACAAAACGCCTTTTCTCTTCTAGTAAATAGCATTTTTATACCTGTAAAGAAAAAGATTAAAGATTAACGAACATAAAAATACAAATAAGAAAAACACAAAAACATAAAGACATAAAAACATAAAACAAACATTAAACATAAAGATGCTATTAAAATTTGAAGTCATTTGAAGGAGATCTAACAAAGTTATTAGATTGCGAAATGATATCAAATTTTTTGAAACACCCTGTACATTAAATCGGCTAATATTCACTAAATAAATTTTCAGAAATTATATTTTATTTTTGAAAGATTTTTTAATAAAGAGATATAAATGTTTATAGTAGTTTGCTAAAATGACGCTAAATTCAAACATTTTAGATATTTTAAAACAAAAATTATTTCCGATCAATTTAAATAAGGTTTGTAAATGCTGTATATTATTTTTTTTTTCTTATTGGAAATTAAATTTAATCCATCAGCTTGAAATTAAAACTAAAATAAAAGCTTCAAGAAAGATTTTTTTATTACTAGGAAATCATTTTAAAAGTTAGGTATCACGAATCTATCATGGCACCTAATTTTTTGTCAATTAAAGATTGAGTACTTTTGGCAGAGAGAGACATTGTATATAGAGCACTTGCAGAAACCATCGCTTAAACGAGGTAAATATTGAAATGTGTTTATAATGAGAGCAAACGGATTCTTAAGTACATATTGTTAAGAGAGAAAGCGTAATTAAATTCGTTCCGCGTAAATAGAAACATTTAAAAAGATATGTAAAACTAAGAAAAGTCTATTTTACAATATTTGTTGTTAATTAAAGATGTTTTCTGATTATTATACACGAACGACATGATTCGTTGTCGGCAACACCGGCGTCAGATGTAAATTAGTAAAATGAAAAATAGATTTTAAAGGTTTCATTGTTTTGTGAGAAATTTCCAGAGAAAATATTTGTCCATTTCATAATGTGTGACGTCATTTGTTTACATTTGGATATGAAAGTACGTGAGAGAATCATGGAAAATTGCAGTTTAAAGACATTTAAATCCACCTTGCTAACAGAGCGCTCCTCTGTGGCCAAATCGGTTAAAAGCGCGTCACGCTGTATGACGGTTCCGTACAGAATACAGGTTCGATTCCTGTCGGAGGACGAATATTTTCTATGAAAATTTCTCGGGCATTCAGGCCGGTATGTGTTGTTTTATACTGTTTATTATAAACAGAGCATTTACTTAAATATTTGTATCTATAAAAAGAATGTTTAAACATAAAAAATATCTTAATATATCTTAAAAATATATATATATATATATATATATATATATATATATATATATATAGTTGGATTGATGTGGGTTTCACGCTGTTTGCGATCATCAGACAAACTGATTTGATTAAATTTAAAAATTTTGGATTTATATAGGGTTGCATATATCGTTTTTTTTAAATAGAAGTGGGAGGAAAAAACCTGTCGTCAGGACGCCACTCATACTTTTTCGCAAACATACACTTTCACGCCCGTACACTCATTGACGTACGCAGACACAATTTGTACGCACGCTCACCCACCGGAGCTCACACGAACATAAACATATGTGAACAGTATAGGACATGGCATATATACGTACGCATTTGGTTGCTGTATTCAATGTTGGATTGTGTAGCGAATATTTTTAATAATATTTTTACTTCATTATTGTTTCGTCCGTGTATTGTTTGATAAATCGAAATGTAATTGTCATCTTTGATAATGGCTTATGTAAGCCGAAAGCTTAGATTGGATTTAAACATGTATCAATATGGTGATTTCCTTTCGTCTTTCAATGATAATGTTATTAAGCTTATCAGACAATATGAAAGGAACTTACTTAAAATAAATAGACAAAGCTTGTCTATATTATTTAATGAAACATGCATTAATGATAAATATATATATATATATATATATATATATATATATATATATATATATATATGTATATGTGTGTGTGTGTGTGTGTAATTCTCTCTCTCTCTCTCTCTCTCTAATATTTATATCTTTCTGTGTTTTACTTTTCATGCCTTGGTTTTATTGCGTGGTCCAATAATTCTGAGTCGGGAGTTCTAAACTTTGGTAGGACAACAATTTTGGCAATATATAAATATTCCATACTCAGGCTAATTTTGGCCAAACCCCTGAAAACGCCAACGATGGAACAAGACAGATCTAAACAGTTGGACCATATAATGAAGAGGGCTACGCATGATGGACATACTACATAAGGCGCCACTCGCAATTATAACAGAGTCAGCGGCAGTCAAATTGTAGTTTTTATATCTAATTATTCTGCGTCTCATTCCATATGTGCCGTAGATGAAGTTCAGAAATCAAGTCTGTGATCAGCAATTAAATTCTTAGATACGAGATAAATTTGTTTTTTCGATAATATTTTTTAATTTTGATTTGATGAAGTATTGCCAATCGTTATTTTTTGATGAGTATTTTTTATCTTTAATTTTATTGAAAATGCATTGTATCAGCACAAAAATATCATTTAATTCATCTTAATTTCAGTTGCGTCTCATAGCATAACTCAGATCGTTACTATACAGTTATTTATAAAGAAAAATTTTCGGAGATAAAGAAATACGCACGAAAATCGAATTAAAATCCCCATTACTTTGAGAAATTTTAACGTTTCCCGTAGCAGCTGCTCTAACGTTGGGGCTACAAGAACTTTTTTTTGGTTGGCATATACACCTTCTATTTTTTTTTTTTTAAATATTTATAGATACTAGTTTTAGTATTAGTAGCTACATATATTTAATTTGAAAGAATATCATAAGGACTAATATGAAATTAAGGATTGTATCCATCATTATCATCGAGTTTGGAACAGTCAAATATCATTTTTTTTGCAAAGAACAAAATTTCCAAAGTTAAAGAAATTAGCGTTTAAAAAAATGAAGAATTGAAGGGCATGCAAAATTTTCTTTTAATTCCTGTTTTTTTATTACATAATTTGATGGCAACGAGCACATATACAATTACAATATATATTATTATTATTATCTTAATTCCTTTGATTTCTGGTGTGTACACATTTCTTATGGGGTCCCTATACAGACCTAAGGTTAATAAATGGCATCAATTATATTTTCCAAAATCCATTTAAAAAACAAAAAAAAACAATAAATATATTTTACATAGATAACACTCTTCGTAAGGTGTGGGTTACTTCCTGCCAAGTTGAGGACCACCTTAAACAAATTCACGCCATAGGCACTTTCTTCTACTCTGATTTCTTTTCACTTCTTCCAACTCTCGCAAAGCCAAACGTTCATAGGGAATGGATGTCGGGAGCAGATTTTGGGGAAACTGATAGCTTCTAGTTCTGATCCTGTACGTTGGCAGCGAATTTAGTCATCAACGCCATCATCATGAGACCCGGTTTCGAATGCCGTCAAGATTTTTATTGCTTGTAATAATTTTTCCTCAAAAATATATTGCTGGTAATAATTTTTACATCAAAGAAATTATTGCTGGTAGTAAAACCTATTTTTACACTTTCATAGTGTTTTGACCCCAGTTTGGGGTTAACTATTTTCCCATAGTTGGGACCCTAACAGGTGCTACCACCCCAGGTCAGGGTGGACCTGGGAACACCAGCAATTAAGAGGTGGTTCCATGCTCCCCAAAACCTCCTGATCAGGAGCCGTGCTGTTCGATGTAGTTTATTGTCTTACCCAGGACGCGGATGTAGTTTATCGTCTTATTTTCACTGGCATCTCAATGCCAGCCTTTCACGATCGAAAATATTTAAATGTAACCGCCTTTTCTATCATACAGCTTTTTCTCTCGCACTTTTGATATATTGATGGAACTCCCTTCCTCTTACTTGCTTCACTGATAGCTATAATATTCAAATATTCAAATATAATGTCAATCGACATTTTCTGATAACTTGATCTTGATCCCCGTCCTTCTCTTTATCCTTTCCTCAAACACCCCCCTCTTTACGCTTACTTTCACTCTCTGTAACCCCTTGCGTTCTCATTGCTCTCCCTGCTTGCTTGGGGCGATATGCTTAAAAAAAAATAAATGAATTTAATTTGAACTTTTGTTTCACTAAATTATCACAAGGCTATG
>CAHIKZ030002104.1:317500-325000 GCA_903632075.3 Acanthosepion pharaonis | reverse complement strand
TTTTAAATTTGAAAACTGGAATTTTTTTCGCTTTGGTTTAATGTTTTTCATTCTTTTCAATTTTTTTCCCATTTCTCCAATTCTATTTGAAATTAAGATATAAAGAGGTTTTTTAAAAAAGTTGTTTTATTTGTATATTATTTATATATATTTTAACTTTTTATGGCATACTTATGTTGATTAAACGATTTATAAATTATAATTATATATATATATATATATATAAGATATATATATGATTGTGTATGTGTCATTCTCTTTGCCTCGTTATGGAAATTTCCCTGACGAATAGAAACTAAAACCTTTGAGATGAATTTTCTGGCTCATTATGAATATATATATATATATATATATATATCATAATAATTTTTTAAAATACTGTTAAATCTGATTAGAATTGAGGTTAAAAAACAAATTTCAAAAGCTTCAATTCAATTATGGAATTAAATTTCCCTAGATTTGTTCGATCCTCAATAATTTTTAGAATCCCTTTTTGAAATTTCCAGGATCTTTTCCCATATATTTGATAATATTATTTTCTCAACTATGGATAAAGGCCTCATTTTTTTATATCTGGCCCTTTAACTTTTCATTGTAACCTTCCATAGAGTTCAAAACGTTTTTACTTTTTTAAAGTGATTAAATTATTTTTTCTCAGTCGGCCATTTTTCCCAAAGACGAAATATGACATCCGTTCAAAAAATATTTCTATCTTTTCAATTTGAAAACATTTTGACAAGCAATTTTAAAGTTCATTGTTCCAATTTTTCTAACAAAAAAAGTCCTGTCATTCCAGGCAGCATTGGGACGAAACATGTTTTCATTTTTTTCTATTATTAATATAGTTTTTCCATTTCAATATCAAACATCTTTTTTAAATTTAAATTTAAAATAATTTTATATTTTCCATTATTATATATATATATATATATATATATATCGAATAATATATATATATATATATTTATATGAATATTTGTTTTAAATATGCATATATTAAAATTGGTATTATATGAATAATGAATAGAGAATAAAAAAAATGGTTTAAAAAATTTGATAAAGTTTTATTTAAAAACAATATATGTTTTCATTAAAATGCTATTTAAAAATAATTATAATCTAGGCTCCATTTACGGGTCAATATATTTTAATAAATAAATAAAAAATCATTTTCCTCGATCATTTAGCAAAAATTAATCTTGTTAAAACTTAAACTTTGTACACATTGAACAAAATTTGTTCTCCTATTAGATTGGATCAAAATTTTTTTTTTTTTAGGGATATATTTTTTGTGTGTAAAAATATTTAAAAAATAGGAAATATATATATTTATTATTTTACACACATATATATATACATATATATATATAAATATATATATATTTTAAATGTCATGTGTGTGTTTGAAGATTCACATACTCACATTGTTTATGTATATGCGTGTTAAACATGTTAGCAAAATCGCTTTTCCGGTTGTTCAGGCCTTAAGACAGCGTTTAAACAAATATAGATTTTTTGAAAATTGGTAAATTTTTAAACTTTTTCGCGTTTCATTGTATATATATATATATATAATTTATAATTTTTAATTTAATTTAATTGCCAGTGTGCTGCTGGTTATATGGGGCGTACAACCTTGCATTTTGGAAACTAGAATCAATCAGCATGTACCTTCCAAAATACAACTTGGTAAGATAGATAAAATATGCTATCTTCCCCCATGAATATGGAATCGGCTATTGCTCAACATATAGTTGAGAATATAGCCTGTACCAAGTCGTTTAAAAAAAAGTGGTTTAAAATCATTCATACAGCTGGTTCCAACAATCATTTGAAGATTTTGGAATCGGTCTGCATAGGATTAAGAAACCTTCTCTCTGCCGGCAGAAAGAATTTGTAAAGTCTCTTAATCTGTTGGGGGATATTTTATTTTAACTGTCCCTCGCTAATTTATTTACACGTTATTTCCCCTCCCCTCGTTACAAGAATATACATTTGTTTGTTATTTTAGTGTGTTTCCCCCCCTTTTTTTTGCTCTTTGTTTTCATTACTGTTCTTTTCGTTAATTAATGATCCAACGATTGTCTCCTGATGAGATGTTGGTTGAAAGGACCTTAGAGACTAATAAAATAAAAATCAATAAATTCCTAGTTTTTAAAATGTATATATATATATATATATATATATATATATATATATATATATATATATATATATATATAAACTTCCCCGATTTAATATATATATATATATATATAAACAATCCCCGATTTAATATCCACCAATACGAAACGGCTCTGATATAAATATAGATAAAAAGAAACAGACAAACGAAGTGACACACTTATGTCTGGAAATTGGGAAGTGACAAGCTAAGGTAATTTAAATTGATTTATGATATCCAAACACTTTTCAGATCACAATTACATTTCCTTTTAACACAGTTTGTCATTTTAACCTGAATTTATTCCAAATGGACGTTACCTACGCTCTTCGGCGAACGGGTCGTTAACAAATTCTTTGTTTCAATTATTTATTTATCTACACACACAAACACACAGACGACGCACACACATATATATATATATATATATACATATATATATATATATATATATATATATATATATATATGTTGAACAATAAAAAAAAAAAAATTAAAATCTTTAGACACACTGGGTTGTAGATTAATATTCTTTCGTTTTTTTTATTATTTTTCATTTAGATTCCTCGACTAGTTTCGACCGAAATGGCCATCATCGGGAGGAGAAATATTTCTGCTTGCTGGTACCAGTAAACTACAGAAATTCCCATATATATATATATATATATATATATATATATATATATATATATATATATATATATATTTTACTACATATATATATATATATATATATATATATATATATATGTGTGTGTGTGTGTGTACAAGTAATAAATCCATTGGTATATAATCTAAATTGATCCTAGTCATAAAATATTAAAACTGATTCACAAAAGAGCTCAATGTATTTATTTTAACAGAGCAAATAATTAATAAACAATACAATCCTAAATGACCTTATATGGGTAATAATCCCACGAACATCCAATAGGCGATGCTTCCCAAAGACATTGGTTGCCTTTGATATTTTGTCATCCAAAGAGGAACATGAATTAACTTTGCTTTCTAAGTACGTGAATGATTTCACATACTTCAGGTTGTTGCTGCCAAAAGTAATGGAAACGATTTGAAAGATTTGGGCAGGTGATTTTTTGTTTTCCACCCTTGTCCTGGTTAGGTGGATGTGACTGTCTGAACGGGATATGTGTACTTTTAAGAAAGAGGGCTCCCCTAAATTTCCCTAGTCTCATGTGACAAGGAAATGTTAAGGGTGGATCACACTGCAAAATAAATAAATAAACGTCCATGAATGATTTTTGTAAATTATTTAACAACGAGATTCAAACTGTACAAAACCAAGGATCCACTCGAGGTAGAGGGTTACAGAGTAAGAGGCAAAGTTTATGCTGGCTTGTGGCAGAAGATAACGGTTAACAGTAGACAGATTAAAATTGTAGTGATTTGGTAAGCATCCCTTTGGGAGTCATTTCCTGAAAGCAGCAGCTCGTGTGATTAATATTGGGTGCTAAATATTTTATGTAGAGTTCTTCTCTCACACGGATATATATATATATATATATATATATATATATATATATATTGGACTCACCCGTTGTTTTTGACATATGTGTGTATTTCAGTTCATATTTTATGTTCATGTCTCGGATGAGACAACAGTCCTATACAGGATTTGCAAACAAATCCACACAAAGCGCATACTGAAGGGTTGACGGTCATATGGATTTATGTATTAGCCGAAGATTTAGTGTTAATCCTTAATTCTCTCTGATGGTTGAGTCAATTCTTTTCAAAGTCAGTTATACCTCGGTAGCAGGTATTTCTCCAGTTTCCTTGGTTTTCAACAGCAAGTTCAAACCCCTTTATAGGGATGTTTGCAGTAATTAAATTGCATTTAAGTCTGTCCTTGAAGCGTAAGCAAGGATGGCCTACATTATGCTTACCATGAAAAAGTTGGCTGTACATGAGGACTTTCGGCATCCGATCATCACTCATTCTGATGACATGACCAGCCCATCTGAACTGTTATTGCATCAAATAGGATTCCATACCACAGATAACACATTTAATGAAAAGATCAGGGTTAGAGATTTTGTTCTGCCGTGTATAACCGCATATTGAATGAAGAAAGCGTTTATGAAAAGCATCAATTTGATTGACGTGAGTCCTGTATGGCGTCCACGATTCTGAGCCATAAAGAATTGTGGTGAGAAAGACTGCTCGATAGACATTGATTTTCTTTTTCAGTGAAATCCCATGAACATCCCATAGGCGATGCTTAAGATTCCCAAAGGCATTGGTTGCCTTTGATATTCGGTTAACTATTTTGTCATTCAAAGAGGAACATGAATTGACTTTGCTTCCTAAGTACGTGAATGATTTCACATACTTCAGGTTGTTGCTGCCAAAAGGAATGGAAATGATTGGAAAGATATGGGTAGGTGTTTTTTTGTTTTACACCCTTGACCTGCTTAGGTGTATTGGCCTTGGTTGATAGACAACTTTAGTTTCATTTATACTTATAGTTAATCCGAAAATAGGAAATGTAATAAAATCATTGGTATATAATCTAAATGGATCCTAATAATATCAAATATTAAAACTGATCCACAAAAAGAGCTCAATGTATTTATTATAACAGAACCAATAAATAGCATTACACAAAAAAATCCAAAATTACCTCATATAGGTGGGAGGAGAATAGAATTTTAACTGTGACAGCTGTCGAAAAATTGATACAAAATTTATCCATTTCAGTGCTTCAGTCAGACGAAATACACGAACCGGTGATCAGGGGAGGGTGGAAGGTATTAGCCTTAAAGGGAAGCGGCTTTATAAAATTAAACCCAAATATTAACCGGAGTTATATGAAGAATGAAGTGTTAATTTGAAACTAAAATTTTATTTAAGTTTATTCTTGATGTGGGGCCAAAGTTGGGACCACAGAAGGAAAACACGGAACACGGATTAGATGTAAGAAAGATATATTAACAACAGGTTACAGAGATAGTGTTAGCGGAGCTTATTATATGTTAGTGTCCAATACTGGTAGGCGTACGCTGCTCTCACTGTCTCTCTGTGAACACTCTCTGTCACTCTCTAGAGTGCTATGTCGCCTACTTAATATAGGCCTGGAAGAGTCTATTGTGTAGGTAGTTTCCGGTCTCACAATAATTCTTGAAGCGTAACATTACGCTTACCATGAAAATGTTGGCTAGACATGAGGATACTAGTCATATAAAATATTAAAACTGATCCACAAAAAGAGCCCAATGTATTTATTATTACAGAGCAAATAAATAGTATTGCTTAACAATCCAAAATTACCTCATATGGCAGGGATAGAGGTTCGTTTGAAACAGAGAGTCTATACACAGGCGGTAATAAGACCACATCACCTCTTACATCTGGCCACTTAACTCCGCTGATTGTTTATGTGTGGGGCGCAGTTCAGCGAGAGTCCAACAAAAACTCCTTGAAGTGAGGGCAAAGATTAGGGTAGCATTTATTAACGTAAACCAGGAGACCGCCCAGAAGAGTTGCAGGAGATTGTGATGTCGTCTAGAGGCCGTAGTTGAATACAATGGCGATTTTGTGGACTACATTTCCTATTTCAAGTTATTTTAGTGTAATTTTGTGAATATATCTGTTAACATGTGATGTCAGTGTTATTTTAATTTTGCATAATTTACCCGACAATTTATCCATCGTATATGAATATATATATATATATATATATATATATATATATATATATATATATATATATATTATCCATGCAACATTAGTTTCGTGTGCGCTGAGCATTTGTATGAATAAGTGCGCTTTTGATTTGGTAAACAAAATAGACAAATAATGTCTGCATTTCGAAATATTTTTCTCTAAGTGACAGATTGATTTACGTGTTCTGCAATGGTAATTACGAATGGACATGTCTACTTTTTTTAAAAAAATTTAAAAACTGAATTAACAATATGACAGCTCAATAACTGTAAAAATGATTACAAAATTTAGTAGCTATTTATATCAAAGTATAACATGCAATAGCTGATAATATGTGCTTTTAATTTAGCATTAATTTATATTCTCAGACCCTCCAATGCGGCAGTGGATGTTGGACTATCTCCTTACAAATGTAGAATTAACGCAAGATATTATTCCTCAGAAGGGTGTTGAAAATACCGTAGACTGAACATCAGAGTAATGAGGAAGAGTTAAAAGAAAATGAAGATAAAAGATACTTATATATAGATAGACAAAAAAAACAATTGAAATATCTAAGCCACATAATGAGGAAAAAATGGTTTGAAAAATTGAACACTAAAATTGGACACATGTTTGTTGCTCTGGTACCAACTTTTTGACCGTTGTGCTCTCCGGTCAGGTGTATATGGCCAACCAACAGGGTATTCCGGACTAAACACTTTATTTAATCTACGGGGTTTGACTGTTCTCGTTCTACTGCCAGTGTATAGGGTTATCTTTATGCATACTGCCTGGCCCAGGGATTGAACTCACAAATAGTATATCACCAAATTCAAAAAGTAATGCTTTAATCTACTAAACGCTCCAGTGAAAAATGAGCATTAAAACTATTATTGATTAAATTGGTCTATCTTTTTCTTTCTATCTATCTATCTTTCTTTCTTTCTTTCTTTCTTTCTTTCTTTTCTTTTTTCTTTCTATCTATCTCACTGTTCGTTCATATATATATATATATATATATATATATATATATATATATATTGCAGTCTGTTCATATCCATCTATCTATCGATCGATCTATCGATCTATGTCTTCATATCTATGTATGTATCTATCTATCTATCTAAGTTCGAGTATATTGTTGATGTAACTATTATTGATGACATTAGTCATTCTTTCTCATTCTGTTCATATCTATCTATCTATCTATCTATCTATCTATCTATCTATCCCAGTCTCTTAATATCTATCTATCTATCTATCTATCTATCTATCTATCTATCTCATTCTGTTCACGTGTATCTTTGTCTTTACGTCTGTCTATCTATCTACCTGTCTATCTCGCTTGTATTCATATCTATCTATCTATCTATCTATCTATCTATCTATCTATCTATCTATCTATCTCGGTTTCATTCTATCTATCGATTTGAATGGACCATTTTGCCAGAAAACTTATAATCTTTGGCCCTGCCAAAATCAGCCATTTTATGCGACACCACCTCAATCGGATAATGAAAACTGACAATCATAATGCAACTTCATGTCCACAACGTAAATTCAGTTTTACTCGAAAGAAAAGTGTCATTCAATTTAGAACGTATATTACTACCAACAGACCGTTGTCTATCCGGAAGTCGGCGGTCGGAGAGAAGCAAAAAGAACAGGGC
>CAHIKZ030002104.1:235000-312500 GCA_903632075.3 Acanthosepion pharaonis | reverse complement strand
GGAGTTGTTTTTTCTGTTTTCTTTTTGAATTTGTAGGTCTGATGAATTGAATCGTATTTACGATTTCAATAGATTAAATTATGACCATGGAATATTTGTGTTTAAGCCTTTTTATTATATCCTTACTCTGTCCTGGACATTGAGTTCTACCTGGATTATATCCTCTGGGAATTTTTTATTCAAAAAATATATATGTATGTGTATGTATGCATGTATGTGTATATATATATTTACCACTAATATCACACACACACACACACATATATATATATATATATATATATATATATATATATATATATCGCACACTTCAACAGAGAGTTTCATAGCGTCGATGACATCCGATGCATGCTTTTATCTTCTTCATTTAAGAGCCGACTAGAATGGCGCAAATCGGAGTGAAAATACATTTCCAAAATAGTATCACACTTATTAAAGTATAAAGCATGTGGATGTGGATTTACTCAGAGAATATAGTTTTTACAGGCAACCCTCTAACAAATGTAAACAACAATATTTCAGGGTAGAGTGAGTCCTCGTCTCGTTGATAAAGGACATATGCGTGACCGAAAATTCCGAATTTAAACCTTTATATATATAGACGAGACTCTACCCTTCGATATAATCTCGTCTGGTTTCCTCTCCGTCCCGACGCAGAGAGTCTACAAGCAGAGTTAACTGTAATTGTTAACTCATCAAAAATTACCCGTAGACCCTTCCTCCCAAGACGAGACTCTGCCCTTCGGCATAACCCTCTCCACCGTGTGGTAGAAATCTGACAAGCAGAGTTAACTGTAATCGTTAATTCCTCGGTTTTTCTTGAGACACCTCCACAAGGCAGGATGGAGCGCAAGGCCGATTTTTTTACGTGGGGGCTTTCTGAGTCCTTTGGCTCGGGCAAAAATTGCCCGTAGAACCCGTATACACGGGGCCGAGCAGCTATCTACCTCCCCAGACGAGACGCTACCCTTCGGTATGGCATTGTCCGGGTTCCTCTCTGTCCTGAAGCAGAGCGTGTAGAAGCAGATTTAAGAGTAATCATTAACTCCTCAATATTTACCAGAGACCTCTGCACAAAGCTGGAAGTGGCACAAGGCCAGTTTTTATGTAGGACGTTCCGAGGCGATGCTCTACCGAAGGACAGAGTCTCGTCTGGGTTCCACTCCTCTCAGTAAGAGAATGTGCTGTTTAAAAAGTCTTAGACCAATCCATCTTGTTGTGGTGTTCAGCTACTCCACAACATCTAGGTACTGACTAGGCTTAATATTGCTTATCTCCAATAACCGTATGGGTACCGGTGTTTCAAAGGGATGTGACCGTAAGCCGATTCGTCTTATAAGGAAACAGCGTATATCATCATTACCGCTATCAACATTTTCTTTTCATGTTCGTTATTTTACGATCAACGGCCTGCGAGGTAAATATTCTTTCTGCTGAATTTTATTTCAATATCGCAATATCCTTGACGGTTTTAAGCTAATTTTATCGACCCTCAATATATCTGTTAAGTCCATTGTCTACAATTCTCTGCTTTGTAAACCCCGACTAAAATAAACGCACATGAATATCGACGTCTCTAAAGAAAAAATATTTTTCTTATATCAGGTTATCTAAAGCCTCGTATCGAAGACGTGATCAATAATTTCTTATTTTGTTTCCTTGATAATGACAACACGTACGGATCGATCGAATGATGTGATGGCGTCATACTGACCGCTATAATTACACTAAAACCGGCTCCTGTTGTTGCAAATATTTAGAGAGACTGACGATGCAGTCAGCGATAATTTAGAATCAATTTGAATTCAGGGGTTGCTGTGGGGTATGTACGAATCGATTATCAACTTCTTGATAAGAGTTCAACTCTAATCAAAAATTTATCATCTTTTTAAAAATAAATTCTAAACGTACAACATATTACGTTTTTTTTTTATTGAAACTTTCTTTAAAAATAAATTATAAAAAAAAATAAACATTTAATATCGACAGATTCTGAATTTCAAATTATAATTCATTCGTTTCTTACAGTTAATTCGAATTATGAAATGAATAGATTCAGGTTGAATATATGACGAAATGGACAAAGGCCGACAGTTATTTTATTGTTCATACATTCTTTTTATAGATACAAATATTTAAGTAAATGCTCTGTTTATAATAAACAGTATTAAACAACATTTACCGGTGTGAATGTCGGAGAAATCTTAAAGAAAATATATCTCCTCTGGCAGGATTCAAACCTGTACTCTACACGAAACCGTCATGTAGTCTGACGTGATATACCATTTAGCAACAGAGGAAGCATCTAGCTAGAAAAAAATGTGGAAGATAAAGATTAACACTAGACTTGAAAAGGTTAAGATTATAGTGATCGGGGAAGCATCCTCTTGGGAGTAGGTTCCATAAAGCAGATAGAGGGTTAGGGAGTAAGAAGTACAGTTTATGGGTATATGTGGAGAAGGTAACGGTTAATCTTAGACGAACATGTTAAGATTGTAGTGATCGGGGCAGCATCCTCTTGGGAGTCGGCTGCACAAAGCAGGCAGAGGGCTACAGACCAAGAGGCACGTTTTATGGGGATATGTGGGGAAGATAACGGTTAAGCATAGACTTGCACAGGTTAAGATTATAGTGGTCGGGGAAGCATCCTCTTGGGAGTTGGTTCCACAAAGCAGGCAGAGGGTTACAAAGTAAGAGACACAGTTTATGGGGATATGTGGGGAAGATAACGGTTAAGCCTAGACTTGATCAAGTTAAGATTATAGTGATCGGGGAAGCATCCTCTTGAGAGTCAGTTCCACAAAGCAGGCAGAGGGCTACAGAGTAAGAGACACAGTTTATGGCTATATGTGGGGAAGATAACGGTTAACCATAGACTTGAACAGGTTAAGATTGTAGTGATTGGGGAAGCATCCTCTTGGGAGTCGGTCCCACAGAGCATTGATTTGTAGAAAGAAGCTGCTCGAATGGAACTTATTTCTCAACATTGGAATACGTAGAGTATTAGGGTGTTTCGCTAAAATAGAAATGGCATGGCGTGTCTTAGTTGTAAAGCTAGGAATAGGGAATTTAGTTAGTCTGAGAACTTTCCTTAGAAATAACGATAGAGCGGCCTGAGGCTTGCGACAAAAATCAACCAACCAAACCGTGTTATCTTAAGGTTTGAGCCGCGTCTTGAAAACCTCAAAAAGATCCACCAATAGAGTATTAAATCTTTGAGAAACGTGGTACCAGATGACATTAATTTTGACAGAAATCCAAATACGAATATTAACAGCTAGATTTGCCTTCCAGAATCTAACGAAAGATTTAAGCGATGTGAAACTTTCTTTAGAAACAAAAAAGAGTTCTGAAATTCTTTAAATGTGTAACCTTCATTGAATGCTAGACAACTTCCTCGCAAATGAAAAAGGGAACAGAACCCCCAGAGATGTGATTCTATCAGTGGTTACTCTGCGTACTAAGGCTAAAAAGATAGTTTCATAAAAGCTGATAATTCTAGTTATAAAGAGACGATGAAATATTTTGGTACACATAATGGTAAAAGAAGGACTAGCGATCATAACATGCACAAGACATACTGAAAGCAAGAGAAGAAGGTTGAATCAGCGAGTAACAGACCTTTTTTTTGTTAATAATTTTCCCCAACACAAGGCCCCAGAAGCACTCAAGGAAGAGTGTTTCTCAATGATGTAAAAACCTAAAAAGAGAATTGATTAATGCGTTTTCTACGGCTTATCAACCTTTTGAAGTTATTTAAAGCCAAACAATATATTTAGATTGTAGAATTGTTTTGAGATAATAATGGTTGAAAGACACGAATCTTAGTAATTAACCCATAGTTGGGGAGAAGGAATCAAAATTTGTTAAACAAGCAAGAAATTATAATGTGAATATAAAGTCGGGGGTCACTTCTATACTACAATCGATATTTGAACCCTCATTTTATGACCACATTAGTTTCTATACATGTATAATCCAGAGAATGTAAATAAATCTGAAAAACATGCCTGTGTAGCTAATCAGTATTTCATTGATTCATTTTCTACGGTTTATCAACCCTTTGATGGTTATTTAAAGCCAGAGAATATTTTAGAGTGTAAGATTTTTTTTTAGATATTGGTTTAGTCATACTAATTAACCCATAGCGGGAGGGAGAAGAAGTGGACTCATATCTAATCAAATTTGATAAACAAAAAATTATGTGGATATAAAAATGGGGGATCAATTTCACATAGCAATCAATATAAAAACTGATACCTCACTTTTTTGCCATGTTAGTTTCTATACATTTATATTTCAGAGAATTTAATTAAATCTAAAAGACATGCCTGCGTAGCTAATCAGTATTTCACTGAGTGATTCGTTTTTTACGGCTTATCAACCCTTTTGAAGGTTATTTAAAGCCAGAAAATATTTTTAGTGTGCGAAAATTTATTTTTTTAGATAATAATGATTTAGTGATACAATTCTTACTAATTAATCCGTAGGTGGGGGAGAGTGTGGATTGATACGTTATCAGAATTTGATGACCAAACAAGAAATTATGATGTGGATATAAAATGAGTGATCGATTCTATATTACAACCATTATGTAAACTGATCCCTCACTTTGTGGTCACGGTAGTCTCTATATTCCAGAGAATGTAAATAAATCTAAAAGACATACATTAATGAATAGTTCATTATGTGATTCAATTTTTACGGCTTATCAACCTTTCGCAGATTATTTAAAGCCAGAAAATATTTTTAGATTGTACGAATTATGGTTTTACATAATGATGGTTTCATGATACAAGTTTTAGTAATTAACCCATAGATGGGGGGTGATATGGGTTCATACCTTTCCCAAGATTATTTCCGCATAAGCGAATATAACGAACCCAATGGGAATTGGAACACGGCTCACAGATTAACAATTCCGAGTCAGTAAGATGTTGTTAGGAGAGCAGATTATATATATATATATATATATATATATATATATATATATATATATATATATATATGTAGGAAATATAACTCCCAACCCTAACCGTTAAAGTTTTTAAGTAATGAATCCATAGTACTGTGCATTTTAGGGAAGATAATATAAGAGTTGTACTTCCTCCTTGCTAATGGAATACAAAGTAAATGAGGATGTTTTACTCTGTGTACATTGGGGGTCACATCTGCAAAAGTATTAAACGAAGGAAAATAGTGGGGGGGCAAAGCGTCCTATTGCCTTGGTTGGCAACCAGCCTACTGCTGTCTACTGCGGGAAAAATATTCTGCTTTGTAAGTCATGAATCAAAAAGACAGATAATTGCCAAGGCGTGTATCACGCATCCCTATTTAGGAAGTGAAGAGTTATTGAAATAAGCGAAAGATGGGATGCTGTGGAGGACTTTGCTCACCTTCCTTCTGAAAGGGCATAGCGCATAAATTAAGAAGGTTGTTGGAGTCAAATGTTATTTGTTTCCATCTAGAAATTGGAATTAGTTGCCGGTTGGTCAAGGGGAGTGGGGAAGACCCGAAGAGTAAGAAAATCAGATAAAGCAAGGGTGAAAAAACAAATAAAGAAAGAAAATGAATAAATATGAAAAACAAATTAGAACCTCCCCCACTCCATCCCCCCCCATCAGCCCCCCAAAAAAAAAACGCACTGTCACTATGTGTAAACACCCCGACAGTTTTTCGATAAAGATACGTCAACAAACAGGTAAAAAAAAAATAATAATAATAGTTCGTGAAAGTAAGTCTCACATGAAAATTGAAAAATTCACGCCATTTTCGACGTGTGAGGTCGAATTTAAAAATACAAATCATTCCACCGCTCAAAAAAGGCAATAAAGCTACTATTTACCTCAAGGGCACAGTGGATAAAGGCGTTGGTTAGATCCAGTGACAAGACCTAAAGAGTGTGAGTTCAATACCCGGTTAAGGCAGTGGAGAACTTTCAGAGGGAAATTAACAGGAGATAACTGATAACTGACATCCATTAAACATGGCACGTGGAACTAGAACAGTCTACCCCAGTGAGCGAAATAAAAGGTTCAGTTCAACATTTCAACTACCTGAAGAAGGCTGGAACGTACAACATCCGAAACGTTGTGATAAATATGGCGACAAAGATGAGGACAATAGTCCGAATAATTTATATAATGTACATAATACCTCATTTCAGAAATATGGATAGAAACTTCGAGCAAGTAGGAAAGTTCGAGAGAATACTTCAACCGAATTCTTAACGTTGTTTTCACACTAAAATCATCACTGTGACATTTTCAGAAGTCGACGCGAGATAACTCGTCGTCGGCACGTCATAAAAACTGCTGATCTCGATTTATTTCGTGGTTGGCTGTCAATGTGTTAAAAAATATCGTTTTATCAGTAAGACTAATGAAGCGAAAATGAAAAAAAAAAAAAAAAACAAATATATCTTTAGTACAAAAAAACATTTTCTTTCTTCCGGAACATCGTGAATATGGCAATAAAGGTTCCACTATGTTAGGCAAGATAATTTTTATCTCCGGAATCTATCTTACATATGTATAAATCTACCATTCATCCGTGGTTAGAATATTGCTGTTCAAATTGATCAGGCGCCCCTGCTATTTACTTGGATATTAATGATCTTACTTATTATAAAACGCAGATTGTGTGTGTGTGTGTGTGCGTGTGTGTGTGTGTGTGTGCGTGTGTGTGTGTCTGTACGTTTATATATTGGATCGGATTTCCTACATTTTTCAACCGATTTCACCAAAACTTCGCGCCAAAAATTGGAAAAATACAATTGTTTTTGCACGAAATTAATTTGAAAACGCGATTAAGGCATCGCTTTCGCGGAATGAAAGGGGGACAACTCATATCGAGTTATACTTATTATAAAACCCAGGTTGTTTGTGTGTGTGTGTTTTTCAACCGATTTCAACAAAACTTCACTTTTTTTTGGTAGGTAGTGTTTCTTATTGTCTTGCACACTTTTTTCTTTATTTTTACATTCAGAATGCTTTCAAAATTCCATTTACAAGACAATTGTTTATAATAAAATTCTATTCAATCGGTAGACTCATAACGATTGAAAACAATGTTTTTGTTTGAGTTTGAGTTTGACTAATTCGTAAAAAAAAACAAAACAAACATAAGACTAATTAAGACATGCGTGTCCGTCAACCTTAAACAATAATCTTTGTCAATTTTATTCTTCAGTCTTTATGATGGTCGATACTTGATCTATCTCTTACTGTTACATCCCTGGGCAACGCCGGGCTCTACTGCTAGTAACTTATAAAGAAGAATCTGCAATATTATTGGTCCTGATCTGGCACCACGGTTTCAGGCACTTCCCACCGCCTTGAGGTTGCCTCACAGTGTCTTTCATGGAAATTGTTCGCATGAACTCTTCATTATGGTAACTAGTTTTTGAACTAGACTTGCATCGAGATCTCATCAATTTATATTTCCAATGGCAATATAGCCGTTAGTTCTATGTCAAGGATTTCTTCTCTTGCACTTCTCGCTTGTGGAACTCTCTTCCGGCTTCATGATTTCCAGTCAACTTTAATCTGCAAAAAATTAAATGCAATATCAATTGATATCTACTGTACTCCTGATTACTCTCTTCTCCTTCTGCTAATCATTAATGTTTCTGTTCTTAATTCTTCCACACACTGTATCCCCTTGTGTCTTAGTGGCTTTATTGCCTTGCTTGTAGAAATCGCTTCCGGCTGTATGATTGCAAGTCAACTTAAATCTTGAAGAATTTATATGCAATGTCTGTCGCTATCTACTGTTCTCCCGATTACAATTATTAATGTTTCTGTTCTAATTCTTCCACAAACAAACCCCTTTTCAACTTAAATTGTGTAACTCATTTCCGGCTTTATACTTTCCAGCCAACTTTCTTCTTGATTGGATTTAAATACAGTGTCAATCGATATCTACTGTCCTCCTGATTACTCTTTCTTCTTCCCGCTCATTATTAAGGTTTCTGTTCCTAATTCATCCACACCTAGTAACCCCTTGTGTCTTAGTGGCTTTATTGCCTTACTTGTTGAACCTTTTTCCGGCTCCATGCTTTTCGGCCAAGTTTAATCTGCGAAAATTTAAATGCAATGTCTATCGCTATCTACTGTACCCCTGATTACTCTTTCCTCTTCCCGCTCATTATTAATCTTTCTGTTACTTATTCTTGCACACCTAGTAACCCCTTGTGTCTTAGTGGCTTTAATGCCTTTCTTGTAGAACTCCCTTTCCAGCTGCATACTTTCCAGCCAACTTTAATCTGCAAAGATTTAATTGCAGTGTCAATCGCTATCTGCTTTCCTTTTGATTACTCTTTCCTCTTTCCACTCATTATTAAGGTTTGTTATTAATTCTTCCACTAATTCTTTCTGTGACACCTTGTGTTTTAGTGGCATTATTCTCTTTCTTGTGGTGATTCCGATTAAAAAAATGACCATGAATTTTAAATTCAGTTAAAAAATTGTACCCCCAACGCTGATTTTCAGAGAAGGCACGCAAATCTCGATTTCCAATCCCTGATAATATTTCCTTTGTCCTTGAACATGCCTACGCTTTCTAAGTACTTAACTACAAAAGCAGATTGATGTTGATCTCATTACTATCGTAACCGTTTCCGGCAAGCTTTCAAGATGACAAGTTTAAATAAAAGTTTAATCTAAAACAAAAAGCAATTCACTTTGATTGTATCTAAGTCTGATTCGTTTGCTTTAATTAATTGAATCCGAGATGCGAAATCGGACGGCTGGTTGGATCGTCGGCCATTACGGGAACAAGAGAATGGCCGAAGATGAACGCGTCATTCGGCACGCAAGAAATTGTTCAGGAAACGCTGTTAGACAGCGAGATGTGATCCATGCAAAGGAACACGGTTTAGACCGCAGAACGTGCAGTGGCGACAGCACCGGAAGTAATCCCAAGCGAGAGCAACTTCCGCCTGACGCAGCAGGATTGAATTAAGGAGAACGTGATGCAAACCAAAGTCCCAAGATGTTCTCACCGTAAGAGTCATCTACTTATATTTGGTTAATTCTCCCTATGTGAGAAGGCACTTGCATGGGAGCTCTCTCTCTCTCTCTCTCTCTCTCTCTCACACACACACACACACACACACACACACACACACACACATACATACAAAAAAAAAAACATACACAGCAAATGAAAATCTCTCTCCATCTCTCTCACACTTTCTTCCGTCTTTACTCCCTGCTACCTTCAATCTGCTGATATATATATATATATATATATATATATATATATATATATATATATAAAAGAAAGAACAGCAAGATATATAATCCGGTGTTCTTATACATTTTTTTATTTTACAAAATAGTGCTCAATGTAAATTTATAGAGCATTAATATTATAAATTAATTGATTTAAAATGTGTTTTTTTTCGCACACAGTTCTAACTATGTTTCAAAAATGGAAGCTAAAAGCCCCGAATTTAATTTTGTAATTAAATTAAAGACATTAGTTCCATTTCATCCTCAAGCGAATTTTGGAGTAACTTTTAAAATTATTGTTTTTTAAAATATGATTCCATCGCTACATGTAGCGATGGAATCATATTTTTAAACAAATAATTATATTAAACTCTACATTTGTATCGAGCACTGTTTTTTTTTTTTAAATAATAACAAAAATACTAAAGAACTTTGGATTATTTACCTAACGAGTTCTTTCCTATTTTCTATATATTTTCACAACACACATACACAGACACACACAGACACACACATATATATATACATACATATATATATTAATAGATACACATATGCCTACGTTTGTTGAGAAATTTAAAGATTCATGGTTTCCGACGTCGTCAGGCACAAATGGCAAATGAAGCACTTAAAATTGTTTTTTCAGTACTGGGTCTCAATTGAGCTAGGCTAAATTATACGCAGATTCAAAGCTCAACGTTAATATAAATATTAATATATTATTTTGGTGTAAATTCAAAATACACAGTGTAGGTATGTAGATAATGAGAAGACAAAGCAAAAAAAAATGATGCAAGCTTAAAGTCTATATCGTACATGTTTTTCTTTGGAAAATAAAAATAAAAAAAAGATTTAAATCAAGAAATTATAAAACGTGAACATAATTATATAATATGATTAAAAGTATGGGTAAAGCAATTGATTTATTTTGTTTCAGTCATTTTGTTTTTTAGAACAAAATCTAGAACAGACTAAAATATTGACTACAATGGTATCTATGATATCCATTATTTTTATATATAAAAATAATTATATATATTCAAATGCCTTGTGGGTGATGTGTTATTTGAATGTTGAGTCAGTTTCTAACAAATTCCATCTCATTTAAACCAATTTGGAATTATATCATTATTGTTTTTTTAAATTCCATTCGTAACTTTTAAACTCCCAAAAAATTTTTTCCAAAGGATGCTTTCGAAATATTTTTAAATTTATGGACAACCAAGAAAGTGTGTAAAACGATAGATGAACCTAAATAATATTAAAAAAAATTAATAAAAATTACTATATATATATATATATATATAAGTATAAATTTTTGTGTAATAATCCGTATGGATAATTGAAGGGGATGAAAAACTAGAGATTTCATTTTAAATCAGAGCGATTAATTTCAAAAAACAGACAATTTTAAAAGTTCATTGGTTATAATTTATTAAATTATTCGAGGAAATTTTTTTCTTTTCTCTGAAGACCACACTTTAAGGGTTAAAAATGAAATCAAATTTACATATATTTATTTTGATAAAAGTATTGTTGATTAATGTATGTAATACAGAGAGTAGGGAAGAGGTAATGAGACATGGTATGAAATTTAAGAAGAAGGAGATTTAGGAATGATTTTAAATTTATTTTATTACAAAATTAAATTATGAGGAAAAGGTTTATTTAAAATAGAAGATAATAGGTCATCGTTATTGTTGACCTATCTACGTTAAAATGAAAAAAAAATTTAAAATATGTACTAACCTGAGAAACTTCAGCAGGTCATGTTTAACCTTCATAAACAGAATCTCTGACTATTAAAAATTTCTGTCGAACTAATGTACAAATTTATATTTGAAACCCTTTATTGAAAATTTTGCCGAAGGAAAACATATTCGTCCGGGAAAAAAAATAATCCTAAACCCGCTTTACGTGGGTTCTAAAAGTTTATTTTGGCCGATAATAAATGGACATCTTTTTCCACATTAAACTCGGCCTTGTAATTCATATTCTTTATTTTAGAATGGGGGGGGACTGTTAATTTAACCAACCACCAATTTTTTTAGAACAAATCCACAAAGAACTCTGCTTTTTCATACAGAAACCTGAATATATATTAGCCGAAGGAAAAGTTTCGTCCGGGAGGTGATGATTAATTGATATTATAAATGGGTATAATATAATATAATATTTTTATATAATAATATATATATATATATATAAATTTAATAATTAATTTAAAAACTTGTGTCACATACATTCTTATATGGGGGAATGTGTTAAATAATTTATATTTATATATATTTTCAGTTTATGATTGTGAGTAATTTCTGTTGAACTCTCTGATTTTATATATATAACCCCTGACGAAATCTTTGCCGAAGGAAAATTTTTGAATCCGGGATATATATATATATATAAAATTGATATATAGGGATTCTAAAAAATATTTTTGATGATATACAAATTGATAGAAAAATATATTAAAAATTATATGTGTTTAAACATTTTCGTGGGGCACTGTTTAATATTTGTAGTCGAGAACGCGCAGTGTAACCTTAAGACAGTTTTGAAACGTACACTTTTATCTGCTGACTTTTTGTAACACTTATTTTATATATATTTTCTAATTTATATACACAGACTTTTTAAACTTTATTTTCCTTCCGTTTGTTTCTTTCTGGTCACTAACAGGCCAAAATAAAATTAAACGATATATTTGAAAAAAAAAAAAAGTTGTTCCTTTTAAATAAGAAGTTGAATTATTTTATTGGAATTAAAGATAAATTATACATTTGGAAAGTGAAATTAACATAAATTTTGTATATATTATCACATACAATAATATATTTGGAAAAAAATATGATATATATATATATATATATTTTAAATTTTTTCCGTTATCATTTAATAGTAATTTAAGCGTTTTAATTTCTCAATAAATTAAACTAGGAAATGAATATAATTTGAATATAATATCAATAAACTATTACTAATATCAATGTAATTAAACAGATATACTTTAAAAAGAAATCCAACCCATTCTAATCCCAAAAACAAAAAGAGGTTTTAAAGATATTTCCATCAGTTAATAACTATGAATTAAGAAAATGGTCCCCTCAAAAAATATCTACAAAATTGATCGATCAATTAATGAATGAATGAATGAATACATCATCTCCACCATTTCATTCTAAATAAAATCCCTAGCTCTTATAAAAAATATAAAGACTGTAAATACTTATCCTTTATACACAACGAAATTGATTCATAAATATAAATATAACATAATATTGTTAAAAGGATGGGTAATAACTCACCTAAAAAATATATAAACATTTTTAAAGATCCATAAACCAAACTTTCAAAATAATTATTTTCCTAACCAGACTGATAAATCCCTCCAAATCTCAAGTTAAGTCTAATTTCTAAAATATCCTTAAAAAAATTAAAATATCCCTGTTAAAAAAACACCCTTAAAACATTTGGAAAAATTCCTCAAATACAATTAATTGGTTCCAGAATATAAAATTTAAGATTAAAACTTCAAAATGAATAGATATTATCGAAATCTACCCTTCCATTTCTAAAAAATATTATATAGTAAATTGCTTTTATTTCATATATATTATACTAAAATTTGACGACGAAATTGAAATTATAATGGCTTTTAAATAGTCTATAAATAATTTATAATGACTGATATAATGGATTAAAGAAAAATTGAAAATGAATGATGTTCCCCTAGATTTAAATTCAACCAAATAGCAGATTTAAAATATGTAATATACATTTAGACATTCTAAGTAGATTCCTAGACCCCAAAAATTGTAGGAAGTTGTATAAGATGATGTATTCATTGTTATACCTAATTCAATGGTCCTTTAATCATTAAAAAATTTTCAAAAATATTTAAAATTAATAAAAACATTTTTTTGATTTAAAATTCGACATGTCATTCAACTTTTGAAAATCGTTAATTCACTAGACGTTGATTTTAATCTACAGTTAAATGAGAAAAACCCTTTTTAAAAAAAAAAAAACTGGATATACATAAACGTCAACTCGTTAATCCCAAAACAATTATAAAGCAAATTCCGAACACAGTCAATTTTATTTTCTAAACAAAAAAAAGACTCTTGAACAATAATTTTTAATCAAAACAAATTTGATATAATGAAAAAACATAAAAAAGATTATTTTTAAAACAAGCATTAAATTATCTAATAAACCAAATAATAATATGTCCAATAAGTCCAAAAATAAAAAAAAGTAGGTTATATATCATTGAACCCTCCATTCTGAAATTTATCAAACATCAATACAGGAAATAATTCTAAATGTTAATAGATGAACATTTTAGTAAAAGACAACCTACTGAAAAAATTTTTTTAATAAAAATGAATCTAAAAATTAACATTACTTTATGTTTGAACAATGTAGAAAAATTACAAATTCTCACAATAGCATATCATTAGTTTCTTTTAATAATAACCAGTTTCAAAGGGAAATTTAATGCTGAATAGTTACAAAAAGAATGATTTTTAGGATTGAGAAATATAGAGATTAAAATCTTAATTTCCAGTGGGAATGCTAATGCATGACAAAAAATCAATATATAAAAATAAAACAGAAAATGTCTATTGAAAGAGAATGAAAAAAAAAAAAAAAAAAAATCTATAACTGAAATATCTTATCTGATTTGGAAACATTGGTTTGGTAAACCAAAAAAAGTTCCTTCACTAATGAATCCTTCCCTGAATAGACACCAAACAGCGCTATCGAACAACTTTTTGAGAGCAACTCCTGCGTATGCTCGGTCTCACGTTGACTGCTGACCTGAGATGGAACAAATACATTGAGTCAATTGCTGCTTCTTCCACCGCGAGGAAAGTTGGCTCTCTGTGCCGCGCCAGGAAATTTTTTCTCCCGGAATCGATACTTCAAATATACAAATCAACCATTCGCCCTTGCATGGAGTATTGCTGCCATATATGGTCTGGGGCACCCTCTGTTTACCTCGGAGTTTTTGACAAGATCCAGAGACGGATACGTAATATAATTGGCCCTGATCTGGCATCTCGTCTACAGTCACTCTCTCACAGACGCGCCGTCGCCTCTCTCTGTCTTTTTTTACAAATACTTTCATGGTAATTGCTCCGATGAGCTGCTTTCACTGGTTCCCAGACTCCATGAATTCAAGCGCCCTACGAGGCTGGCATCCCGCTCCCACCCTTTCACTGTAGAAACTTTTAAATGTAGCCGTCTCTTCTACTCCAATAGCTTCATACCTCGCACCTCTCACCTGTGGAACACCTTTCCCAATTACTGTTTCCCTGAGAGCTATAATCTCCAACTATTCAAATGTAATGTCAATCGACATCTCCAGTTACCTTGATCTATCAACTACCCTTCTCCTCATCCTTTCTTCTATCACTCCTATCTGCTCTTGCTCCAAATCTTCTGCAACCCCCTGCATCCTAGTGGCTTCACGCCTTGCTCGGGGCGTAATGCTTAAAAAAAAAAAAAAATATATATTTGGAAAAAATATTCAAAGGATATGAAATATATATTATAAATTGAACTCCTTTAACATTTTTAGAGACAGATATTACCTCTTATTAAAGAGAAAATCCTGATAGTCAAGCATAATGTTCTGAAGAATTAAATCAATTTTTACTGTTCTGTTCCGTTGATTACAACCTTTTATATAGCACTCTTCTCCCTTTACCGAAAATTTAGCTTTTATATTTTTAATACCCCTCACCGGTTGAAGGTTCCCGGTGCTCAGCCTTTATCTTCAAAATAAAAACCCCCAGCACGGCCGCATGGCATAGTTTTCATCCATTTTTGTATATTTCGTTTATTTTGGACATCTCCGGTAAGAACTATCGCCTTTCTTCCTTCTTCTTATGGAATTATTTAATGCAAGCATTATTTTTTGTATCATTTCCTTCCTATAAACGAATGGTTTATAAAACCACGTGCGGAACCTCCATCTTTCCTCTCAACTTGACTGTTACTCAGCATATTTTGTATTCTTTTTCTTTTTTCTATGTAATTTTTATGTTTCAAATGCTTTATTCTGTTTGTGATTATCGTATTTCAAACTAATTAAGGTCTTAAAAACATTTACCTTCATTTTGTATCTCCGTGTTTCTGAAGAAACGTGTTTTATTTTTTTTTTTTTATTTTACCTTTAAATTTTGATGTCAATAAACCTGTGTCTCTAAACATACCATGTCTCAGAGTCTTGATTGTCGATGAGAGTTTATATTTAACTGTCTAAGGGTTGTGTACATATTCAACGAAATAAATTTATCCCGAAAAATTATAAACACAATGAGATGATCTTTAAAAATGCAACACAGAAATCATCTCAAAATAACTAAATACATATAAAAAATCTGTTTTCATGGAAATTCTTTTAGTGTAAATTATCTATATTTTTAATAATTTATATGTCTATATATATCATTTTATCATTTATATTATAATATATATGCATTTTATATAGGCATATGTATGCTGATATACATCCTTATAATTAGGCTAATATTTATATATCAATCCATATATGGTAATAAAAATATACACATAATATGTAATATATATATATATATATATATATATATATATATATATATATATATATATATATATAAAAGTATTAGAAAAAAAAAAAAAAAAATTGAAAATTTTTAAATTTAAAAAATGACGTTGAAATTTTTTACCGTTAACAATTTTTTTTAAATTCAGCAAACATCCATTCAACTGATGTCAGGTTTCATTGTAAAATACATCCCTACCCTTACCAAATTGTAGCTAATAACTGATACAATGATACTGACATAAGGAGGAAAATCTAGACATCCCTTGTTCAATTTAAGTAGAATATTCTGTAACCATGGAAACGTGATTTTAGCTGTGTCTTTAAAACCCGGTAATTTTTAAAAGTTAAAAAAAATTCGCTTGAAGATGAAATGGAACTAATGCTTTTAATTTAATTGCAAAATTAAATTCGGGGTTTTTAGCTTCTATTTTTTTAAATATGGTTGGAACTGTGTAGCGAAAAAAAACATTTTTAAATCAATTAATTTATATATATTAATGCTTTGTAAATTTACATTGAGCACTATTTTTTTTTATAAAAATATCTATAAGAACACCGGATTTATATATTTACTGTTCTTTTTTTTTTTATATATATATATATATATATATATATATATATATATATATATATATATATATATATATATATATATATATATATATATTTGTGTGTGTGTGTGTTGAATTGTAACGTAAAATATGTTTAGTGGTACAAAACTTTATCACTGCCATAAACAGACAAAAATATATTTTTTATTACCACTCATGATGATAATAAAAAGTAAAAATGAAAAACGGGCTAGCTAACCGGTTTCAAACCTCGCTAAACAGAGGAAAATCGTGGTTAATAAAGTAAATTATTTAGAAAAAGAAAAATGGACAAAGTGAATTGAGAAAAAAATAGATGGTAATTATTTGGAGGCCTAATATAAAGTCCTTCTGTTTACATAGAGAAGGCTTTAACGATAGAATATAGATGACCTCCTACACTTGTAGGTCGTAATTTGAGTGGGACTTGCTAAGTATGGTAAAAGCGTCCGCTCTATAACTAACAGCACAATTATGGCTATTTATAATATATATTTATGGCTGCGATGGAAGACCCATACGTATTGGTCAGAATGTCCGAGGGAGTGTACTTACGGTTTCGTAATTTCGCTGGAACGTGTTGTTTTATTCTAGCATTTAGCCTTTGCCTCGTTCTCCCTATGTAGTACGAACCGCAACTACATTTAAAGGAATAAATTAACGAACTATTATGATGTGACGGGAGAACATCCTTACATATTATCATTTCCATTTACAGGCTTGATTAGATAAAAAGCATTCAGTGTTAGTTTTTAAAGTAACAATGTCGAACTGCGGTATATAACCTGCTTAGAAAATCTATCACTGATACTATGTATAGCCAAGGAAGACGTAGATATTTTGCATCTTTTTTTACTATAGCAGGTTTGACTTTTTAAAATTCAGCAATTTTATTCTTAATAATTGTTTGAACAATTCCTAATTTTTAGGCATTGTTTCAAGAGAGTAGAAGTATATAAACCTAAGTTCATCATCCAACTTGATTTCAGAACAGATCATAAGAGCTCTATGGGTTTTCTTAATTAATTTTGAGCTTCCTGGGACAAGAAAGTTTATATGGTATACAAACTAGTAATCGTCGGTTTACGGTAAACAGAAGAAAGAAAACCTGATGCATATCATTTGACCATATATATATATATATATATATATATATATATATATATATATATAATTATTTATTTAAAAATATGATTCCAAATCGCGACATAAGAAGTCCCATGTTTTGTTGAAGAGCCGAAAAAGGACAATATAATTATTTAAATTAAACTGAGTTAAAATAAGCTCTGTTCCATCTTCAAGCGAAATTTTTTAAAATACTAAGGGACTTTTGGATTATTTATCTAACCAGTTCCTTCCTATTTTCTATATATTTTTCACATATTATATATATATATATATATATATATATATATATATATATATATATATATTATTATATGTGTGTGTGTGTATGAGCATGCTTATAGTATATATATATAAAAATTGTTTGTTTTGTGTATATGTATGCATCTTTATTGTTATAAAAATGTGACTTTTTCGGATATAATGGACTCGTCCTGCTGCCATAAAATAGCCACAGTCAGGCAGAGAAGATGAGTCGTACTGGAGTCGTCTGTTAGTGTCGGTGTCGGATAGAGTGAAGTAACCTCTTGTAGAAGTCAGTTATAAGCAAAAGACTCTTAAGGAAGTCCTACTTCTGAGACTGTATATATCTTTATCTGTATTTGCTACTAAACGTGTTCCTGGATTTTACTAATGTTACCTTTTGTATTTTGTTTAAATACATTTAATTTCTTAGCTTAAATACTTGCGTTTGTCATTTATTTGATACCTATTTTTCACGCGGGATCCACAACATTTATGTGTGTATGTACGTATATAGTGTGTAGATATGTATATATATATCTATATATGTGTGTGTGTGTAAACAAAAAATTTGTATATGTATTGTCTATTATTACATGTGTCTGTGGTTGTGTATGTATGTGTATGTGCGTACGGGTATATGTATGCATATTTATGTAGATACGTGGTGTGTATCTATGCATATATGTATGGGGCATGTATATATGCATATATGTATGTGTGTATGTATGTGTGAGTATATATATATATATAGAGAGAGAGAGAGAGAGAGAGATAAAGTAAAACGATAATATTTTATTATTACCTTTAAATCTTGTTTCATTTCAAAATAGTTTCAAATTAGATTTGTAGACTAGAATTTAATTAGGAAGTATTACTCCTTAATTGTTATTCACAAGATTAAAATAATAGTAGTAATACTTATTTCCTAGTTTAGTTTGTTGGGAAATTAAAACGCCCAAATTAACCCCTATATGCCCGCATAGATTAATTCTTTAATTTTTATTTTCAAAAATTCTATTCCCTTTTTTTAAAATTTTAAAATCCTAATTCCACTTCATATTTCTAAATCTTTTATTTTTTTTTCTCTGTTTATATATGCTGTAAAATGAAATGACCTATTAATTAGGTCAATATCTGATCCTTAAAAGTTCCTCACTATTAAGTATTGTAATCAAAATAAATTTAAAATCATTCCTATCTCTCCTTTCTCTCTCTATTTCGACCATGTCTTTCACATAATCTTTTTACTAAGTGTATCACCTTACATCAACTTAATACTACCCCTCAAACGTGTATAGGAAATATATATATATATATATATATATATATATATATATATATATATATATATATGTGTGTGTGTGTGTGAAAATATATAGAAAATAGGAAGGAACTGGTTAGGTAAATAATCCAAAGTTCCTTAGTATTTTAGTTATTATTTTAAAAAATAGTGCTCGATACAAAAGTAGAGCATAAATATAATTATTTATTTAAAATATGATTCCAAATCGCTACATAAGAGGTTGAATTTAAAAATTTTGCTTGAGGATGGAACGGAGCCGATTTTACTTTCAACTCAATTTAATTTAAATAATTATATTGAAGTTTTCGGCTCTAGTTTTTCTTTATGAGACCTCTTATGTAAGCGATTTGGAATCATATTTTAAATAAATAATTATATATATATATATATATATATATATATATATATAAATATATAAATTTTTTTCACCTTTGAAATGTGGTCTGATGAGCTGTTTTTTCCAAAAATTCCCTGGGAAATAAATTATAACCAGTGACCCTTAAAGTTGACTGTTTTAATTATATATATATATATATATATATATATATATGCTATTATTTAAATATGGAATCGGTTATTGCTCAACACTTAGTTGAGAATATAGCCTGTGCCAAGTCGTTTAATAAAGAGTGGTTTAAAATTATTCATACAGCTGATTCCAACAATCATTTAAAGATTTTGGAATCAGTCTGCATAGGATTAAGGAAACCTTCTCTCTGCCGGCAGAAAGGATTTGTAAAGTCTCTTAATCTGTTGGGGGATATTTTATTTTAACTGTCCCTCGCTAATTTATTTACACGTTATTTCCCCTCCCCTCGTTACAGGTATATACATTTGTTTGTTATTTTAGTGTGTTTCCCCCACTTTTTTTTGCTCTTTGTTTTCGTTACTGTTCTTTTCGTTAATTCATGATCCAACGATTGTCTCCTGATGAGATGTTGGCTGAAACGACCTTAGAGACTAATAAAATTAAAATCAATACATTCCTTGTTTTTAAATATATATATATATATATATATATATATATATATATATATATATATATATATGCATGTATGTGTGCGTCGTGTGTGTGTAAGAAATTAAATTAAAAAACAGTAAATAAAAATTCTGAGTTTAAGCGGAAACGTTAGAAGTGTAGAGTTAAAGGTAAGACTTAAAAAGCGCTTACGATTCAAGTGCGTTCAACATTTTCAAAAACTTAGAAATATCTTCTATCAACCGGATCCCTTCGGGGCATGGGGAGGGGGGATCATGCGTCTCCACAACTTCCTCTCTCTTGCAGCTCTTAATAAATTTCTTCTAAATTTTTTCCACCATCGATTTAGTCACGCCCACTAAGTGTATTAAGCATTGTTTTGCTTTTTCTCTCTTGCCTTCAATCCGTCTTGTGATTATCAGATTTTCCACGCCTTCTTTCCTCATTATGTGCCCTAGAAGTTTCAGCTTTCCATTACTGATGTTAAACGTTTCCTTTTTGTTTCCATTTTCTCTAATACTTTGAAGTTACTCACATGTTCGGTTCATGGCATCCTCAGAATCCTTCTGTAGAACCACATTTTTACTACTTCAAATCTCCTCTTCGTATTTCAGGACGAATTAATTTTTCTGTTTCTTAATACTTTGCAGAGGTTTTGAAAGGTATTTTTGGTATTCCAATGGGCATTTGGATTTCAGTGTACCACTTTCTATTTTCCCGGTATGTCTATATCTCTGAGATGAGGTATTAAGATTATTAACTTTATTTACATTATTGGGACTGTTATCCTCATCTTCATTGCCATATTCACAACATTTGGGCCTCTATATCACTGAGATGTGGTATTATGATTACTTGCATTATTTACATTATTCGGACTGTTATCCTCATCTTCATTGCCATATTCACAACGTTTCGGTCTCTATATCTCTGAGATGAGGTATTATGATTACTTGCATTATTTATATTATTCGGACTGTTATTCTCATTTTCATTGGTATATTGACAACGTTTCGACCTCTATATCTCTGAGATAAGATGTTATGATTACTTGCACTATTTACATTATTCGAACTGTTATCCTGATCTTCATTGCCATATTCACAACGTTTCGGCCTTTATATCTCTGAGATGAGGTATTATGATTACTTGCATTATTTACATTATTCGGAGTATTATCCTCAACTTCATTGCCATATTTACAACGTTTCAGCCGCTGTCCCCTCAGGCCGTCTTGGAATTTCGAACCGAATCCTGTATATAATCCACGGGGTTAGATTGTTCTAGCCCCACGTGCCACGTGCCATGCCTCTTCCGGATATCTCAGTTATTTCCCTTCAACTCAATTCGTCATTTTTTTTTGTTCATCACTGCTGTAGCATGGTATTGAACTCGCATTTTTTGGGGTCTAGTCACTGGATCTAACCAACGCCTTCATCCAATAGGCCATGTGTCCTCAAGAACATAAAGGCTTTGGTTTGAAATTCTAATCTCCTGAAGAAGACCGGAACATACAACGGCCGGAACGTTTTGAATATGGCAATAAAGATGTGGATAACAATCTGAAAAATGTAAATAATTTTTACAAATTACAAGTTTTTACACGTTTGATTTTGGTATCTCCTCATTGTCATTTTTATTTTGGGCACATCTTTTTGCTCATATGCATGTATTTCATATTCTTGCAATTGATGATTAGTCCTTTCTTCTCATTTTCCTTCACTCCCTTAACTATGAGTTTTTTGTAGTTTCCTTTCTTTATCTACTATCAAGACTGCATCATGTGCATATGTTATGTTTGTAAGATTGTGGCCGCTAATATTGTATTCTGGTAGGACTTCTAATTGGCTCGGAATCGTCTCACTGTTGAGGTTGAATAAGTCCGGTAAGATGACACACCCTTGTCTTACACTCCTATCTTAATTCGAATTGATTTTTGTAGATTTTTGTAAATAAATTTCCTTTAGAAATTACCTTCCACTGTGAACGATTTATTATTAGCAGCCACTGAAATTTGTCACATTTAATTTTCGAAAACATATAATTAACTCGACGTTTGGAATGGATATATATTGGCAAAAATAATGTTGACCAGAGGTAATTTGTTATCATTAATTGCTTGTAATGTCCGTTTAATTGCTGAAATGACCAACGTAAAAAAAACATCGTCACTTCAGTTTAGATCATCGTTTTTATGCCAAATTATTTTTTCGAAACAAAATCTATTATTGTTTCAACATTTTGTCAAATGAGAGAAGAAAAAAAAATAGGAGAGAGAAAAAAATAAAAGAAGAGGAATTAAGAAGACAGAAGATAATGAATGATTCTCAATTGGAATTTTTTGAAGATCAAAGTTGATTGGGAAGTATAAAGCCGGAAGTGAGTTAAGGTCTCGATTGAGCAAGTATCTCACTTCTCGCTATCCTTTATAATAACAAGAGACAGATCAGGGCTAAGATAGAGTATTGCTGTCATATTTCTGCAGAGATTGGCAAGTCTTCACTTTCCAGTCTATATAGTGTCCAAAATTTTGTCTCAGCGTTCTTTTAGGTAAAGAATTTATATAGAGATCCTCGTATCCGGTTTTATCATCGATATTACCGAGTCGCTGCTGGTCTATCAATATTTTGAGCGAGAAACGATTGTGTCAATTTGTTATAGGCTGCAATTCATTCCCAAATCGCATCACATTCTCCCGTGTGAAACTTGGATTTGAAATTTACTATTCGGCTAGTTTCCTTTTACGACTTTTCTTTTTCTAACGATGATCAAAAGTAGTATCTGCTAACGGGCAGATCAAACTATAATTCATCTCTTAATCGTGTGTCTGTTTTCAGATAGAGTGTGGCTTAGTTGTGTCTTTGGGCAAAGCGCAACTGAAAATACAGTAGAAGACCTCATATCCGAACTTCTCAGTGTTTCCATTTAAATGTTGCTGGAATATACTACATTCTAATAGTTTTTTTTTCTTTGAAGATAATTCTAATAACTTTTTTAATTTCTCAACCCATTTTGTCTCGCATAGAAGGAACTTCAACTGGAAGAAAAGGAAAATTTATTCTTTTCACTAACGCCAAAGAAATTAGAGATTATTGAATAACTGAGGGAAGCTCCTAATTTGTTGGATTTTTTTCAATTAACAATGAAGGATTTCAGAATCTGAAGGAAACACTAAAACTTACGCTTGAAGATGATCCAATTGAATAAAATCACTTTGGATGACTTAAAAAAAACGGGTAAATTTTTTTTGGTTAATTAATTACAAAAAGAATTCAATGGTAGAATCGATTCAAAATGATTTGGATTATCAAGAAATAGAGGAAGAATCAAAGTCTCCTGATAATGGTAAAAATATGAAGGATGATGAAGAAGACTGGAATTCTGTAGAGAAAGCTATTGATGAAGTCATCAAATTCTTGGAGAAAAAAAAAATCTTTGTTCAGTCGAACAAAATGTACAAATGCACATCATTTGCAGAAATATCTTAAAAAAAAATTAGAACAGTGAAAAGTAAGCGAAATAAAAAAAGAAATAAAAAAGACAATTGAAAATAAAAGTTATTCGCTTTAAACATACCAAATTAATATTTACTTTCGTAAGACATTTAATTGTTCATATATTGCGATAAATTCTTGTGTTTTGTTAAGTTATAGTTATATTATATACTAGCAGTAGAACCCGGGGATGTAACAGTAAGAGATAGATCAAGTATCGAACATCATGAAGACTGAAAAATAAAATTGACAAAGATTATTGTTTAAGGTTGACGGACACGCATGTCTAATTAGTTTTTTTTTTCTTTTTTTTTTTTTTTTACGAATTAGTCAAACCCAAACTCAAACAAAAACATTGTTTTCAATCGTTATGAGTCTATCGATTGAATAGAATTTTATTACAAACAATTGTCTTGTAAATGGAATTTTTAAAGGATTCTGAATGTAAAAATAAAGAAAAAAGTCTGCAAGAAAATAAGAAACACTACCTGCCAAAAAAAAGTGATGTTTTGTTGAAATCGGTTGAAAAAATGTAGGAAATAAATCATCCCATATATAAACACACACACACACACACACACACACACACACACACACACACACACACACACACAATGGTTTATTTAATAATAAGTATAACTCGATATGAGTTGTCCCCCTTTCATTCTGGCGACAGAATTGAGTTTTATCGTGTTTTCAAATTGATTTCGTGCAAAAAACAATTGTGTTTTTCCAATTTTGGCGCTGTCAGAACCAACGCAAGGTAATTTTACGTAGTCCTGTGAAGTTTTGTTGAAATCGGTTGAAAAATGTAGGAAATCCGATCCAATACACACACACACACACACACACACACACACACACACACACACACACACACACACACATTTGCGTCTTATAAAGTAAGATGCCACATTATGTCTGAACTTGTTCTCATATCTAATCTGCTCTGAAGTCCAGATATGAGGCTTCTATTGTATTTTCCACCAGGCAAACCCTTTCTCACGTCACAAACCTATCGATGCTCAATCGTTATTTCAATAGAAAGCGGTCAGATGAACTACACTCCTTAGATCTACGCGTCCTAATCTTCGCGCTGAAGACCCACTATGCCAAGCACATTGTAGGGATACGAAATTCTGTACGATGTGAGTAAGGATTATGGGTTTTAGCCGTGCAGGTTAGGACTGTTGGAACTAAGAAGTGAAGATCGTCTGAACATTTTCCATAGAAATAGCGGTGAGAGGCTTGCAAAATTTCATCCGTAAGAAAAGCGTTGTAAGGTTGGAAATATTACGTTACCAACATGGAGGCCTTGGCACACTTGCAGTCTATCGAGACTGGAGAGTAAACATTGGGCAATTTCAGATCATATATCAGCTCTACTCATTTTCCGACCTGTCTTTTGTATAGGTCGGGGATTACAGGTGGAGACGGTACAACGATCGATAAGTTTTTCGAATATAAACACCAAATATAGAAGCTAATATTTGCGAAAATGTACTGTTCGCAATCTGGTGACCACACATGAACTTTTAAATATCGTACTTAAGATTTCTTTTAATGACACTGATACCCTTTCGTATTGCGTTGGTATGATGCAAGTTTCACTCGAGCGGGATCTTCGCACAAACCGTGGCTTTCTGAAAAATGCTTCCCTGATCACTACAATCTCTAGGGGTAACAATTATCTTCCACATATATCCCCATAAAATGTCTCTTAATGTGTAACCCTCTACCTGCTTTGTGGGACCGACTCCCACAAGGATGCTTTCCCGTTCACTATACTTTTAATCTGATCAAATCTCGTGTTAACCGTTATCTTCCCCACAAATACATTGAGTCAATTGCTTCGTCCACCGCAAGGAAAGTTGGCTCCCTGTGCCGCGCCAGGAAATTTTTCTCCCCGGAATCGATCCTCCAGATCTACAAATCAACAATTCGCCCTTGCATGGAATATTGCTGTCATATATGGTCTGGAGCCCCTTCTGTTTGCCTCGGGGTTCTTGATAGGCTCCAGAGGCGGATATGCAATATAATTGGCCCTGTTCTGGCATCTCGTCTACAGTCGCTCTCTCACAGACGCGCCGCCGCCTCTCTCTGTCTTTTTTATAAATACTTTCATAGTAATTGCTCCGAGGAGCTGCATTCGCTGGTTCCCAGACTTCATGAGTTCAAGCGCCCTACGAGGCTGGCATCCCGCTCTCACCCCTTCATTGTTGAAACTATTAAATGTAGCCGTCTCTTCTACTCCAATAGCTTCATGTCTCGCCCCTCTCGCCTATTCCAGTTTCCCTGAAAGCTATAATCTCCAACTATTCAAATGTAATGTCAATCGACATCTCCAGTTGCCTTGATCTATCCACTATCCTTCTCCTCATCTTTTCCTCTATCACTCCTATCTGATCTTGTTCCAAATCTTCTGAAACCCCTTGCGTCCTAGTGACTTCCCGCCTTGCTTGGGGTGAAACGCTTAAAAAAAATTCTCCTTAAACTGTGCCTGTTATTCTGCAACCTTCTACTTGTTTTGTAGAACCGCCTCCCAAGAGGTTGCTACCCCGATCACTATAATCTCAACCTGTTCAAGTCTATGGTTAACCGTTATTTTCCCCATATATCCCCATAAACTGTGCCTCTTACTCTGTAACCCTCTACCTGCTTTATGGAATCGACTCCCAAGTTGATGCTTCCCCGATCACTACAATCGTAACCTGTTCGAGTTTAGGGTTAACCGTTATCTTCCCCACATATCCCCATAAACTGTGCCTCATATGCTGCAACTCTCCACCTCTCTACCTTGAATGGCTTTCTGGCCTTGTACAGCCAAAAAGCCCAAGGTTTTTTCTAGCATCTCTTTAACAAAAGTTGTCAGCTCAGTAATATTTTCTGTCATTTTCAATTTTAAAACTGGATTTTCGTGTCTGGTTTATTTCGATGTTTAACTTTGCTGATCTCATTAACGTAATCAGTTTCTGTTTTTTATTAAAAAAAAAACAATAAAATTAAAACAAAATTGTTATTGTTTATACCTTTTTTTAATAATTAAAACAAAATCGATCATAAAAAAATAAAATAAAATCGATAGAAAGCAAAATGAGATCATCAATTTTTTGTCCATATGTCAGTGACGAGCTTTTGTAACTATTTACACTATTTACATTGTTGTCCTCAACTTTGTTGCCAAATTCACGATGTTTCGGCCGTTGTATGCTCCGGCCTTCTTCAGGATCTGTATATATCTGAGATGAGCTACTGTAAGTATTTACACTATTTACATTGTTCAGACTGTTGTCCTCATCTTTATTGCCACATTCACAACGTTTCGGTCGTTGTACGCTCCGGCCTTCTTCCTTTTCTTACTGATCTATATATTGTTTAAGGTGAGGGATGGCACGTGGATCTAGAAAAAATTGGTTATCGGACCTTCTTCAGGATCTCTCTTTATTTCTGAGATGAGGTATTTTAATATTTACACTGTTTGCATTATTAGGATTGTTGTCCTCGTCTTTATTGTCATATTCACAAAGTTTCGGATCTTGTACACTGCGGCCTTCTTCAGGATCTGTGATATTTCTTAGATGAGGTATTGTAACTATTTACACTATTTAAATTGTTCGGACTGTTGTCCTTATCTTTATTGGCACATTCACATTTCGGCCTTCTTCAAAATCTGTCTAGGTATCTTAGATGAGGTATCGCATTTTATATATTTTAAGATATTCATAAGTAAAACAACTGATCTGAAGTTTGGTGACAATTGCAGGGTCTGATAAAGCTTTATTTGAACATAGTAAGAATTCTTAAATTTCAAAAGACCTTATATACTGTGGGGGGGGGGACAAATCTTCTTCTTTTTGGCCTGACTTCGCGAACCAAGATTTAAGAAGTGAGCTGTCCTCGAGGAGCTGCATTCGCCGTGGGCCAATTCGGCCGATGCAGGACAGGCAAGACCGGCCCCAGTGACTGCAATTAAAGTCCTGGTCTGGTATAGTTGCTGAGGCTTCCCTGTTCTTCGTCACGCGGCGTTTCGTCTTCAGGTTGGCCCTTCGTCAGTCCTCAAAGGTCGAGACGGCCTGGTGGACAGTGCGGCGCCAGGCTTGATGGTCAGCAGCAAGTGGCGACCAATGGCGATGGTCAATGTGTCAGGTACCAAGAGAGGGAGTCCTTAAAACGCTTTCTTTGGTGCCCCTCTGTCACGGTGGCCAGTGGAAAGTACGCCGTACAGGGCTATCTTGGGTAGGCGAAGGACCCCCATTCTAGAGACGTGCCCTGCCCAGCCTAGCTGTAACTTCAGCAACATGGCTTCAATGCTGGTGATTTCCGCCTGTTTGAGGACTTTCACCTCAGTGACGTAGTCACTCAAGTGAATGTTCAGGATGGTACGGAGACAGCGCTGATGGAAGGGCCCAAGGAGTTGTAGGTGGTGGCGGTAGATTACCCCCGACACGGGGCCGTACAGTATGGGGTGAGTACGAGGCCTCCATATAGACGCTAATCTTAAGCCTTCATCAGATGCTTGCTGTTCCAGAATCTTTTGTAGTGTCTCCCGAAAGCGCTGTTTGCCTGTTGTCTGTTTCCCCGTCGATTTGTCTTTCCAACTAATGAATAAACATAATTTTCATATAATTAACTGTACGCAGATGCATAATAATTAAATATGCATAGAAAACAGAAAGCATTTTGATTTAATAGAAATCCATTTATCTATTTTAATGAATGAAAATGTATCCGTACAATACAAAAAAGAATACATAATCTTCATTTAATATTTCTGCAGAATAGCCATTATTCACTTCTACAGCAACCAACCTCTTCTTGTAGTTCTCAATTAATCATTTGCAAATTTTACTTAGTATTTTGTTCCATTCTTCTTCGCATATGGTCTTCAAATTTGGGATATTTGTTGGAACTCTCGATTGGATTTGAATTTCAAATAACGCCATACACTCTCGACTTGGTTTAAATCTGGGGACTGACTTGGACATTTCAGGATTTTTTCATTATTTTCAGCCAGTCTTTTCTTTGTAGACTTTGCAGTGTACTTAGAATCATTATTTTGTTGGAAGATGCAATCAGGAAAAAGATCCAATCAGGAAGAATTTCAACCAAAATCATTAAATTTGCTTCCAAAATATTTTGATATGCTGCGGCATTCATTCTACCATCTTTTACTGATATATTGCCAGTAGCATTTGCAGAAAAACATCCCCAAACCATGGTGCTGCCACCACCAAATTTCACTGTTTGAACTGTGTTCTTTTGTTTGAAGGCATCGCCATGTTTCCTCCATACATGATTTCTAGAATTACGTCCAAACAACTCAATTTTGGTTTCCTCTGTCTATAATACTCTTTCCCAATTATTTTTCGTTATACTTATGTTCGTGAACAAATTTCAACCTGGCAACTCTGTGTCGTTTCAATAGAAGTAGAATTTTCCAAGGGGAGCGTGACTTTAGGGGGGGCGGGAATATTCGTATACATACAAATTTTTAATTCATTGCATTTCCAACTAATGAATAAACATAATTTTCATATAATTAACTGTACACAGATGTATGATAACTACATATGCATAGAAAACAGAAAAAAACTTTGATTTAATAAAAATAATTTCCATTTATCTATTTTAATTATTTAAAAAGCATAATTCTTTATTACATCTTACAATACATTTTGTCATAAAGAAAATTCCTAGAGTCTGTCGTATACATAATAATCCTGGATTACTAATAAAGAAAATCTAAAAATGCAATTGCAAAATTACTTAAATTCGACTGTTATTTTTCTTTTTGCTGGCAGGCATCATGTTCGCTTTCATTGGATATTTTTAAGTTTTAATGATTTGAAAAACAAATTTCTTTCTTACATTATACAATAGTTAATTGTATAGATAAGTTTTCAGGTATACGTGAAGATAATATACGCAATGAAATTGCAAACAGTGGGCGGGGTACAAATATTCGTATACACACAAATTTATATATATATATATATATATATATATATATATATATATATATATATATATATATATATATGAAGAAATATAGTTTTAAGGTGTGCTATATTTATGGGATAAAGTGCTTAATATCAGAAATAGAGCGTATGTAAATATAAATATAGAATGAAACAACATTTTATTATTAGAGGCGACAGACTGTTTCATGCGTTTAGACATGAAACATCCTTTTTTGAGGCCAATGTTGACGATTGCGTTTATATATATATAACATCATATATATAATAATGAATGTTTCCCTTCCTTCCTCTTATATATCTATATATCATATCGTATATATATTAATTTATTTTTTTTTTCTAAGGTACCGTTGAATTTTTAACCAAGATCTACCAATCATCATGTCGTATTCAATTAACCAATTTTTTTTTTCTAAGGTACCGAAAGGCTGAAACCAAGATGGTGGAATCGGCTGAAAGTATCGAAAGGCAGAAACCAAGATGGCGGAGTCGGCTGAAGGTACCGAAAGGCTGAAACCAAGATGGCGGAATCGGCTGAAGGTACCGAAAAGGCTGAAACTAAGATGGTGGAATCGGCTGAAGGTACCGAAAGGCTGAAACCAAGATGGCGGAATCGGATGATGGTAATTTTAAGACTTAAAAATGTTTTGGATGGCGGAATCGGTGTATTGAAAGTTTTAAAAATTCTTTACTGAAATTCAACTATGGCATTAACAAAAAATTTATAAAGATGCAGGTCTGTACCGAAAGAAAAAAATTTTGTGAATTTAAACAAATATAAGATGGTGGAATAAAAGAGAGCTCCTTACTTTTATGGACTTTAGGTGAAACCTAAAGGTTTAAAGACACTATTTGGATCTAATTTTTTATCTATATATATATATATTTATATATTATACAAAACTTAATACTATTGTAAACTGTTAAAAAATTGTAAATTTGAACATTTAATAAATAAAAATCTCACACGTAGTTAATAGTTAAGATCAAATTAAAAACCCTAATAAGTCAAACAACTTAAATAACAAAATATATATATATATAAAAGATATTCATAATATATAATATATATATATATATATATATTATATATATATAACCTATATAAATATATTATCTATTCAATTCGTATATAATATGGATAAAATAATCTATCTATCTATATATCTATCTATATATATATATGTATACATTGTGTTACATTAGAAATATCATATTTTTCGATCTGAAGTTATGTATTCATGTTCATTGTAAATTTTGTTTAATTAAATTCTTCATTTATCATCAATAATACTTGTCTTAGGCTCACGTAATTTTTATCCTACCATCATTATTAACTAACTAATAAGTTCACACACATTTTCTTTTATATATATATATATATATATATATATTATATATATATATATATATATATATATATATATATATATATATATATATATATATATATATATATATATATATATATATATATATATATATATATATATATATATATATATATATATATATATATATATATATTCATATATAATATATATATATATATATATATATATATATATATATATATATATATATATATATATATATATGTATGTGTGTGTGTGTTAATGTGTGTGTGTGTGTGTGTAAAAAGACTCTAATTAATTTAATTTTCCATTAATTCGATTATTATTATAATTTTGAAACATATATAAAAATTATAGTATAATAATTTCTCGGCTGGAATATCCGATTACTACCAACCACTAATTCTTTTTTTACATGTCTTCTCTCTCAAATTCTTCCCCCATCCAATCTAATCATCCGGTTATTTTATCCATTTATGGAGTAAAAATTTCGGTCTGAAGAGTTCAACAAATTTCAATTTTACGAAATAAATTATAAGCAAAATGGCTAATTACATTCTTCGCTTTCTAATCATCATTATAATGCTCTGTATGTTACATTGGGCTCACACTGAATTTTTATCCTCCTCGGAATTATTCCTTCCATAAATATATATATATATATATATATATATATATATATATATATATATATATATATATATATATATATATAATATATATATATATATATATATATATATATATATATATATATATATATATATATATATATATATTATTCATGAATTATTCAAAAAACAAATGCAAAGGTTAATGATTTAATTGGCGAGAAATCCATCGTCGCAAACAATTCAAATAATATACAAAACCTCCGAATCCGTTATGAATGAAAAAATCCTTGTTTCTATAAATTTCTGCCGCATTAGTTCTTATTTTTTACTACAAGCTTTCGTCTGTTCCTACAGACATCTTCAGGTATGGAATAGATGTTGTTCTTGTTTTTTCTCTTAGTAATAAGAGGACAACGAAAATATATGTATTGTTGTATCCGAAAATACTATTGGAAATGAGTTATTGTTTTTGGAGCGCGCATTCGGAGGTTTTTGTATATTATTTGAATTGTTTGCGACGATGGATTTCTCGCCAATTAAATCATTAACCTTTTTATTTGTTTTTGTGTGAATAATTCATGAATTTGTAAATTGATTGCACGTTTATCGTAATAATATATATATATATATATATATATATATATATATATATTCATATACGTTTATAATACATATATATATATATATATGATATGTAAAATAATATATATATTCAATATTTATATAATATATATATATATATATATATATATATATATACGTATATATATATATATATATATATATATATATATATATATATATATATAAATTGCAAAACTATATAAAGGTTTTAAAAAAATCAGAACGAGAATTCTTCCTCACCGCCATGTGTTCTCGCTGCTGATCGTGCTAGGACGAATGTGTGTACGCAACGCACTTGCATTGGCAAAAAAAAAAAAATGCAACACCCCCACCCCTTTTTCTCCGGCACTTATCAGTGATCAGTTATTCCGGCAAGCACATTTTTGGGTTACCTTAAAGATTTACATTCTTCCTCTATGAAGTTGGATAAGGGAGAGAATTAGAGAAAAAAATGAGAGATTAACAGATGCATAATATAATGAATAATCTTTAATGTTTACTCCCACAAAATTTCTAAAGTTTAGCAACTGGGATAAGGGAAGATCAAGGCAAAGTTTGAAGCAAGTTTTGAGACATGCGATAATCGATAATCTTCGTTGTAAACACCAGTGGAATTTCCTGTGGTTCGTCTACGCTTTTGGCAGAGATATAAGTAAAGAATTGTTTCTTAAATATCTCACATGTTTTATCAGCTGTCCACGATAAACCGGCACCCAATCAGTTTCGAAACTGCTGCAATAATAACGACACCAAATTTTTAACCATCAAAATCTGCCAGCCAGAAATCTTTTTCTCAATTCCAATCATCTGACACGCGCCTAGATGCAAGCGTAGACAAATGAACACTTAATGTTTGTTCTTTCGAAAGGTTGGCTTAATAAACCGTTCCGCTTCGTAGTTTTACACGAAATGCCACAGGTTTCGTGTATATTCTCTGTTTGCCGCCGTTGTCATGCAAAAGAGGAAAGGTACCTGACATTAAAAAAAGGCCGCGGTCTGTTCAACATCGTCACACGCCAACAGGCGATGACCTTTCAAATTCATATCAGCTTCCTGTCTGCCTAAATTACCTTTTAACATCTTTTCGCCTGATTGTATACAACCTGAATTCTTTTAATACAAATATACTTTCAGGATGAAGACCGTATTAACTTTCCACAGATTCTTGTAGACTTTCATGTGTTCTTAGAAAAGATAGCGGAATTGTTTTTGTTGCATTCTACAAATTTATAATCAAGTATCGGTCGTCTACCAAGGGAATAAACAAGTATTATTTTAAAATTTAGGAATATCTCTTCAGGATGTAGGTGATATCAACTCTTTCCTGTAGGGACACGTCAATATATATATATATATATATATATACAAATGTTTGGAGGTACAAAATTTATAAATAGTTTTAAAAACAAGGAAACCATTGATTTTAATTTTTTAAAGTCTCTAGGGCCCTTTCAGCCAACATCTCATCAGGAGACAATCGTTGGATTAGCGAAAAAATATTAACGATATTGAAGAGAAAAAAAAAAAAAAAATATTTAACACATTAAAATAACAAACAAGTATATATACTTGTAACGAGGGAAGGGAAAATAATCGTGTAAATAAATTAGCGAGGGACAGTTAAAAATAAAATATCCCCAACAGATTCAGAGACCTTATAAATTCTTTCTGCCGGCAGAGAGAAGGTTTTCTTAATCCTATACAGACCGATTCCAAAAATCTTCAAATGATTATTGAATCGGCTGTATGAATAATTTTAAACCGCTCTTTTTAAACAACTTGGCAAAAGCTATATTCTCAACTAAATGTTGAGCAATAGTCGATTCCATATTCATGGGGGAAGATAGCATATTCTATCTATCTTACCAAGTCGTATTTTGGAAGGTACGTGCTGATTAATTCTAGTTTCCAAATGCAAAGTTGTACGCCCCACATAACCAGCAGCACACTGGCAATTAAATTCATATACTAAATTACTCAATTTGATGTAGGGCAATACATCCTTGCGAAAAGACGGAAACGCAGACCTAGTTTGAATAATGCTACGTAAAATTAACTGATTTATAACAACTATTGATACCGACTTGTTAACCTGTATATATATTAATATATATATATATATATATATATATATATATATATATATATATATATATTAAAAGAATTAACATATTCTCTATGAATGTGTTAATCAATACAGTAAAAAATTAACTTATATTAAATCCTAAAAAACCATTTGTAAAAAATTAAATATTTAAATTGCTATTTGGTTGTCAAAAAATTTCTTCTTTTTTTTCATCTAAATTACTATCAAACATTAAAATATATTCATTACATAAATTGCTAAAACCCATTTATAGCCTCTTTCTCTTTACTTCCCAATATATCTTCTTTATTTTTCCTTTTTTAAAAAAATATTTTTTCTCTTTATCATTGAATTTGAAAATGTCAATTTCGTTAAGTTAAACGTCTAAATAGGTCAAGGTCTGGTCACTCCTCCTCCCACAATACTAAGTATGATTGAGAGTATTAAATTAAACCCTCCTAAATCTACTATGTCTCATGTTTCTCCATTTATACGGATTAAATTTTCTTCATACACTTATATATATATATATATATATATATATATATATATATATATATATATATATATATATATATATATTTTCATTCATACACGTTTCATTAAATAATATAGACAAGTGTTGTCTATTTATTTTATGTAAAATTTTTTTTCATAACATCTGATAAGTTTGATAACATTATCATTAAACGAAGAAAGAAATTCACAATATTGATCCATATTTTTTAATATAATCTAATCTTTTCGGCTTACTTAAGCCCATTATCAAAGATGTAAATCACAAAATATATTAAACAATATACGGACAAGACAGTGATGATAGTCTGTTTTGTTTACATAGTGGATCACTAAGCAACGATAAACACGCGCATATAAGACGCTAGAAGCGAAAATCGCACCGCATCTCATGACGTCACACATGACCACACGAGAGTGAATTGTAGAATGAAGTATGGAAAGCCGTTGGTATAAACCAATGGCTTCTGTTACCAATTATAGACATTTAAGAATATTTGTAGAGATTTTTAATTGATTTTGTTTAGGTTGGGTTTTAACTGTTTGATGTATAATGCTTCAAGTATTTTTAGTTTTTGTCTATTGTTTTCATGTCGAAGTATAGTTGTGTTTTCGACAAGTATTTTACGGAATTGTGTGTGCGGGCAGGCATGTTGTTTTAAATGCCTAAAAATGTTAGAGTTTTCATTCAAATGTAGTGTCAAGCGTCGTGAAAGCGAGTTTGTGGTGTGACCAACATAAATATTATTTAATTCGTTGGAGATACACTCTCCCAAAGGGCACTTAAATTTATAAACTATGTTGGTTTTTTTAAAATCGCTAACCGGGGAGAAGAATCATTTACATAAAATATTAAGTTGATAACACTTGATTTATTATTTAATGATTAATTTAATTTTTATATATATATATATATATATATATATTTATAAATTTTTTTTGTATATTTTCATCTTGTTTATAATTAGTATGCATTTGATTATGATATAGGAGATTAATATACCGAGATATTAAATCCATACTTTGTAAAATTTGCTTATTATTCAGGTTTCAATAAACATAAATTTGTTCATCAACGATATAGTTTGAAAAATTATTAAAGCGCCGACGCGCCAATATTTTAGTTCAAAAAAAAAAATCAATTTTGTGGATTGAATTAATTTACAATGTAAACAATTCTTTTCTGATAATATTTTTAGTAATATGGGCTTCTTATTTTTTAAATCGCATGAATTTTTTGAAAAACCATTTTTTTATGGCGAAATATGATTAAAAAGTTTTTATTTGTGTTTATCAATCTGTCAATGTAAGGGGATTTCTTATTAGTATTGAGTTCATAACAATTGCAATCAAATCGAGATTTTTCATATGTTTTTTTTTTGAATTATGACATAAGAGGTCAATAAGAAAAATATGATCAACGTATGTTGATAGATTTGTATGGTTTTTTAAAATCTCTAAAAACTAAACGGCAAGGTTTTAGACAGATATGTTGAAATTAAAAAGATCAAGCAAAGTAAGGAACAAATTATTTTCCACTTTTTTAATATATATTGTTAAAATGAAAAATAAAACATTCAGTAGGTAAAAGTAATAGTATATATATATATATATATATATATATATATATATATATTTAAAAGATAAAAACTAATATATTTGCCAATCTTGTTCTAGTTAGATAAATATTCTGTCAAACAAAGTTGATTAGATAGATGTGAACAGAATTGGATAAGCCATTGGCGATTTTATTAAATAAATTTATATTTTAGATATTTCAGAATGAGTTATCTGTTTATATTTGACAGATGAATATATATTTAAACTTATTCGGACTATTGTCCTCATCTTTTTGCATATTTAGACGTCAAAGTTATTTTCAAAACAGTATCTGTTTGATATTTCTGAGATGAACTTATGGATATTATTTACGTTATTCGGAAATTCTTGTTTTTTTTCTTTGTCTATATTTATTACAACGTTTTGGCCTTTCAGTATCTTGGTCTATATTTCCATCGTGTTGAGGTATTATGTAACACAGGTTACATTTTCATTGAGATTATTGTCCTATTCTTTGCCGCCAATTTTAAAATTGTTTAATTTTTTTGTTAACCTTTATCCAAATTAGACATGTGATCCTTTAAAGACCCAAATTATAAACAATACACAAATGTACGAATGAAGTTCGGTGAACTTCGAGATTTTTATTAACAGGATGTTTTAAACTTTTTATACTAGATGATAAATCCATTAGTTTTAGGAAATCATTTGAAATATGTACCCAGTGAAAATAAAAGGTTTTTTGACATTTCAACCTGCTATAATTAGGGCGCATTTGGTTAAAAGATAAAATTAATGTAATTCAATATTTGTTTGCATCAAGGAATGGTCTGGCAATGTAAATAATTTAAAAATTTCGTTAAGGGTAAAGTTATTTTGTAGATAGAAAGATTTGGAAAATTATTGATATTAACTTTATATGAATACATTATTCCTCATATAATATATATATATATAAATATATATATATATAAATATGTTTTTTATAGAGGTTATTAGAGAGATCTGTGTGTATTTGTAGAAAAATCATAATTTTATGATTGTGGATATTTTTTGAAATAAAAAGGTCTTGAAATTTTGGCTAATTAAATCGATGAATAAATCAAGGATAAATAATTTTTATTGTAATCGATATTATATATATATATATATATATATATATATATATATATATATATTTCAGTTTTTTTTTAAGAGAGTGCTTCTAAGCAGTTTGACAGAATGAGAGAATAGACAAAGAGAGAATAGGAATTTTTAGGACATGTTTTTCATGTAATCATTATAATTTTTTTAAAAGAGAGCCGGTCCAATCAGCCTGGTAAAATCCGTAAATAAAATTCCTGTTAAGAATAAAAAAAGCTATTTTAACCAAGAGGAAGAATTTGGTTTAATTAAGAGGTTTTATAATGAGAAAACCAAAAGCATCAATGTCAAAATAAAAAGAAAAAAAATAGTTCCTTTTAATTGGAATTTGTCAATGAATTTTATATTGAACAATTCAATTTTAAAAAAAAATAACATAATAAGGGACAGTTTATTCAATAAATGGTTAACATATTGGGGGTGATGTAAAAAAAAAAATATAAAAAAGTTTGAAAGAAGACCCTGTTCGTTCTTTTTTGAAAAAATCAGTTTGGATGAATTAAAGCAAATAGAATTTTTGGCTGCTCAAATTTTCTCATTGTTGAAGAGGAAATAAAAATAAAAAAAATTTTTATTATAGAATTTGAGAGAACATAACCCATTTCAAAGAGGCATATAGGCTCTGCATGAATAACATTTTAGTCACATTGTTCATTTTGAATCCTGACATGGTTTGTTGATGGATCCAGATTCGAGATGGTAGCAGAAATCGTAGAATGGTTTTTTATACATATCAGATATATATTGAAAAAAATATTTATTTTATGAGATTACATTATTTTTTTTTGCATCATTAAAAAAAGCTTAAAATCGTTTTTATATATATATATATTTATATAAACCATTTTATTTTTTTCATTTTAAGTTTATTTAAATTAAAAGAACAGATATAAACTTTTACTTTAAAAAGTACCATTGATTTATATATTAATGACATCCATTTTGATGTAAATCATAGCCTTTTGTCTGGATATTTTCCGCAACTGTCAATAATATTAAGAAGAGGTGTTGTTTGATTGTCTGTTACAATATCTCATGACACAAGAACTCTTAGCATTTTATTGAAGACGTGGCATTAATTGTTTTTTTTTTTTTTGTCTCGAGAGATAAATTTGAATATCACTATGTTTAACAACCATATGGCGTCTGGGTCTTTAACTGTCTCCAGAAAAGAGGTTTTTACTTTGTTATTTCTGTATGAGAAAAAACTCTTTTCCTCATATAAAATACATCTGATATATATATATATTGATATATATATATATATATATATATATATATATATTTATATATAAATATTAATTTGAATAATGTAAATATATATAAATAATATATATAATAAATTGATTGATGTCAGAAATATAGAAATCGGAGTCATTATTTGTTGATTTTATTATTCTCCCAAAATTTTCTTCAACCAGTCATGGACTTATATTAATCATATATTATTATAAATATATATATATGTGTGTGTGTGTGTGTGTGTGTGTGTCTGTTCATTTATACATTGAATCGGATTCCTACATTTTTAACCGATTTCATTAAAATATTTGGACTGCGTAAAATTACCTTTGCGGTAGTTCTAATAATATAAAAATTGAAAACACAATTGTTTTTGCACGAAATCAATTTGAAAACACAATTAAAGGCATTAATGAAAGGGGGGACAACTCATATCGAGTTATACTTATTATAAAAACCCAGGTTGTTTGTGTGTGTATTTGTTTAAAAAAGTAATTTTAAAAAATTCCTATTTTTTTGAACCGATTTCAACAAAAAATTTTTACTTTTTTTTTACTTAAAGTGTTTCTTAATGTCTTGCACACTTTTTTCTTTATTTTTTACATTCAGAATGCTTTAAAAATTCCATTTAAAAGACAATTGTTTATAATAAAATTCTATTTTTGAAAACAATGTTTTTTTTTGAGTTTGAAATGAAAAAAAATTCGTTTAAAAAAAAGATAATTTTAATTAATACATGATTATTGTGATGTAATGGATCCAGGGAAAAAAAGATAATTAAGATTAAATTGTTTAAGGTTTTGAGGACACGGTCCGTCAACCTTAAACAATAATCTTTCCAGGTCCACCCAAAAATGGAACTATTTTTCAATGTTCGATACTTGATCTATCGCAAATGTTAATCCCCGAAAACGACGTGCTCTCCTTTTCTGAAAGTAGATATATAATTACTATTTTAAACTTTTAATATTATTTTCTTATTGTTGTTTATTAATAACAAAAGTATTCAAAAAATAAATCAAATCCTAATTTATTTGTCGAGGAAATGAATATTTAAATTGCTAAATACATTTTTAAAAAAAATATTCTTCGTTAGAAAAATTTTGTTTGCATTAAACATTTAAAATTACTATCAAACTTTAAAATCTGTTTTTTAAACTAAAACTTGCTAAAGCTATATATTAATTTGCTTCTAAAAAACCCTAAGTATTTATTCAATTTCTATTATATATATATTTATATTTTTATCCTTATATATATTCCATATATCATTTCCGAAATGAGTTGACCGATTAAATAGGTCAATGTCTGATTTATAAATAAAACGTTAAAAAATATTAATTTATAATATATAAATAAATATAAAATAAATTTTAAAATTCTCATTTCCCCTATAAATATAACATGTCTCTCACACCATTCCTCAATAAAATAGTTTTAAATTATATATAATGCATGATTATAATGCCCGTCAAAATAAAGATATAAATTATAAATTCAAAGTTCGTTTAAAAAATTTTGAAAGTGATGTCTGAGGATCCAGGGAAAATTAAAAAACGAACTGGTGAAATAAATTATTACATGGAGCCTTAAAGTTGTCTGGTTTTCTTTAATATATATATATATATATATATATATATATATATATATATATATATATATATATACAGTAGCGGCCATAATATAAGGAACGGAAACAACAAAGACATAAATATGTGTATTACTTAAAAAGAAATGCATGATTAGCAATGAAATTTAAGGCGTAATGCATAAATATTATACAAAGTGACAAAAATTTGCATCATAGATTTTTAAAAAAATAAAGATTAAATGGAACAAAGGAAATAAGCTACTGGACAAAAGTTAAGGAACGATGTTAATAATTTGCATAAACTTTTAATTTACATTGTTAAAAAACTCGATGGAGCTTTTCAACAATAAGTAAAAGTTCATTTATCATTAGGACTTTATTTTTAAGCAATATGGCAAATTCTACACGCAAAACGCTCTCTTTTGAAGAAAAAAAACTCATTATCGCTATCAAGAAAAAAGTCAATTTCAGAAATTTCTGATATTGTTCATAGGTCTAAAAGTGTCGATCATCGTGTAATTAGCAGGTATAAAACCGATAAAACGTTAGATGCAAAACCAAAAACTGGCAGACCTCCAAAAACATCGCAAAGAGAAGATCGAAGAATTGTTAGAATATCTACAAAAAACCGTTTTGAAACTGCTACATCAATTGCCCGTAGATTTAATGAAGAGACAGATAATAAGATCTCAAGGAAAATAATTGCTCGCAGGTTAAAAAATGCAGGATTGCATGCCCGTATTCTAGCTTCGAAGCCTCTCATTTCAAAGCGAACTCAAAGGGCACGTCTGGAGTATGCGAGAGAACATGTTGTTTGGACTGATGCACAATGGGATACAGTTCATTTCAGTGACGAGTACAAGTTTACTATATTTGGTTCTGAGGGCAAAACTTACGTACGCCGTAGAACAGGTGACTGTCTTCTCAATGTGTCAAGAAAACCGTTAAGTTTGGTGGCAGCAGTGTGATGGTGTGGGGAATGATTTCATCTGCAAGAGTTGGCCCTATCATCCGCGTACATGGCAATATCAATGCTGAGATTTACAAAAGGTTTCTTCAGCAGCATGTGGTACCAAGTTTACACCATAATCTTTTTGAATCTCCTATTTTCATGCAGGAAAATGCACCTTGCCACAAGGCTCAGAAGGTTATGGCTTTATTTGAAGAAGAAGGAATCGCCCTAATGAAGTGGCCAGCCCAGAGCCCCGACCTGAATCCAATAGAAAATATTTGGAAGATAATTGGAGAAAGGGCTCAGAAAGGAAACCCGAAAAACCAGGATCACCTATGGGAGTTATTGAAAGACAAATGGGAGGGAATTACTGCTGATTTTTGCAAGAAATTGATTAGATCATGTGGTCAACGAAGTCATTGAAAATATGGGTATGTTTTCCAAATATTAAATTTTGTTGATATTTTGTTCACAATCAAGTATTAACAAGATCGTACCTTAAGTTTTATCCAGTAGCTTATTTCCTTTGTTCCATTTAATCTTTATTTATTTCTCGGACATTCAGGCCGGTAAATGTTGTTTAATACTGTTTATTATAAACAGAGCATTTACTTAAATATTTGTATCTATAAAAAGAATGTATAAACATAAAATGTCTTTATATATATATATATGCTTGTATCAAACATATTTTCTTGTTCAATCGTAAATTCGTATGTCTGCTACAGTTTCAGATTTCTAATCAGAACTTTACGGAAGTAGTTGTATGTCACAATGGGTGTGTGTGCGGTCTGCGTTTTTCTTATTCATTGCCAAATACGAAAATTAATATAATTTATTCTTCAGTTATAGTCACGACAATGTGATTATGTCAGGATTAAAACCAGTAGTTTAAATGCTAGTGTAGGAGAGACGAATCTGTAATTATACGAGACCACCATTTTGTTTTTCTTTTTCTTTTCTTTTTTCATTCAATGCGCGCGTCTGTCGGTTGCTGATTGCGCATGCGCTGAACCAAGAAGCGTGTATTCCGGTACAGGAGGAGGAGATAGCCTTGTCTTATCTCTTTACTGAGTCGACTACGTTTTATGAGTTTGATATCGGCTTTTTGATTTCCCGGGAGATCAACTCTTTTACACCAATTAGACTCTAACCCCAACAAGATACGTCGACTGATACACAAACCAAATTTACATACATACGAACACACGCTGCCTTATATATACGTTTCCAAAACACATAATCGTATACTAGAATATATATAAAATATATATACAACATACACACATATGCAATCATACACAAAAAAACATAATACATACACACGCATATATATATATATATATATATATATATATATATATATATATATATATATATATGTAAATTTACTACGGGTGGGTTAGATGTGACACAAAAGGCAAAATACTTGAGGAGACGAACTCAAATCTCTGTCATAACTGATCAAGCGTCGCAAGCTTTTATACTTTACGACATGGAAGAGTAAAATATTTTGCTAAGTGAATTTTAGATGTAGCACAAGGCCAAACGTATGGAGCACCTAGAAAGGATCGAACTCATTACTCAGTAGTAACTGATATGGCGTGACAAGCTTGTTGCAGCAGGGCGAAATGCTCGCATATATATATATATATATATATATATATATATATATATATATATATATATATATGATCGAAATAAAAATATAAAATTTAATATTACGAGACATATTAAAAAAAAAAAACAATGAAGCAACCGGTATCGCTCCCGCTCTTCAGGCTTCAACGGGAGATTTAAAATTAACACAGAAAAATGTACAATGTAAAAATGTATATATATATATATATATATATATATATATATAAAGGGAAGAGGTTATAGTAGTTCCAGCGAGAGAAAAGGCTGTAATGTGGTTATTTTAAAAAATATATATTATGCTTAATAATATATTTTAAAAAAATCCACATTACAACCAAATACGTTTGAGGTCTCTCTTCTTTTATATATATATATATATATATATATATATATATATATATATATATATATATATATATATATAAATTCTATATGTATATTTTGTTGGAAGCATGCTTGAATTAAGACGTATCCCATTAAATAATTTACACAAGTTTTGTCGACTTAATTTTATAGGATCCTCCTGGATATCTAGGTTTTAACTAATAGTTTTAATTGATTTTTTAACTAGTAGATTTAAACTGATTTTTTCTGTTTTAAAAATATTTACACATTCCAATAACTTAGTTACCTCCCTTGACGTTTGCATGTGTGCCTACATGATAAAATTTTAAAATTTTACAGTACATAACCTTAGCCTTTTTTACTTCACACGCAAAAAATTTATTTTCAGTTGAACATAACAATTTTTGTCTTCCAGAAAACATGACCCATTATACCAATGTCGAAAGTACTCGGAATAAAATGAACATGCATCAAAATGGTAATTTTCTTTTTTCCTCTAATAAGAATGCTAAGAACCTGTCCGTAACTACAAGAAGATCCTCTTAGTAATAAGCAGATAAAACTTCTCTAAGTTATTTAATGAGGCATGTCTTAATTTTATATATATATATATATATATATATATATATATATATATATATATATATATATATATATATAGATTGTGCTTCCAAATTTAGTGTCGACTGGTTCACCGTGTTGGCCTGGTCACACTCTGTATTTCATCTGAAGGTTCTGGAGGCGCTTTACATCGGGTCCCACAAGCCTTCTTTGTGCAAACAACGTGAGTGTTTGCTGGGACTCGCTGTCATCTGCCTCTAGTTCCTTCTTGCATATATACAGGTATATATGTGTATATGTATATATATATTTTTTCCACCTATTCTCTGTTTTAATTTTGAATCTCCCGTGGAAGCCTGATGAGCGGGAGCGAAACCGGTTGCTTCCCCCCCCTCCTTGTTGTCGAGTTTTTTTTATTATTTAATATTGTTTTAATATGTCTTGTAATATTAAATTTTACACCTTTATTTCGATCATTAAATTTTGTACCTACAAAAATATCTTTAAATATATATATATATATATATATACTGTATTTGGGCAACAATCATTGCATTGAAGAGTACTGACAAGGCACTGCGAATAATCTTCGTACTAAGTCTGTTATGCACAAAGATCAATAATATTAACTAGGAACACGGCCACAAAGTTCCGACTGTGCTCGTAAATAAAAAAAAAAAATTCCAATTCCATATATATATATATATATATATATATATATATATATATATATATATATATATATGAAGGGAAGAGGGTATAGTAGTTCGAACGAGAGAAAAGTGTGTATATTAACAAGAAGAGAGAAACCGCAAAAGCTTTTGATTGTAATATGGATGTTTTTATAAAATATATATTATGCTTTATTTTTCATAATATAGCTACACGTGTTTCCGGTCTCGCATTCTTCATCAGGCAAAGATTGGATATTTCCATATATTATTCCCTTTTTTGTGTGTCACCCAAATGTCTTCCTTGAACTGGCAGTGAAAATGTTCAGCGTGAATGGTAATAAAACAATTAAGACTGGTCCTAGAAAGGGTGAGAAAGATATCTATATTCTGATCTTTTAATGACCCCAGTGTGTTCTTAGAACTATTTTCATTTTTTTTTTTCATTTTTTTGTGTTTTTGCCAGCATGCGTACGCATATGTAAGAACACACAATATTAAAATAAATATTAAATATTTAACATCGAAAAACATAAGAAAAATTAATTCCTTTTAATAATATGTAGAAATATCCAATCTTTGCTTGATGAATGTCGCGAGGCCGGAAACCCGTGTAGCAAAATTATTGGCACTAAAGCATTATACATTAAAATAAATTCACATTAGAACCAAAAACGTTTGCGGTTTTTCTCTTCTTATATATATATATATATATATATATATATATATATATATTTTTATATGATTATTTGTCTATATTTCTGAGATGAGGTATTAATATTAATTGTAAAAAAGTCGGACTATTGTCCTCATCTTTGTCGCCATATTTGTCACAACGTTTCGGCCGTTGTACGCTCAGGCCTTCTTCAGGTGGTAGGAATTTCGAACTGAACCCTTTATTTCGCTCACTGGGGTAGACTGTTCTAGTTCCACGTGCCATGTTTGATGGATGTCAGTTATCAGTTATCTCCTACTAATTTTCCCTCTGAAAGTTCTCCACTGCCTTAACCAGGAATTGAACTCACCTTCTTTGGATCTGTCACTGGATCTAACCAACGCCTTTATCCACTGTGCCATGTGTCCATCAAACACGTGGAACTAGAACAGTCTACCCCAGTGATCGAAATAAAGGGTTCAGTTCGAAATTCCTACCACCTGAAGAAGGCCGGAGCGTACAACGGCCGAAACGTTGTGACAAATATGGCGACAAAGATGAGGACAATAGTCCGACTAATGTAGATACTATATGATTATTTATTTAAAAATTATAACTTAAATATGTTATAAAATCACTACAAAAATAGCCATTTTGTTTCAACACCTCTGGTGTCTTATCAAGTGATGATGTTTAATGTAGATTGTAGAATAAAGGTTTTAAAATTCAAATTAATTAACCACCCCTTGCAAGGGGAAACGATGTCACATAAGCTGGAATGACCAATCAAAATACAAGTATACGAGAATTCAAAAAAAACTTGACAACGAAGAAAGGTTATAATAACTATTAAGACCTTTAAAGTTGGGGTTATAATAAAATAGAATTTATTCTAACTAATAAGTATTAAATTGTAAAATAAATTTCGAAATTAAAATTAAAAACTACCCATTTTAAAATGTAAATTTAATCCCTATTATGTTTAAAATTTTAAAATTATTGAGGAAAAAAATACATATGTTATTCTATTTACTTTGTTTCTATAGAAACAAAATAAATAGAATATCACTGAAAAAATGTGAGTGAAGAAATGCGATCAGCTGCCTTAATACCTGGCGTAGTTTATCATCAATCTTAGGACTAGTTATCTATTAAAAGATATCAGTGAAAAAGTGAGATATGAGGCCTTGCTGCCGGGTGCAGTTTATCGTTAAACCCAGGACTAGGTTATGTATGAGAAAATATCAGTGAACAAGTGAGATATCTCTGAAAAAATGTGAGTGAACAAATGCGATAAGCTGCCTTACTCCCTGGCGTAGTTTATCATCAAACTTAGGACTAGTTATCTATCAAAAGATACCAGTGAAAAAGTGATATATGAGGCCTTGCTGCCGGGTGTAGTTTATCGTCATACCCAAGTGCTGGAGTTATAAATATTAGCGACAATAATATGAAGCCACGGACTCAAATAAGTTCTCTGCACTTTTCTTTGGTAAGTATTTATTCCTGGGGACCGCTACGATTTGGTATAGCCTGGCAAATGGATTTGCGTTTTGCGTCGGTCAAACGGCTTCACTAACCAGAATAAAAAAGGGTTTTTCTCAAATTTAATTCGACTGGTCGATTACGACTACGTGACTTTTTCCGAGGGACATTTCGATTTGTCAGTAACAACCATACGACTTCTCGGAGGCGGTCTTAATTCACTCTTGGGACCTCCCAATTTCGGCACCTACGCAGTTTGGGGAACCGCCCGATATACTTTCCACTCGCATGACTTTGACAATTCTCAACTTTTGACCTTCTGTCAACCGACAAGTCAAAATACCTATTGTTTCAAATCTCAGCGGACAAACAGCTGGGAGTGAATCCACTTCCTCCAGCCCGTAGGAATTCATATTTTCCTTTTAACCCTTTCAAACCGTTCAGCGTAATTTTATCGTCTTCTAAAATCTGTAATATTACCGATCCCATATTTTTTTAATATCTTTCGCTTCAAAGCCAGAACTTTAAAATATATGTCAATGTCTGTTTGACGAACAAATGTGTGGACATCTTTTTCTTTTTATGTGCCATTTCCTTTCAAGACATTGACGGTCATGGCTCTCCACCTCTTCTATCCCTTGCAGTTCTTAACAAGTTCCTTCCCTCTGGCTTTCACCCCCAGGCCACGTTCTGTCATCCACTTCCTTAAGCCCGCCAGGTATGTCACGCGTTATTTTTCCTTTTCTCTCTTTCCCTCTATTCGACACGTGAGTATCAGATTCTCCACGCCTTCCTTTCTCATTATGTTTCCCAGAAACTTCAGATGCCTCTTTCTGTTGTTTATAAGTCTTCTCCTTGTTTGCAATCTCTCTAAGACCTCATCTTTGCTCACACACTCGGTCTATGATATCCTTAGCATCCTTCTGTAGAACCACATCTCTGTCGCCTCGAGTCTCTTCTTCATCGACGAGGAAATCATCCAGCATTCGCTGCAGTAAAGAGGGACATATGTCATGTAACAGTTCAGTATTCTTTTCTTTGTTACCAAAGAAATCCTCCTGTTTCGCAGTACTCTCCGAATCCTTTTAAATAGAAAAACCTCTCCCTGATATTAAATATAAGCTTCCTCCTTGCTTGTATCCTCTTTAAGACCTCATCGTTGCTCACACTTTGGCTCCATAATATGCTTAGCATCCTTCTGTAGAACCACATCTCCTCATTTCTCTTCTTCATCTTTGAGGAAATCGTCCAACATTCGCTGCCGTAAAGCAGGACAGATCTCACGTAACGGTTCAGTATTCTTTGCTTTGTTACCAAAGACATCCTTTTGTCTTGCAATACTCTGCCCAGCTTTTGGAATGCGTCCTTGGCCATCCCAATACGTCTACAGATCTCAGTGTCTCACTTACCGTCTTCTGTCAAGACGCTTCCCAGATATTTAAACTTCTTGTACATCTTGCATTTCCTACATTTTTTTTTCTTTGTGTTTCTTTTTGCTTCCAAATTACTAATTTACTTACGTATTAATCTCTTCTTTTTTTATTACTAATTGTTTTAGTTTAGTTTCCATAACTGTCTTATTTCGGATGGTACTCAATTTAATCCACCCCAAGTTTTCTATTAAGTTTGAATATAAGTTGGTCGAGAAGAAAAGCTTGGAAATAGTCCAGAAGTGATATGTTTATTCGATTTAAAACTATAGTAAAATAATTTCCAATGTAATTCTATAAGAAAATGATTTCCAATGCAATCCTAGAGTAAAATGATTTCTAATGCTAAAGATTTCCAATGTATTCCTATAGTAAAATGATTTCAAGCTGACTTGCCAACAAAAGAGTAAAAACAAAAAAAAAAAACAAAAATGAAAAAAACACGTTTCATTCAACGGACGGATTTCTTCATCCGCTATTACTAACTGTTTTAGTTTAGTTTCCATAACTGTCTTATTTCGAATTGTACTGAATTTAATCCACCTCGTCTGAAGTTTTCTATTAAGTCTGTATATAAGTTGGCCGAGGAGAAACGCCAGGACACAGTCGTGAAGTGATTTTTTTTTACGATTTAAGCGGCCAGATTACCCACCTTCACCCTCCCTCGGTGTCGGTTGAACGGGTGAGGGTAATCGCAGAAATCACTATTTACTAAGTCTCGACTAAGTAACACATTCTTTCTCAGTTCTTGATCCTGTCTCTAAATGCGAGAGTCAGAGACAACGTAAACATAATTAATTAGAATTGTTGGAGTTTAATGAGGTTCAGGCTGCACGATCCCCTTAAGTGTACGCCAAAATATTTTCAAGACGTACACACACACACACACACACACACACACACACACACATATATATATATATATATATATATATATATATATATATATATATAAACTGCATCCAGAGATTATATGCAAAAGAGGCATTGTCAAATATTTTATGTAAAATTCATAGATATGTCTTATCCAATGAAATAATTTGTACTATTATGTATAGAGTGAATGAATGAAAAGAACTATATAATCAAAGAAATTAGCAAAGGAAAGTCTTCACTTCAAATTTCTAAGGATTTGAAAAGGGATCCTTGAACAATCAAGAAAATATGTCAAATGGGAATTCAACCAAGGAAAAAAAGTCTCAGGCTGAATTCAGGAATTTAACAGAGCGAGATCTATCACATATCCGAAGAGAATTAATAAGAAACCCAAATGCATCAAGTGCGTTCATATTTGAGGCCGCTGGAGCTTCTATGGTGTCAAGGGAAACAAGGTGTAAAGCATTAAGGAAGTTTGCTGATGTAAAAAATCAAATAAAGAAACCCATTTTAACAAAAAAATGAAGATTGCAGTGGGCAAGAAATAAATCAAAACTGATTTCAGTAAAGTGCTTTTTACAGACGAATCAAGGATCACCCACGATGGGCCCGATGGATGGGCTCGAGGATGGGTTTGCATGACTCAAGAACAATTTTTTAAATGCCAACAAGGCGGCGGTGGGATCATGATATGCCCTGGGATTATTGGTAATGAGTTTGTGGGTCCATTTAAACTGAAAGTCGGGATTAAAATGAATTCCAAAAGTTACTGTGATTTTCTAGAGCAATATTTCTTTGAATGGCTTGATAACCAGTCTTTAGCCAAGCGTAGATCTATGATCTTTATGCAAGACAACGCACCAAGTCATGCATCAAAGTTTACTAAATCCTGGTTGAAAGAAAAGGGATTTGTTGAAGATTATCTTATGGACTGGCCTTCAAATAGCTGTGACTTGAATCCCATTGAGAACCTGTGGAGCATCCTCAAGAGAGATATATATTCTAATGGAAGGCAATTCAAGCGCAAGTGTGACATCTGGGAAGCAGTTAAAGTTGCTGCAAACAACTTACCAGCCGCTAAAATTGCAAATCTAACATCTGATGTTGACAATAGACCGCTAAGAGTTATTGAAAAGAAAGGAGCATTTGTGCAATAAATTTTAGAAGGTTCTTATTATTTTTTGATAATATATTTTTTATTTTTAAAATCATTTTTTTTAATGTTTTTCCTTTAAGAAATTAACGAATTTGTTCTAAAATCTTTTCATATTATTTTTTACATTAAGTTTACAAGGTATAACAATGTAAAAGTATCAAAATAAATAGTTGCAAATAAACTACTGACAGTCAAATTAGTCTGTTTTGTTAACTTAGTAAAATTTTTACCAACCAAAAACAATAGTTATCTCTATCACTATATATCTAAGTTAATAATATTGAGTAGAATCTAAAGAACATCATAATAGGACTTTTAAAATTAAAGACGCAACTCTTTATACCTATTCATAACTTGCATATAATCTCTAGGCGCAGTTTATATATATATATATATATATATATATATATATATATATATATATATATATATATATATATATATATATATATATATATATATATATATATGCGTGTATGTTTGTTCTGTGGAAGTATTAATGGTAGCTTAACGTAGACAAATAATGTATTTCTTTTAATAAATAATGTATTTTTATAAATATAGAATAATAAAACATATTAAATTAATTGTCGGACTTAATCCAATTCATAATATATGATGTCATTTATTTACGTTAAGATACGCTTCGAGCATATTATTTACATGGCTCAGTGGATAAAGGCGTTGCTTAGATCCAGTGACAGGACCCAAAGAGTGTGAGTTCAATACCCGGTTAAGGCAGTGGAGAATTTTCAAAGGGAAATTAACAGGATATAACTGATAACTGACATCCATTAAACATGGCACGTGGAACTAGAACAGTCTACCCCAGTGAGCGAAATAAAGGGTTCAGTTCGACATTCCAACCACCTGAAGAAGACCGGAGCGTACAACGGCCGAAACGTTGTAATAAATATGGCGACAAAGATGAGGACAATAGTCCGAATAATTTATATAATGTACATAATACCTCATTTCAGAAATATGGATAGAAACTTCGAGCAAGTAGCAAAGTTCGAGAGAATACTTCAACCGAATTCTTAACGTTGTTTTCACACTAAAATCATCACTGAGACATTTTCAGAAGTCGGCGCGAGATAACTCGTCGTCGGCACGATATAACTCGTACTTGGCGCGAGATAACTCGTCACCGGCACGTCATAAAAACAGCTGATCTCGATTTATTTCGTGGTTGGCTGTCAATGTGTTAAAAAATATCATTTTATCAGTAAGACTAATGAAGCGAAAATGAAAAAAACAAAAAACAAATATATCTTCAGTACAAAAAAGCATTTTATTTCTTCGGATTAAATTTATACTATTTTATTTTTTAAATTAAAAACAAAATTAATTTTAATTAATTATGTATAAAACACACACACACAAAAACACAGAACAAACTTAATGAATCGAAAAAGTTGTCTTGACAACAATTTTAATTAATTAATTTCGTTATTTGTTTATTTACTTTCCTGTTAGAAAAAGTGAATTGATTTCAAAATCGATAGAGGATGTAATTAAATTTAAAATTTATAGGACTCGTGTACTTTGGGATCGAATATATATATATATATATATATATATATATAGAGAGAGAGAGAGAGAGAGAGAGAGAGAGAGAGAGAAGGAGAGAATGAAACGGAGAGAGCGTAGATAGATTGATAGAATGGTGTACAGATAGACATGAATAGACTGTAAGAAATAAGAGATATGTATTAAAGACTGTGAAAGATACATAGATAGATAGATAAATAGATACACTGAAATGAATAGACTATATATATATATATATATATATATATATATATAGATAGATAGATAGATAGATAGATAAATAGATAGATAGATAGGGAGAGATAGACATGCACACAATTTGTCGTTGTTTGCAAATGTTTCATGCAACAAAAAAATTATTATCATTATTGTTTTGTCCGTGTATTGTTTTATATATTGAAATGTAATTGTCATCTTTGATAATGGCTTATGTAAGCCGAAAAATTTAGATATGATTAAAAAATGTATCAATATGGTATTCATCTTTCAATGATGATGTTATTAAGCTTATCAGACTATATGAAAGGAACTTGTCTATAATATTTAATGAAACATGCATCAATATATATATATATATATATATATATATATATATATATATATATATATATATATAAAACCACGTTGGAAGACTCAAAAAATTCAAAGACTTACTATGAAAGGAATGTGTTTCAGCTGTGAAATGTTGCATGCCTTCATTTCAAACCTTATTAATAACTGCATTGTTTCATTCCAGTTATACATATATAGGGTGGAAATTTAGTTAAATGTTCAAGCTTTTCTCTGTGAAACGAATGAATGTCATTCCCACTGTTTTTGGCCCTCTAGACGCCAGGGATTGACCCTTTGAACCTTTCGAAATATTTGGAGAATATATGTCCAGATCAATTTTTAAATCATTTATATCCACTTTTTATTAATTTTATATCCAACAAAATCAGGTTCCTTTTAACTGAAATTAAATATCGACAAGGCAGATCAACATAGTCTGAAAAAATTCGAAGATATTTAAAATATCATGCATAAAAATAATTTTTAAGAATAAAATATTTTCCTATTTCTAGTACCAGCTCGACCATAATATATAAATTTTTTGTTTAGGATTATCCCTAAACGGAAAAGAGGAAATATATTATATATTCAAGATGGTAATAATGGTAATGATTTTCATTGTTGAAATCAGGCAAGTGGCTCCAGGGTTTTTTGTCGGACGAATTTTTTTTTTTTTTGATTATGTAGGGGTCATTGTTTTTTTCAGTAGTTGTATTAATTATATACTGATTTAATTCATTTTCTTGAATTAAATTTTATAGATATAGATCTGAAAAAAACTTTTTAATGAGATGAATAAGGATAATTTTTTTTTTTTTAAATCGTTTCACGGAAGATAGAGAGTGAGGTTGGTATTATCAGTGATTATAATAAGAACCACATAAAACTAGACGCCTTTATAACTGCCAGACTTAGGTTTGACGATAAAATCAAAATCTAATATGCCCTCATTTTCGATTTTTTCACTTTATTGTCGTTCATTGTGTATTAAATTTAACCCTAAAGGGTTTTTAACAGAGGACCTTTAGTCGAGATTAACCTAAATTAATCTTTTATTGTTAATTATTCATATTTAACCTAAACCCATTGTAAGTATGCAATCTAATGATCGCATTAAATCACTTCATATTTATTTTTCATTGTATTCATTTACGGATTCTTTAAAACAAAGTAAATAGAATTTCATTTGCATTTTTTCAAAATAATTTTAAATTTTTGACATAATATTAAAATTTTTATGGTCGGATGGTTTCCATTTTTAGCATGGCAGGTTTAATATTATTCTAACAATAGTTCTCCATTTTTTCTCGCTTATGTTTGATTGATGTTTAATAGTGGAAACCAGAAATTGAACAAAATTGTTGTTTTTTTAATGTATTACAAGCCGTCAGAATGGAAACTTCTTTGAGTTCTTAAGGGCTCGTACATTTAAAAATTTGTATAAGATCAGACTAAGAAAAAAAAAGCTTTTAACAGTGTCAGTAAAATATATACCGAATAAATGAAAATTTAGTGTAGTAAGCAAGAAAAGTATGATGTTCACACAAGAAAATATTTGAAAAGACATTTTTGCCATTCTGTATAAAATAGAAAGAAGGATTTTAAATATTTAGCTAAAGATACTTTTGACAACCAAACTAATATATTTGAGAAACATCTAAGATGGTCGGGTCTGTATGAAAAGTAACTTCTGTTTGTAATTTTTAGTGATGAATTTATGAGTTACACTGAATGAACCTGAGGTTGGGTATGTGAAATGACTTTTCTAAAATAGAAAAATTTTGCTAGAAAATTATAAGTTTATTTCAAAGTTTATGATTCTTGAAAGATGAATGCAAAAATTCACCCTGTTCTTCCTGATTCAAACATATTTTTTTCACAGGTTTAATTTAAATATAATATATTCATGTAAAATCATGATCCTTCGCATTCTTTAAATCTGAATATTGCCCATCTTGCAAAAAAAATAAATAAAAAGACAGCAAATTAATGAGATGGCCTCTAGTGTACTAATCCAATGGAAAAAACTAGTGACCCAATAAATAACAGATGTAAAAACTCATAAAACAAACGATTAAACTAAAGAAAGACATTGGGCAGCAATGGAAACTATTGATAGTAATGTTAAATTAAAAAAGTAGTTCAGTTAATCCCTGGACGATTGAAAGATTGATGAAATGTTATTGAAACAGGTCAAGGAGCTCATATTTTTACTCAAAATTATCCAGACGACGATAATTTCATTTGTTTGAATTTGACACAGAATCGTATATTTTCTGTCTTGTTCATTAAACTTAGATTTGGGCAGATATCTTGTTTAAAAAAAAATAATTAAAACAGGGCAAGCATAAACAAATTAAAAAAAAGAATTATCGCACGAATAATCCAAAGACACAGGCATAGAATGAAACAATTTAATCATTATTCTTTAAAGTGATCAGTTCAATCACATTTAATTTTGTTTAGGAAACCAAACTTCAGTGAAAAAAAGGGAAAATTCAAAGGTACCAATATGTATATAAAAATTGTATTCAAAAAATTCATATAATAGATATGTATACGAAAAAGCATGGAATGAGAAGGAGTCTAGTTGTCTTAGATTGAATCAAAGTCTTTAAAAATCCCTGATAGAAAAGAAAGTTTATTTTCTATTTTTTTTAAAAGTTCTGTCGTTTTAGAGGAAATATATGTACAAAAAAAAAATATATGCAGTTTCCTGGGACATGAGCAGTGGAATGGGCAGCATAACCCCGTAAAATGTCGTGGATTTCTGTTAATCCCTAAAATCTCATTGGTGCGTCTCCTCTTTCTTTTGTTTTAAGGTGGTCATTGAATCAGCAGTACTCAAAATAAGAACTAGAAGAATCATTCTCCACATGCAGATAATCTGATTGGTCTGAGAACATCTAAGCGTAGATTAAATAAAGTCCGGCGTCTTCAATCCCTGGGTTGAGGTGTACATGGAGTCAATGGAAACAGAACTTAATTAACTGAGCAGTAGGTCCCCAGAGAACCGTAGATTATTCGATCGGTCCACTAGTTTAATCCTGTTTCAGTCCCACCCCGTTTAGTTTGAAATAGAAAGCTTTGGATGATGTTCAATCCATTCACGGTCGACTGAAGATGGAGACACGTGGAAACATGTGCTAGAAAAACCGAATGCAGCAAAAAAAAAAAAAAAAGACGAGATATCCCTGCATGGGCAGTGACAACGAGAACTATTCAATGATTAAATTGTTAATGTTCAATCCCTGGATAGCAGAAAAGAATAGTGGAAAAAGTCTAAGCATTAACTGAGCACTAAAAAAAAAGTAATTGACGTAAAACGCATACATTTCTGGACAGAAAGGAGAAGAGTCTAACAGAGAGAGAAATAAAAGGTTCAGTTCAATTGTGTGTGTGTGTGTGTGTGGATTTAGAAACGGGGCAATCGTCTGATAATGATATACGACTCTTGTGCATCTTTGTTTTCTATGTGCGGCTTAAAGTTTATAGTGTCGTTCCTCCTTAGCAGTAAATAACATGTAAAAGTTATATTCGAGGTAGCAGAAGCAGCGGTAATTAAATTTAACAGTGAATGTTCGCATTCAAGTTCGTTCCAATCTCTGATTCATTTCTAGTCGTCTTGATTGAAAATTTAACTCGACTCTCCATTGTTTTTAATTAAACAAAATGGTCTATCGTCTTAATTCTTGTTAAAAATTCCCGTCTGCCTCTTCCGCCTGCTTTTCCGTCATAAATACCCGTCCACATGGCTCGCCCGTCTGAGTTTTTCAGCATAACTACGCGTTCATATAGTAGAATCCGACTGGTTTCTTTTTTAAATTCAGAATAACTTTTTAAAATGCCATTATGCAAATTTTTATAGGTTGTTTGTAAATAAAATCATGTTGATTCTAAAGTTTTAATCATCTATTTAATACTTATTATTTATTAACAATTCTGATTAATCAATCGATCATTTTTCCCATTTCCATTGTCTACTGATTATCCAACGAACCAATGGGTAAATGAATTGACCCTAGATCAAAAGTCCACATCAGAAAAATAAAATGCTCTGATTTTAAATAATTTAATCGTTGTTCAAACCTTCTCCAATTTCACTAAATCGTTAAAATAATATTACATGTATGTGTTTATTCTGAAGTTTTTTTTCAGATTTCTCTTCTTCACAGGTTGATACTGACCAACTTCAAGCAACCGGAGACTTCTGGGATTCAGATTCTTTTAGTGACAAAATCTACTATATTGTCGTGTTAACCGATGATTAAAAATTGTCGCATTGATAGCAGAGTTGATTTCCTTTCAATGAATGAACGCTGTTGAAGATTTGAATTTGTAACATACAGTGTGGCACCATTTAACGAGGCAGAAAAAGAAAAGAAAGAAAAGAAGAAAAGGAGAGGCTAAGACCGAATCGTGGATGATAAGCAGAACACACACACGGCTAAGAGACAATGGATAAAGGATATTTTGATAAGTAACAAATGGCGAAAGAGTGTCATTACAATGACAGGGAAATTCTGAGTAAAAAGAAAGGAAAGAAAGAAAGAATCAGATATGTTTTGGCGACGGCTGTGTTATCTAAGGATATGTAAACAAACTATTGGTACGGGAAGGCATCTTATTATCAACTACAGGCCGACTGGCCAAAGAAAAATTCAAATGAAAATGTTATTTCGATAAGTGACGAAAAACAGGCAACTAAAAGGGACTTTGGATAGATATGAAAAATTAAAAAGCCACACACGAGTGTCCACTGACCGATTTTTTTTCGACGGAACATCTTTGGCCTGCGATAATAAAATTATGTTATCAGAAATATGTACCGAAGGGAAATGAATGGGAATTTAGAAATGTCTTTTTTCAGGGCGACGTTTGGCCGTGTTAAAAAGACCACCCATTCTGATAATTAGCGATAAAATGCCTGACGAAAACCACGTGTAGAACAAGAGTTATGACCGCCATTGTTCATATTGTCCCGTTTGCGGCTAGAGAAAATGATAACGGCGATTAAGAGGAAGAAAAGGAAAAGAAAGAGATAATTTTTTTAGTTAAGCAAGATATTTTTTTTTTCCTGAAACAAAGCCGCGGATTCGTCCACGCCCGACTAAGACATCATTGGTCGAGTGGTGATCACGTGACGCACGAAGGAGGCTGTCGCCGCCCATCCAGAGTGATAGGTATGAGAAGCTGCTACGAAGAAGTGGGGAGGGCAGTTCACGCCCCTCTGAAGTATGGTGAGAAGGTGGGAGTAAGAAAAGGTTCCCAAAAATGGAAAAAAAAGTGGAAAATCCTAACCAGAGAAAGTGGATATGTATTTAGAATTATCGAGGAAACCCCGACGCCGACAGACCCACCCCGGTTTTGGTCGGCGTCCATATAAGCGAAGCCACAACGAGCAGAAATCAGTTCCAGTTGAGTTCAGTTCCAGAAAGTTGAGTTGAGTTGAGTCTCCAGTTGAAGCCGCCTCGCAGATAGCTGACCAAGATTCACGCAAATTCCGGACTCCTCTTCAACCCAAGAACAATTATTTTGAAGAGCGACTTAGATCCAGACCACCAAAATAAGTTTTTTTTCGACTTTCGTCCGAAGACACACCGAAAAACCAATTTCTTAGAGAGCAAACAACTTGAAGCGTTAAAACTCGCCTAACGGAAAACGACGTGTCACAATCCATAGAACGGGTCGGGAGATAGATGCAGTCCTATGTATCGAACAACTAGACATAAAGTTTGTTACCTTTTTCTTTGATACCTTGAACTTTTGAGTTTTCATTTTTTTTTTCTTTTATGCATATTTGTGTGGTATCACCCCGTTTGAACTCGGTTTTGCATTACGGCCCCAACCACTGATTTGATCTCGTCTGCCTAAGATCAATTCACAACGTGGGTAGGCAGACTGGAGATCAATGCAGTTACCTTGGTAACCAGGCGTTGGAAGCGAGTTGGGAACGACGAGGCTGATATCAAATCTAACCAGATTCCCACCCGAATCACCAAAAGGTTAGAACGTCACATTTGGGTGCCGCGACCGATACCAAGCCAGTTGGTCGTCACAGGACGAGACAACACGACTGACGCGACAGGCGGACGTCACGTTTGGAGCAGCGACACCCGAACGGAGCAGCGAGGAGCGAACAGCTGGCGCCGCGGCGAGGACGTGCAGGGACGTCAATTGGTGCTGTTTAGGGACGTCACAGTTGGCGCTGCGACCGGGGTACGACGTCACAGGATTAACAATATGGTAGTTTTCACCTCTGTATTCAGCACAAATATCTCAAGCAGCTTTGTGACCATGATGAAAAGCAAAGAGATGTCGGACGACATTCCATTTCATTTTCTGAAATTTGTTAAGAATAATTAGTTTTTTGAGATCAATTTCAGAACATTAGAAAATATGAACAAATATATGTAACAACCTAATATATATATATATATATATATATATATATATATATATATATATATATATATATATACCCAATATATATATTTTATAATAAATAAATACTATAAATAATTCGAAAATTATAAAAACGTATAAAATAAATATTCTGGTGTTATTTCCTTTAAATATTTTAATATTTATTACAATATTTAATCATTCCCGTTAATATACAAAAAATATATTCAAAAATTTTTAAAATCACCTGGTGAAGTGAATTGTTGAGTCAACATATCATATGAATGGCTATATATATATATATATATATATATATAAATATTTATATATATATATATATATATATATATATATATATATATATATTATAGGATTTTTGTATTTTTTAAACTTAACCTTATCTAAATAATTTAAGCTTTTTTTTTTAAAAAAAACTTTTTGTTCCTCTCTTAGTTTCAAATTAATATTTCATTCTTCATATAACCAGTTTAATGTCATACGGTTAATGTGCGGGTTTAATTTCATAATACATCTACCCTTTAAGAATTATACCTTCCACCACTGTCTTGTGTCATTCGCCTGAATGAAACATTGAAATGGATGAATTCTGTCATGACTCTATACAGGGGTTGAATAAGACTGACCAATTTTTGGTGTTTGAAATAAGCCTATTGCTCATATGAGGTAATTATGGATTTTATTTGTACTAATTATTTGCTCTGTAATAATAAATATATTAATAGGATCCAAATGGATTATATACCCTTATTATATATAAATATTTATTTAGGACGGTGGAGTAATAGATATCGGCTTGGAGTCGAATTTAGTCGAATCCATTAGATTCAATTTTGTGCTAATACCCTTGAAAAGGTGTGAATCCTAATTTTTTCCCTCAGCTATGGGTAAATAGCAGGACAGACTGATTCTATAGCCTTGGATGGCAACTGGTCTGGAGAAGGACAACTTGAATTCAAAACCTGCGGAGGATCGTTTTTTTATATTGTGGCACGTAGTTATAACTATTCTCTGTATTCGGCCCTTGAAAAAGTGTGGATGGCCCTAAATTTATCGCACATGGATCAGTTATTTAAATTATGAATAAACATGTTTTTTTTCCTTAAAAATAGAATACGTGGATTTAACACATCACAAGAAATATTTAAATAAAATTCTCACTTAAAATTTTGAAAAACTTAGCGTTGCGTCTTTGCATCGTTCCGATATCTTACAACCGTCAATAATAGCAGATATTCAAAAAAAATCTTTCGGTCGACATACATAGTATATCGTCTCAAGTTTTTAATTTTATAAGGAAAAAAACACATGCCTGATGATGGATGGAAGACTGTCCGTAAATACTAACATTTTAACATCAAATAAACTGAAAAACTACAGACAACAAGTTTTTTTCAAGGATCAAAACTCACTATGGATGAACAGGATTTTAATGCAATATATTATGTTTTCTATAATTATGGATGTCGTCGATAATCGCATTGATACTTCTGATTAATTCTATTGTGATTATTCTTTTCAAATAAATATAAAATATATATTTTATATATATATATATTTTATATATATATATATATATATATATATATATATATATATATATATATATATTTTTGAAAAACAAAAAATGTTAAAATGTGGATTTGTTTCAGTGTATATATTATATTTTATCCTTCATATTTTTGCAACACAGGTTACCGGGCTCGTGACGTTCTTCAGGCAAGTTAAAGGAATCCTGTTTTAGAAGAATAAATGTCCTTATGTTCTTTTAATGTTTCATTGTTCATTTTCTGTATTTGTTTCGAGCCTTGTTCTTTTTTTTTTTTTGGAACTGTTAACTAAAGTGGTAATAAAATCATAAGGTTTTATTTTAGTAATGGCCATGACAGATGTGTTGATCAGAGTTTAAATACCTTTTCTGAGCAAATTGCGTATTTTCGCCTTACATAAGCCATTATCCGAAAGGCTGGTAAGTATTTCAAATTTGAAAGTTGGAATTAGCGTTTCTTAGCTCAGAAATTGCATAATATTAAGTTTTTTAAGTTACGTTCCGTGAGCAAATATTGATTCATAAAGCGATTTCAAAGTAGTTTTGTGATAAATCACCCGAGGTTCGAAGCTATTTCTTTCTATCTATCTATCTATCTATCTATCTATCTATCTATCTATCTATCTAACAGACTCTCCATATCTATCAAAACTAGATAAAAATGAACAGACTTATATATATATATATATATATATTATTTATTCGATCCAAAAGTGACCAGTGAAGTCAACACTCAGAATAGACAGGCTGTTTCATGCTAGACGTAGTAGTCATTTACATAAGCTCTATCTCTGATATTGAGCACTTTATCTCATAAAAATATCACACTTTAAATTTATATTTCTATATATACATATATCTATATCTATATCTATCTATCTATCTATCTATCTATCTATATATATATATATATATATATATATATAGATTATGTAGCACCCATTCAGCACTCTACCAGGTGGCCTGTAATAAATTATGACCATAGAATATTAATGTTTCAGCCGTTTATACTATATTCTTACTCTGTCCTGGATATTGAGTTCTACCTGGATTCTATCCTCTTGGGAATTTATAGCCTGGCTCATAGCCTTAAATAATATACATCAATCTATCTATCTATCTATCTATCTATCTATTCATCTATATATATATATAAAAAATTTTATTTTGTATTTTTTAAAAATACAATTTATTTGAGTAAATCCTCTGTTTTTTTTATATAAACTATATTAATTACATTTACCGGCTGAAATGTTCTTAAAATTTCCTACAAAATATGCGAACATTAAGGCCGGTAAATGTATCTGATACTATTTATATAGATATATATATATAAAAACTTAAATCAATTGTATCTTTTAGAAATAACATATAAACAGAAAAATACTAAATAATTGTCGGACTTAATCCATTTCATAATATGTTGTCAATGTTTACGTTAAGGTACGTTTCGTGAGTTGATATGATCGTTCGGGAAAGATTGCCAAAGATTTGTTGCTAACTAGAAACTTTCTCTGTAGCTGAGCAGTACAACACGTCAGATCGACTGACATTCCGTATAAGAAAAGGTTCGATTCCTGTCGGAGAACGCATATTTTCTACGAATTTTCTTGAACATCCAGGCCAATAAATATAATTAAATACTAATTAATACAACTCATTTACTTAAAAAAATTATTTACATTATTCGAAATCTTATCCTCATCTTCAAAATTTATTCACAACGTTTCGGCCGTTGTTTGCTCCGCCCTTCTTCATCATGATTGGGCCATGCGTTCTCAAAGACAGATGGCCCAGTGGATAAAGACTTTGGCTAGATCCAGTGACTAGACCCAAAGAGATGTGAGTTCAATACCAGGCCACAGGAGTGGTGAACCAAATCTTGGAGAGTTGAGTTAAAGAAAAAAATATGATACATTCTAGACATGGCACGTGGAACTAGAACAATCTAAAAAGTTCGATTCGAAATTCTTATCACCTGAAGAAGGCCGGAGCGAACAACGACCGAAACGTTGTGAATATCGCAATGAAGATGAGGATAACAGTCCAAATAATGCAACTAAAGTAATCATAATACCTCATCTCAGAGATATGGAGGCCAAAAAATTGTGAATATGGCAATGAGGACGAGGTTAAAAGTCCGAATAATGTAAATGATGCAAGTAATCATAATACCTCATCTCAGAGATATAGCGGTAATGACGATGAGAAGAACAGTCCGAATACTGTAACTAATACAAGTAATCATAATACCTCATCTCATAGATGTAGATAGATAAATTGTATCTATTAAAATGTCAACCGCAAATACATTATATATATATATATATATATATATATATATATATATATATATATATATATATATATGTTTGTGTGTGTTTGTGTACGTGTGTGTGTGTGTGTGTGTGTGTTTGTTGCGGATTTGAATCAACCCACAACAAATAATGCGAGAATGATTTTAAATATAAAAATACAACTATTTTTCCTCGGCGTCTATGAGAGTTAAATTTCCTTGTTTATTAAGATGAAAAGAAACGGGATTTTCGCATATATGCATGAGAAAAAGAAGCAACGGGGTAAGTGAGGAGGACTGTCTAAGTGCCACGTGCCTTGGGGCAGTGTGTAAATGTCACGTGGCTCGATGAAGAAGACGGGTGAATGAATATCTTTGAAGGCGTGAAGTGCTGTTGTATGTATCCGCATCCATCTCCTTAATAACTTTGTCCGTCAACGGACATTACTTAAATAATCTTCAAAGGGATCACGAATCATATTTGTCGGGATCTTAATATATTGAATACGAGTGTACCCGTGTCGTTAAAAATGACGGCAGTTGTTGTTAGCAAGTTTTAATAGTGGGGTGCAATGAAAGAAAAAGTCTTCAATTAATCCTTTGAGATTTAATCAAACGGAGATGAGGATTTCACAGCTAAAATAGACACCAATGAACCTTTTAATAAATCCCTCCCCTTTATATCTTTCAGACGTTCAGTCGTATCCATGATTCATTGATTAATCCTGGTATTATATAAATCGTTTTAGCTCAATGTTGAAATATTTATGCGTATAATATATCAAGGAAATGGTAATATCTTTTAGAAGAAAAAGATTAGCAACAGAATAACAACGAATGACAGAGCTAATAACAGAATGGAAAAGAATGACTGTGCCTATGACAGAATGACAAAGAATGATAAAGCCTATGACAGAATTACAATGAATGACACCATCAACGCTAAACTAAATTGCCAGCAGCTAGTATACGTGTACGACAAACTAAAGAGGGAGTATCCTGCTTTGGTCAGTCGAGGGCTTTGTTTCAGCCAGACAATGCCAGGTTGACTAAGAAGTTCAAACAGATGGACTGTGTTGAGAATCTTCCACATCCACCATTCAGTCCTGATGCTGTTTCGAGTAGCTACGGCCTATTCCTCTCAATGGCACACTTCCTCCGCGACCAGAGATTCGACACTTTTTATGACGTGAAGGAAGTTTGAAACCAGCGGACTGGTATCTGGGACAGATTCAGATACTGGCTGATCGCTGGCAGAAGATCTTCGAGAATGATGGACTTTATTTTGAAGAATAAATGTTGGTGTTGTTCCATAAAATTTTGTTGTTTTCTTACCACTTTCTAAGAAAGTAAGGACTGTCTGGCCAACCTAAAAATAATTTTTCTCTTTCTTATTTCTATAAAAATCCAGCGTCTGTCGTTTATTTATTTTTTTTTTTTTGCTGTCTTTAGTTACATTGTTAAGCTTCATATCAGAGATGTTGTCACCTGTTCCCAAGAGAGAAATTTTTGGACAATATACTAAGAAGTGGCTCCCTTTTTTTGTTGTTTCAAGTATAATCGTCCCGTAAACAGTCACGATCACAGACGTTAATTTATAGTTTATTTTTTCAATATCCATTGATCGATTTTTGTTAGTTCTATTGACCTGAAAAATAATTAACGTAATTTCCACGTATTTTTTTTTCTGTTTTATTATTAAAATCATTATTACTATTTTTTGAGCTATATCCATTTCATCGTTTTACAAATATCGCGTCTTCACGCGCAATATTAAAAAATACGGTAATTGGAGTTTCAGGACGGGTAGAATTACCTGAGAAAGATTTTGAAAAAATAAACGTTGAAAGTTCTTTAGAACAGATGGAAATTGGGGGTTCAAAAATAAATCTATAAAGCTCTTGTTGATATAATATTTATGGGGTGCTTTTTTTCAGTTTACAGCAAGCGGCGAAATATGAAGCCATTTAAGGGATCTGAATTCTGAATTCACATCTCCGGATTCCGACATTCGACGCATGCAAGCAGATCAGTTACATTCTTCTCTCATTTGCAGAATGCAAACCTTTCGAACACGCAGGGTTTCGTTTGTAACAACAAAATTGCAGGGGGTTTTCATTGTTTAAAATGTTCGCTTTCTGAGCGCACTATTTGTGTTTGAATTTTACCATGATTGATTCGTCAGGTTGTTTATTCTTGATGCTATTTGCCAGGAGAGACGACCCCAACAGGCGGCGCTGCTGGAAAATATCTGAAAAGCGTTTGACACAAGCCTTTAATCCCAGCGATAAAGAATATATCATTTTATCGGTTACGTTAGCTTTTTCCCTGTCTATCGCCTCAGTGTATTCAGTAATCGCTCGTTGTGTATGTGATATATATATATATATATATATATATATATATATATATATATATTGTTGTATCCTCGAGGTAAATGATAGAGAGAGAAATGAGTGCTTAATATATTTATTCAGCACCAGTAACCTGTATTATCGGATACATACAAAAGATACACGACAATTTATTACAAAACAATTAACAAGACAACTTATAAGTCCATAAAGGAGGGTCAAATGCTGTATAGCCAAATGAAGTAAGATCAGTCCGAATATTAATCAGTTTAGTAACAACTTACTAATCAACTGTTGAAGTCCTTAATTGTAGACTATTTAAGGCTATGAGCCAGGCCATAAAATTCCAAGAGGAAAGAATCCAGGTAGAACACACATTAGTATGAACATAATCGAAAAGGCTGTAACATTAATATTATATATATATATATATATATATATAAAAGAGATGAAAAGTGATTAATATCTATATATATATATATATATATATATCCAAGAGGATATATATAACAATAAATATATATATATATATAAAGGCTATATATATATATATGGTTTATAATTCAAAAGAAATGAAAATCTTTTTTTTGACTTTGTAGGTCTATGAATTAATTATTAATGTAATAAATATCTATCTATTTGAGCCTTTATCTATCTATATATATATATATATATATATATATATATATATATATATATATATATATATTGTACGAAAAATGATAGAAAATGAGTTCTTAATTATAACTTAATAAACATCGGACAAAAAAGATACAGAATAAGAATTACAAATAAAAACAAGACAAAATAAAAAAACCATTCCATGGTCAAATGTTGTAATTTATTACATTGAATAATTTAGTAACAACTTACAATCAACTGTTGAAGTCCTTTTCATCAGGCCATACAAATTCAAAAAAGAATCCAGGTGAAAATTATTTTTTAAGTTTAAAAATCGAAAGGCTGTACATTGTGAAGAAAAATAATAAATATATATATATAAATATATATATAAATATATCTAAAAAGAGAGAGAGAGAGAACTAAGTGATTAATATTAATCTATAAATCTATATATATATATATATATATATATATATATATATATATATATATCCAAGAGGAGATGTAGAACTCTAAACAGGAAAAGCCATTTTGTTACCTACCTAATGAAATTCATGGTTAAAAACGGATTTGAATCAGGGAAATTTCCAATTTTAAAATGAAAAAGAAATAGAAAATTTTTTGACTTTGTAGGTCTTAGTTATCTATTCAATTTATTTTAGCTATATGTATATCATATATATATATATATATATATATATATATATATATATATATATATATATATATATAAACGTTTAAGGACTAATATAATATATTTTATAGAAAAATAATATATAAATATAAAACGAACACTATTTAAAAGTATAAAAATCTCCATAACTGTAGAAATTATTTTAATTTATAAAGTTCCATGCACAATATACTAAAAAAAATGGGAGAAAATCTGAATGACCCTTTCATCATTTCAGGTAGCATCCGTGACGAAAAGAATATAATGCGAATCGAAATATGTTTTTTTTCTGAAATTGATAATGATACAAGCTTTTGGATGCTACCTGAATTTTACCAAAAACAAAATAATTTCCATGCCTGAAGACGACTGAATGTACAGTCGAAAGTACTTGCGTGTTAAAGACAGACCTTATACAGCTTATAAATTTAAAAAAAAGGATCATAACATTCATCGTATGATTGGTAGGTTAATGCATATTTAAAATTTTGTTAGCGAAGAGATTTCGCCATTTTACATCATTAAATTTTGTGTATATTTAGGCAGTATATTTTCATTCAAATAGGTTTGGTTAAATAATTTAGAGATATTATGCGGATTAGTTTTCAAATATTTGTGAAAATATTTATATATATATATATATATATATATATATATATATATATATATATATATGTATGTATTTAAGACATCTTTCGTTGTATAGTTTAGACATTGCTGTTTACTTATTTTTGATGAAGATCTTTTCATATTCACGGATAGGTTTTTTAATATCATTATTGAAGAACGAGAGAAAACAATACCCTGATGATGACATAGATATGTCAGAAAGTACTTGGAAATAAAACAAAGATGTATAAACACAGCGATTTTCTCTTGTCCTTTTATCATGACATTAAAAAGCTTATCTGCGAGTGTGAGAAGGATCTAAACGGTACAACGAAATATGTCTTAATGAAAACAAGCAAGCACAAATGCGAAAATCGATAAACACAATAAAAAAAAAATGCTCGATTTATTTTAATTATATATATATATATATATATATATATATATATATATATATATATATATATATATAGGGTGACCCCCAAAAAAACATTAACTTTTTTAAAACCAATGATGGAAGAAAAATATTTTTATTCATAGTAATTGAAACCTTAAAACATGCCATTTAAGAAACAATGATGGAATTTTCATTTTTTTAAAAATGACGTCTTGTTTATGGCATCCTCCTGTACGAATGCATTCTTGAAATCTGTTGTTGAGATTCCTCACTGACTGTTGCAACATCTCAGCTGGGATACTGTGAATTTCATCTTGAATTCTAAATGGCGAAATGTTTACTTGCTCAAGGTCACTGTCTCGCAGTGTTGCCACTTGCTCATCTCTGGCAATACGCACTTCAAAAATTCCCGTTTTTTGGGTCATTCTGTATATATATATATATATATATATATATATATATATTTATATATATGAAATGAGATGAAGAAACTATAGAGAAAAATCCACTGTTCATGTATTTAATTTTTTTCTGTGCTCACTAAAATTCAGAGCTATATATTATTATATTTTTTTATTAGAAATTAAAACAGGAACATGTTGAAATCTGTACACAAAAGTTTTTTTGTTCATATTAAATGATTGGACTTCTTCATGCGAAAGGTAAGTAACTGGTGAAAAAATGATTTTTATATAAAGTTTAAAAAAAAAAAAACTCACCTCTTTTCCAAAAGTTAAAATATGTGTTCAGGGAATATAAGGTCAGAATTAAAAACAGAATTATGGACCTCCTCCCTTTAACCTTCGGAAAAGAGGTAACACTTGCGAATTTAGAGACTTTCTTGCTTCGCTACTAACACATGTTCACTACAGTACATTTTATATCTGATCGATAAAGAAATTCTTCGTTAAGACTAATCCTTTAAAAATTTCAATTTTGATCTTTAAAGTTTCTAAAACAGACCGGAACTCAGCAAGGTTTTTCTCCTGTTCACAACTCGATAGACTTAATACATCCTGTTTCAAATAATATTAAAATAACGGAACATCTATTTCAAACACGGGTATCCGTTAAAAATAAAGATTCATGTAATAAAATATTTTAAATAATTTTGGTAGTTTATATAGCGGCTCAAATTGATAAAAAAATGTACATTTTTAGTCGAGTTTTCTTTCATTATTATCATCATATATATATATATATATATATATATATATATATATATATATATATATTATGTGTGTGTGTGTGTGTGTGTGTGTGTGTGTGAAAAAAATATAAAGAAAATAAAAAGAAAACTGTTAGGTAAATAATACAAAGTTCTTTAGTTTTTTGTTATTATTTTTAAAAATAGTGCTCGATAAAAAAGTAATTGGAAATATAATTATTTATTTAAAAATATGATTCCAACACGCTACATAAGAGTTCTCATGTTTCAAAACAAGAGCCGAAAAACTCAATATAATTATTTGAATTAAATTGAATTAAAAATAAAAGCTTTTTTTCAAAAACAAAAAGAAATTTTTTTAAATAACTTATTTTAATAGAAATTTACGTGTTTTAAATAGCATATTCATTATTGAAATCAAAATTTCCATGGTAACAGCTAGAAAAATTGTTTAAATAAAAGGGGGAAAAAGGGTGTTAATAAATTTGTATCAGTATAAAGTTACATTCATAGATGTCAAAATTTTTTAAGGTTGAGGTGTCTAAATTTAAAAAAAAGATGATTTCGCCCTAGTCTGGTTTACATGTCTATGGAGATTTATTTATTTTTATTTTTTTTTTTTTTTGAAAATAGTTTTTTATATAAAAAAAAAAAGCAGTAAATTTTGTTTTGACGACTTCATAAAAATAAATCTTTTTTTTAGGGCATTTTTTTCTATTTATTATACTATGGATTTTAAAAAAATATTTTATTGTTTGTTTGTTTTTTTTGCTAATTATTCAATGCAATTATTTGATGATGTCGGCAAAAACCGTTAAAAGAAAAAATCTAATGTTTTTATAGATTTTTTATTATTTAGAACTTAATTTCTAATTATTAAGTTTCCAAATAATTTATCTATTAAAAATTTTTCCTGACATGAACATAACAAATTTTTTTTTTTCATCATCCTATATATTCACACACCAATAAACACCAACTAATGCAACTGCAATTTCCATGATGCCTATACAACACTACGGGTCACAGGATAAGTAATTAACAAAAATAAAATAAAAATATTTGCTTTTTTCAATCCCATTTTTTTTTCTAATTAACCCTCGTTTCTTCAATCAATTTTTATTTTGTTCTGACCTCTTCTGCCGACAAGGCTGAATGCTTTGCTCGGAAATTCTCATTCAATTCAACGCCCGACTCTTCTGGCGTATCCACACTCGATTTCCCCTTCAAACTGGGAGCGAGCTGCACATCACCTCGTCATCGGCATTGGGCATTATCTCTAATTTAGGCCCCCACAAGGCTAGTGCTAGAGATTGGATACCAGCCATTGACCTGAAGAAATGTGCACCTGAACTGGCCCCTGCCCTCTCCAAATTATATGACTACTGCCTCAATGAATCTTGTTGGATGTCCTGTCTTTAAGAAATCATATACCCTTCTATAATTCTATTTACCGTCCTACCAGTCTCCTACCCCTTCTTCGGCAAAGTCTTCAAAAGCTTTAATCAACGCCGAAGTCGTTAGGCATATATATATCTCATGATCTGCTCTCAGACAAGCAATATGGTTTCAAAAAAAAAATTGTTCTACAGCTGATGTGCTTTACATACCTTTTCATAATAACGGAGAAACTCGTGCCGTGGCTCTAGATATCTCAAAGCGCGTGATATTGTTTTGGCATACCGGCTTTCTTCGCAAGCTTCAGGGTTATTAACAATTACAGGTCGATTGTTTGACTTATACAATCATTCCTGTCAAACCGTGGGCTGAAGGTCGTTCTCAACGGATTCTCCTCCAGCTCCTATCCCACGAACGCAGGTGAAATTTCCCAGGCTCCATCCTAGGCCCTTGTCTTTGTTTCTTATCTTCATCAACGATCTTGTGTGACGTCATAGATTCTTTTAAAGCATCTACGCGGATGACACAATAACTATTTCCTGTTCAAAAAACAAATCTTGTGTTGGTGATAGAACTAACCTGGCCATTCGTCTCGAAATTTAAATTGGACCTCCAATCATGTTGTTAACTGGCCAAGAATTGGCTGGTTAACATTAACCATTACGACCAAAAAACAAATTGTTCTCCATTCCTGTTTAAACTTTCAACGAATTTTCATTTGCGACTACTGGTCTCACATTGACAAAAGACCTGAGATGGAACAAATATATTGAATCAATAGCTTCGCCCACCGCTAATTTAAATTCTATCGCCCCCTGAATCGCATAATTTTTCTCGCCGGAAAATTCAAATCAAATCTACAAATAAACCATTCGCCCTTGCATGGAATTGCTGCCAAAATGATCTGGATAGGTTCTGTTTGCCTCGAAAAATAATCTTGATAATATCCAAACGGATATGCAACGTAAATGATGAAAATCTGATCATCAATCTTTTTAAAAATGCAATTTTCTCAAGAATATATGTAATAAAAAATTTATGAATAAGATTTTATAAATAGATATCAAAAAAATCAATATAATAAAAGATATTTCAAAGTCTGAGAATATGAAAATATATATATATATATATATATATATATTGATAAAATCCAGAGACAGATATGCAATGTAATTGGCCCTGATCTGGCATCTCGTCTGCAGTCGCTCTCTCACAGACGTGCCGTCGCCTCCCTCTGTCTTTTTTACAAATACTTTCACGGTAACTGCTCCGATGAGCTGCTTTCACTGGTTCCCAGACTTCATGAATTTAAGCGTTCAACTAGGCTGGCATCTCGCTCTCACCCTTTCACTGTCGAAACTGTTAAATGTAGCCGTCTCTTCTACTCCAATAGCTTCATGTCTCGCACCTCTCGCCTGTGGAACTCCCTCCCCTTTTCCTGTTTCCCAGATAGCTATAATCTCCAACTATTCAAATGTAATGTCAATCGACGTCTCCAGATGCCTTGATCTATCCCCTATCCTTCTCTTCATCCTTTCCTCTATCACTCCTCTTTGCTCTCGCTCCAACTCTCTGTAACCCCTTGCGTGCCAGTGGCTTCCCGCCTTGCTTGGAGTGAAACGCTTAAAAAGGCAACTGAGAAATGCCTTTTTTGCATATTCATAGTGTCTGCTCCACATTCTGCTCGAGCGATTATTTACCTATTATTATTTGTAAAATATTCTGTGCCATAAGTCACCGATTGCTTCCTTCAGGAGATCAACTGGTGCTTCTGTATTAACTGCATCTGGAATTAATCTATCATGACGGGGCAAGATAAAAACGCTGCCATTGAGACATCGATTAGACAATCGATGTCTTTGTGCTTGCTGACTTGTCAGAATGGCCGTTGCCATCTAAAAAAAAAAAAAAAAACAACAACAACAAAAGCCTTTTTTTTGGTGTTCGCATATATCAGAATGAGCTCGAAATTGGAAGTTAGTTGTAGGAATTTCTTCCTCAACAGCTATGGTCAGACATCGATAAAGCCAGATAAAGTGCCCATCCCATAAAAATGTTATTATCTAAAAAAAACAAAACACTGAACTTAGTTTCTTTATTGTCAGGTTTTCAGATAGCTATATTAACACCATAAGGACAGGTTAAAATCATTTTGTCTCAGCCCCACTGTCTTTCCAATTAAGCAATGGTGAGAGGAAAAAGATCATTCAAGCCTTCAGTAATGATACCAACATTCATACTCTGGCTTCCATCTTCAAATCCATTGAAGAACCATCCAGAGAATGGTGAATAATTTTAAAAAAGGGGGAACGATAGAGAGGAAAATTGGATCAATAGATCACAACAGCAAGAGAGATTTTCTTTTTTTAACTTAGAGCTAAATACATTATTGTTCAAAGAAGTGTCTAATAGTGTTATAAAAACATCGGAGAATTTCAGCAAGGTAGAAGGTTAGAAAGGGCGAAGATCATCTTGAAATAGTTGGAAATTATCATGGTATATAATCATGGTATATAACCAAACCAAATTGGGAAAAAAGAAAACTTCCTATGGAGTGATATTGAGTGGGAAAAATCGACGAAAAGGACAAATACAAATATATATATATATATATATATATATATATATATATATATATATATATATTATTTTATTTCAATTTTTGAACTTCCGATATGGTTAATTAATTATAAACATTTTCGTTTATGATCAATTTCATCACGATTCTTTTGTTAAGCTTGGAGAGTAATACATTCTTGTTGCTCAGAGTCCAATAGTATTATAAAAACTTCGGAAATTTCCAGTAAGATATCTTTAATCATTTCTTATATACAACGGTTCAAAACTTAATCTCAAAATTGGACAATTTTGCAGGTACAGATTTGGAGAATTTTGTTTTTTCCACTCGGTATATAGGTATATACGATATAATTACATATCGATTAAAGATTATAGAATTAAAATAAATAAAAAGTTTGTCAGTTAGCTGATTGATGCGACACGGCTTCAGAGTTTCGTAGACGTACACACGTCGACTCGTCAGGGGATTTGAGCAATTGACTGCCTATACTTCTCGATTTTTCTTCTTTATATGCACTTTTCATTGGTGCATTTTTTTGCAGTGTGTGTGTGTGTGTGTATCTATACGCCCGTCCCAGTTTTACATTTTAAACCATAAATTTAAGCGATCCGAATGCAATTCTATACACTAACTTTTTTAAAAATGATCTACCAACGGCAGCCATAAGCAATTCTGGTAGAGTCATACCTGTCCAGTGTTTGACATTGTCCAACTTGTCTTTGAGTTGGCGTCCTCTCCGACGGCAACATTCAACGGTGCCTTGCATAATGATAGATAGATAGATAGATAGATAGATAGATAGATAGATAGATATCATCATCATCATCATCATCATGCCCTTGACTTTTGTAATCGAAGAGCGGATCCGAATGCAGAATCCACACGAAATCTTTTCCTCAACAATCTATTCTTTTAATTATTGAAAAATTCTGGTACATATTTCATTTTTCTTCATTGTTTAGACATTTTCTTCTTAAAAATTTTTTTGTCCTCTTTTTTCAACCTTCAACAAAAATTTAACGATGGTCTTGCACAGAGTGTCGTGCCTTGTAATAATAGATAATCACTATATATATATATATATATATATAATAATATATAAATATATTAAAAGAGAAAAAATATTTATAAATAGATAGATAGATAGATATCATTATCATCATGCCCAAAGAAAATTTCTAATCGTAAAGCGGATCCGAATACAGAATTCCATGGAACAAAACTCTTTTCCACAACGGTCTATCAACGGCAGCCATCAGCTATTCTGAAGTCATACATGTCCATTTTGAATTGCATTCATTTTGTTCTCATGTTTGATTGGGTTTATATTGGAATAAAATTAATACTTCAAAAATATTGTCGACAAAATAAAAAAACCCCATTATCGCATTATGTTTTGAAATTTTCTTTATTTCCATTTCTAACCCCAACCCATTGTCCAACCAGTTTTGTTCCTTTTCACGGCAACCTTCAACAGTGCCTTGTATTAAGGAGAGATATATATATAGATAGATAGATAGATAGATAGATAGATAGATAGATAGATATCATCATCATTATCGCCATTATCCCCTTGACTTTTGTAATCGTAAGGCAGATCCGAATACAGAAGCCACACTAACTCTTTTCCACAACGGTCTATCAACGACAGCCATCAGCAATTATGGTGAAGTCATACCTGTCCATTGTTTGACATTGTTCAACCAATTTTTGCGTTGGCGTCCTCTTCTACAGCAACCTTCAATGGTGCCTATAACGATAGTCTTGCATTCTTTGTCGCGCCTTGTAATAATTTAGATAATCACTATATATATATATATATATATATATATATATATATATATATATATATATATATATATATATATATATATATATAGATAGATAGATAGATAGATATCATTATCATCATCATCCTCCCTTGACTTTTGTAATCGTAGAGCGGATCCGAATTCCAAACTTTATTTTAACTCTTTTTCCACAACGGTCTATCAACGCCAGCCATCAGCAATTCTGGTAGAATCATAACTTTCCATTGTTTTGACATTGTCCAACGAGTTTTTGCGTTGGCGTCCTCTACTAAAAACTTTTCAATGGTATTTTGCATGATGGTCATGCATTTAATGTCGTGTAAAAAACATAATGATAGATAGATAAGATAGATAGATAGATAGATATATAAATTTATATCCTCATCTTCCTCCTCCTTTATCATCATCATTATCCCCTTGACTTTTGTAATCGTAGGGCGGACCCGAAAGCAGAAGCCACACTAACTCTTTTCCTGTCAATCTAATAAATCAGTGCGGGGTACTGTTTCCGTTTATTAAAAGATTTCGATCTGAAGAATTGAATATATAAATATTCACGAAATAAATTATAACCGAAATGAATCTTTTAGGTTTTCTTCTTGATTATTATTGTTATTATTATTATTATTATTATTATTATTATTATACTCTCTAGTTTACATTGAGCTCTCCCTCTGGCATCTCGTCTACAGTCACAGACGTGCCGTCGCCTCTCTCTGTCTTTTCTACAAATACTTTCATGGTAATTGCTCCGATGAGCTGCTTTCACTGGTTCCCAGACTCCATGAGCTCAAGCGCCCTACGAGGCTGGCATCCCGCTCCCACCTTTACACTGTAGAAACTTTTAAATGTAGCCGTCTCTTCTACTCCAATAGCTTCATACCTCGCATCTCTCGCCTGTGGAATACTCTTCCCAATTACTGTTTCCCTGAGAGTTTAATCTCAAACTATTCAAATGTCATGTCAATCGACATCTCCAGTTACCTTGATCTACCCACTATCCCTCTCCTCACCCTTTCTTCTATCACTCCTATCTGCTCTTGCTCCAAATCTTCTACAACCTCCCCCTGCATCCTAGTGGCTTCACGCCTTGCTCGGGGCGTAATGCTTAAAAAAAAAAAAATATAGCCCCTTGAAATTATCTTTACCAGTCACAAAAATAAATATATATATATATATATATATATATATATATATATATATATATATATATATATATATATCAAAAAGCTTCAGGATTTCATCCTCTTTTTTACATAATATTACCAAATTCTTCTTAACCTAATTATATATATATATATATATATATATATATATATATGTATAAAATTATTTATTCGAAAATTATAACATAAATAATTTATAAAATTTTAAAATTCAAAAAATTATTTTTTTTCTCACTTCTGGTTAATTATCACACCAGAAATGTCGAAAAAAATGGCTATTTTTTTTTAGGCCATTTTTTTATAACATATTTTATTTTTGAATGAATGATTATATTTGCTCTACTCTGTATTGAGCACTCTTTTAAGAATAGTATTTGTTGGTTATTGTCGTTTATTCCGTCTACATTTCCTATATATTATATATATATATATATATATATATATATATATATAATTTTATATACATAATTTTAGCGTTTATAATTAATAGATAAAAAAAATCTCAGTTCACCTCCTATGAGGAATAGGCAATTTCGACAGACGAAGATATCGGTTGTCTGTCTTATCAATCCCGACGCGGACTGAGTTCGCTTCAGAAATAAAAAAAATGAAAAAATAAAATAAAATTAATTATCTATTATAAAAATAAAGACAGCTAACCTTATCCTCAAAAATAACAACACACCATTAAAGTCAAAATTACAAAGAACGAACATTATCTATGAGTTCAAATGCCCCTTATTTTCATTCACTGTGTTTCCTGATCAAACCATACTCATAAATAATTACATCAGATTAAAATTAACATTATTATCTAAAGACGTCTTACATTACACCTATCTGATCACAGCTCCATTAGAACAAATTTAAACTTCACATACGAAACTTATCAGACACCATCAAAAACATATAAATAGAAAATATAAGCATTGCATAACAAACGTTATACGCCTTTTAAAAAAATTAAAAAAAATAATGGAAGCCCTAATAATAAAAAAAATAAAAAAAAAACTCTTAACAATGTTAACTTTATGACATTGACAATAATGTGCTATCCGTGTTCGGAAAATTAAACATGGCTATAGCACAATAAATGCATATTAATAACGCACACACTCAATTAAACTGAAAAATAAAATCATCCTTGATAATGGCAAGAAGTATAGCCGAAAGCGGTAGGAATTACAGAACATTTGGACAGTTTCTACACAGTCTGAAAACAAGAATAATTAAATATAAAGCTTAAGAGTAGTACCTTGTCTTTCATTTTTAATGAAACATGCATAAATGAAGGTTTGCTGCCTAAATGCACGATATATATATATATATATATATATATATATATATATATATATATAGATAGATATTTAGAGAAATAAGAGAGATAGCAATATCATTGGTGTGTGGTATTTATTTCGTTACAGAGATAAGCAGTATAGATAATTCTTTCAAAAGCCGGGGGATTTTTTTTTCCTTTTAAATTAAAAACAAAAACAAAAAAAAGCAAAACAAATACGCCAATCACTGCTTTATTTTTTAAATAAGAATTTGTTTTTGCATTTCCGTTTTTGGCAATTTTATCACTTAGATGCAAGGAATTAATTTTCGCACATGATTTCAGTTTTACTTTTATTTTTTCAAAGTTCACGGATTCTAATTTCAATTTATCTTTGTTATTCGCTTTTGCTTAAAGTTAAATTACAAAACATAAAGGAAAGGTAGTTCTATAGATTTTTCATATCTTTATTGGTAAAATCATTTCAATCAGATATATAAATGCTTTCTTATAATATATTATATATATATATATATATATATATATATATATATATATATATATATATATATAAAGTTATGAAAAACTTGGTAATCCGTAATTTCCCTTCCCCAAGATAGGATGAAAATTAATGCTATATTTAAAAATCCAGAATTCTATTTTTTATAAAAACAGACCACTTTAATTTTCCCCGTTATAATAATTTATTTTTTAGATTTTGTTTTTAATAGATGGTTAATTTCAATAACTTCCAAAAAAGATGAAAATAAAAAAACTAATCTATGATCCAGAGTTAAAAAAAGAATTCTGGCAAATAAATTAAAATAATGGAACAATCATTGGTCTTAAATTATTTTTTAAAATAATTATATGTTTTAATTTTTTAAAGTGTTATCTGTTATATAACCTATGATTGAATATTAAATCTTCATTTGTTGGCCGTATTTTCAATGAAAGATATATATATATATATATATATATAATATAGATAACTTTTAAAAATTTATTTCATTT
>CAHIKZ030002104.1:80000-230000 GCA_903632075.3 Acanthosepion pharaonis | reverse complement strand
TAGATAGATAGATAGATATCAACAGACTGAAAATGATATGAACATAGATAGATAGATAGATAGATAGATAGATAGATAGATATCAACAGTCTGAAAATGATATGAACATAGATAGATAGATAGATAGATAGATAGATAGATAGATAGATAGATAGATAGATAGATATCAACAGACTGAAAATGATATGAACATAGATAGATAGATAGATAGATAGATAGATAGATATGAACAGCATAGATGGGTAATTAGATACTAAGATAGATAGATATCAACAGACTGAAAATGATATAAACATCGATAGATAGATAGATATAAACAGACTGAAAATGATATGAACATAGATAGATAGATAGATAGATAGATAGATAGATAGATAGATATCAACAGACTGAAAATGATATGAACATCGATAGATAGATAGATATAAACAGACTGAAAATGATATGAACATAGATAGATAGATAGATAGATAGATAGATAGATAGATAGATATGAAGAGCATAGATAGGTAATTAGATACAAAGATAGATAGATATCAACAGACTGAAAATGATATGAACATCGATAGATAGATAGATAGATAGATAGATAGATAGATAGATAGATAGATATCAACAGACTGAAAATGATATAAACATCGATAGATAGATAGATAGATATCAACAGACTGAAAATGATATGAACATAGATAGATAGATAGATAGATAGATAGATAGAGAGATAGATAGATAGATATGAACAGCATAGATAGGTAATTAGATACTAAGATAGGTAGATATCGAAAATGATATGAACATCGATAGATAGATAGATAGATATCAACAGACTGAAAATCATATGAACATAGATGGATAGATAGATAGATAGATAGATAGATATGAAGATATGAAGATATGAAGGACCCAATATATCTAGCACTGGTTTTAACCATGAAACTGAAATGGAATTAATGCCTAGCAGATTTTTAAAAGGATTTTTAACCTCATCAATTGATTCTTTTTTTTTGTGGAGGTGGTCTGGAGTCGCCATTATTTCAATTGTTACCTGCTGTTGCTCTTCGGTAATTCTTTCTCGCGTCGGTGTTTTCCGATGAACTGAATTAGTCCGATATACGCCTGTCTTCGGATAACTCTTGATTAGCAGGCTCGGATCGACATGCGTATTCCCAAGACGCGATCCTTCGCAATGATTGATTCTCTGAAAAAAATAAAAAAAATAAAAATTAAACAGAGAAATCGATGTGAAATTTGCGTGTGTCCGCTCAATCACCTCACTAAGAAATATCTTCCACTTGTTCGTCTTCTTTGCCATTTGCCCCAATGTCTCGGTTGTAAAACTGAAAGAAAAGTGCTTTTCTATATCTGAAATAGTTCAAGATATACAGGTATGAATTCAGTACATATCTCTCTATATAAAATTCCTGGTGTATTTGTTTTGCTTGGTGGTAGAATACCCGACTGACGCCAATTCAGTCGGGTTTCGATCCTAGCAATTCACCAACGTTTAAACCTTAAGCTATCCTACGTCTAAAATGCAACTGGAATTTATAAACAGGGATCATATCATTCATATACAGGTTCGGGGTTAATGCAATTATTGAAATTGTTTGCGAAGACGTTCTCGCCATTTAAATCATTAACCTCCATATTTGTTTTTGTATGAATGATTCATTTCATTATATACAGCACCAATAATCAGAAATATATATTTTAGTATATAATATATATTATATATATATATATATTTGGGATATATATATATTAAATTAAATATTTAAATCATTAACCTCCATATTTTCTTTTTTATGAATTATGTACGTTATTTAATTATTCGGAAAATTGTCCTCATCTTTTGTTGCCATATTTATTATAACGTTTCGGCCTTTATATATATATATTTCTGATATATATATATATATTCAGATATATATATTTATATATATAATCTGTCTATATTACTAAAACAAAAAACTCCTCATCTTTGTCACCATATTTATTATCAACGTTTCGAAGTATCTGTCTATATTTCTGAGATGAGGTATTATGTACATTATTTACATTATTCGGACAATTGTCCTCATCTTTGTCGCCATATTTATTATAACGTTTCCGCCTTTCAGTATCTGTCTATATTTCTGAGATGAGGTATTATGTACACTATTTACATTATTCGGACTATTGTCCTCATCTTTGTCGCCATATTTATTACAACGTTTCGGCCTTTCAGTATCTGTCTATATTTCTGAGATGAGGTATAATGTACACTATTTACATTATTCGGACTATTGTCCTCATCTTTGTCGCCATATTTATTACAACGTTTCGGCCCTTCAGTATCTGTCTATATTTCTGAGATGAGGTATTATATACACTATTTACATTATTCGAACTATTGTCTTCATCTTTGTCGCCCTATTTATTACAACGTTTCGGCCTTTCAGTATCTGTCTATATTTCTGAGATGAGGTATTATGTACACTATTTACATTATTCGGACTATTGTCCTCATCTTTGTCGCCCCTATTTATTACAACAACGTTTCGGCCCTTCAGTATCTGTCTATATTTCTGAGATGAGGTATAATGTACACTATTTACATTATTCGGACTATTGTCCTCATCTTTGTCGCCCTATTTATTACAACGTTTCGGCCCTTCAGTATCTGTCTATATTTCTGAGATGAAGTATTATGTACACTATTTACATTATTCGGACTATTGTCCTCATCTTTGTCGCCCATTTATTACAACGTTTCGGCCTTTCAGTATCTGTCTATATTTCTGAGATGAGGTATTATGTACACTATTTACATTATTCGGACTATTGTCCTCATCTTTGTCGCCATATTTATTACAACGTTTCGGCCTTTCAGTATCTGTCTATATTTCTGAGATGAGGTATTATGTATACTATTTACATTATTCAGACTATTGTCCTCATCTTTGTCGCCATATTTATTACAACGTTTCGGCCTTTCAGTATCTGTCTATATTTCTGAGTTGAAGTATTATGTACACTATTTACATTATTCGGACTATTGTCCTCATTTTTGTCGCCATATTTATTACAACGTTTCGGCCTTTCAGTATCTGTCTATATTTCTGAGATGAGGTATTATGTACACTATTTACATTATTTCGGACTATTGTCCTCATCTTTTTCGCCATATTTATTACAACGTTTCGGCCCTTCAGTATCTGTCTATATTTCTGAAATGAGGTATTATGTACATTTATTTACATTATTCGGACTTTGTCCTCATCTTTGTCAACGCCATATCTATTACAACGAAGTTTCGGGACTTTTGTCAGTATTTTGAACGTCTATATTTTGAGATGAGGTCTGAGATGAGGTATTATGTACACTATTTACATTATTCGGACTATTGTCCTCATCTTTTGTCGCCATATTTATTACAACGTTTCGGCCTTTCAGTATCTGTCTATATTTCTGAGATGAGGTATTATATTTATTATTCAGACTATTTACATTATTCAGACTATTGTCCTCATCTTTGTCGCCATATTTATTACAACGTTTCGGCCTATTCAGTATCTGTCTATATTTCTGAGATGAGGTATTATGTACATTATTTACATTATTCGACTATTGTCCCTCATCTTTGTCGCCATATTTATTACAACGTTTCGGCCCTTCAGTATCTGTCTATTTATTTATTATTCAGATGAGTCGCCATATGTACACTTTCAGTATTTACATTATTCGGACGGACTATTGTCCTCATCTTTGTCGCCATATTTATTACAACGTTTCGGCCTTTCAGTATCTGTCTATATTTCTGAGATGAGGTATTATGTACATTATTTACATTATTCGGACTATTGTCCTCATCTTTGTCGCCATATTTATTACAACGTTTCGGCCTTTCAGTATCTGTCTATATTTCTGAGATGAGGTATTATGTACACTATTTACATTATTCGGACTATTGTCCTCATCTTTGTTAGCCATATTTATCACAACGTGAAGATTGAGAGCTGTTTTTTTTTAGCATTCATGAAATAACAGTTATTAGCGATAGAATTTTAACTGTTTGATATTCTTTGAATGGATAGTAATAATAATAATAATATATATATATATATATATATATATATATATATATATATATATATATATATATATATATATATATAGAGAGAGAGAGAGAGAGAGAGAGAGAGAGAGCTGCTTTTTTAGTGTTCTCATGAAATAAAAATTATTGCCTATAGGATGTTAAGCATTTGATATTATTTAATAATAATTTTCTGTATCTTTTGACATACCTAATATCGTCCTGGAAATTCCATACGGATTACCATATTGTATCATATATATATATATATATATATATATATATATATATATATATATATATATATATATATATATATATATGCATGAGTGTGTGAGGGTTTGATGGTAAATAGGATAAACATGTAACATATATGTGTGTGTGAGTGTGTGTATATATATATATATATATATATATATATACGTGTGTGTGTTTTTGTGTCTCTGAGTAAAAATTTATATGAAGCAAATATACAGATTTTGATACACATAGTAGCTTAAAAGCCCCCCTCTGTAGAGGGACATTGTTCAGGCCTTTTATCAAAATACGTAGAGAAGAGTTGATGCGATAATTACCAATAAACAGCAGAAGAAATCTGTTGATCTTTACTTTCTGTACAAAAGAAGATGGATTTCGTAATTCCGAGTATTCCTAGATTTATTTTAGAAAATGTATAGTTATGAGTCGGCAGCTCTCAACAGAAGTAAATCATCTCGATATAATGTTAAAGGATCCTTGAATTTTTGTAGTAAAATTATTTCCAAATGTATTTTTATAGTAAAATCATTTCCCATTGCATTTTTATAATAAAATCATTTCCCATTGCATTTTTATAATAAAATCATTTCCCATTGCATTTTTATAATAAAATCATTTCCCAATGCATTTTTATAATAAAATCATTTCCCAATGCATTTTATAAATAAAAAGTTGATCCCATTGCATTTTTATAGTAAAATCATTTCCCATTGCATTTTTATAGTAAAATCATTTTTATAATAAAATCATTTTATATTAATAATCAAATTCCAATTGCATTTTTTTTGGAATAAAATCATTTCCCAATGCATTTTTATAATAAAAAAAATTTCCCAATGCATTTTTATAATAAAATCATTTCCCAATGCATTTTTATAATAAAATCATTTCCCATTGCATTTTTATAGTAAAATCATTTCCCAATGCATTTTTATAGTAAAATCATTTCCCAATGAATTTTTACAGTAAAATCATTTCCCAATGAATTTTTGTAGTAAAATCATTTCCAAATGCATTTTTATATTAAAATCATTTCCCAATGAAGTTTTGTAGTAAAATCATTTCCCAATGAATTTTTATAGTAAAATCATTTCCCATTGCATTTTTATAGTAAAATCATTTCCCAATGAATTTTTATACTAAAATCATTTCCCAGTGCATTTTCATAGTAAAATTATTTCCAAATGTATTTTTATAGTAAAATCATTTCCCATTGCATTTTTATAGTAAAATCATTTCCCAATGAATTTTTATAATAAAATCATTTCCCAATGCATTTTTATAATAAAATCATTTCCCAATGCATTTTTATAGTAAAATCATTTCCCAATGAATTTTTATAGTAAAATCATTTCCCATTGCATTTTTATAGTAAAATCATTTCCCAATGCATTTTTATCGTAAAACCATTTCCCAATGCATTTTTATTCTTGAAGTCTTTATCATTGTCTTTACATTTCAATTTCATTTCCTAGTGTATTTTACTTTTAAAAATCAATCCCTTCATTGTAAATTATTCCCATATGACATGCTATTTCTTAACATTTGAAATCCTGATCCACTTGTTTTCTCTGTGAATTTTAATTCACCAATTATATTTTAACAAAACCTGTCCGCAAATTCCTTGCCAATTATGTCAATGATTTGTCTAAGTAGGAAAACCGACTCGCCTGACGGGAATGATGTGTTCCTTTTGCTCGATTTCTTCGAATTGCATGGCACTTAACTGATTCCCAACATTTCCTACCCCCCCACTTCCCAGAAACTGACGCCAGACCACGTTAGGCCAAATAGATGTGGGTCGTCTGCACGTCTCGTCCAATCGATGCCAGAAACCTCGATTAGACATGATCTGAATTTGTAAAAATATTCAAAAGTAATTCTAAAATGAGAGAGCGAGCGAGGGAAAGACAGAGAGAGAGAGAGAGAGAGAGAGAGAGAGACTGTACTGCACGAAAGAGACTTGAGATCCTCTTAGACATTCTCAGCGGAGTTGGGGGATGTTCCAAGTTTCTGAGATGATATCTGTAACTGCAGGATATCTACCAACCTCCCCACGTGGTCAGATGTGGCACAAGGCCGAATTTAATGTAGGCATTCCAATCCTTAAACTCGGCCAAAAGTTTGTAATTTGTCCTGACTATGAAAATGTATTACTGGTATTTTTACTATATTTTTTTATACTTTCATAGTATTTCAACCCAAATTTGGAAGTTAACTATTTGCCTCTATTTGGGACCCTAACAGGTACTACCACCGCGGGTCAAGTCGGAACTACGAACAACCGCAAACTTTATCGCCATATTAACAATGTTTCAGCCGTTGTACGCTTCGATATTCTTCAGGTTATAATTGCTAGAATTTAGTGCCGGATCCTTTATTTAATCTCCAGAGGTAGATTGTTCAAGTTTAATGGTTTAAATTAAAAAAAAATGTGGGAGTAACTATTTTTTTCCAAAAAAAACCCTAACATATATATATATATATATATATATATATATATATATATATATATATATATATATATATATATATATATATATATAAAATCTTATAAGTATAAGAAACTATACTCGCTCAGAAAACCTTCGTTGTATTGATTTGCAAATAAACAAGCCAACACCAAAGGGAAAAATGTTATAAAAAAAGAAAGAACCACGAAGATGTGCGTTAACCGAAAATAATCGTCCAGCATACGAGTTCAAAGGCCCAAAATAAAAAAACTGATGCGACTACCCAACAAATAAGATAAATAAAGTGCTTTATACAATAAGTAGAATCCAATGCAGACCTCGTTAAACCTAGAGAGCCAGACAAACCTACCAAGGTTTCACCTAAGCGGATCGTCAGGGAGTGCTACCTTCCCTAACGATCCGCTTAGGTAAAACTTTAAGGGTTGTCAAAGAAAGGTTTAACAATATATATATATATATATATATATATATATATATATATATATATATATATATATATATATTCCATTTGTCCATCATTGAATATACCTGTCATGTCTTGTCTGATGCTTCTGCTATGTATTTAGAGATTCGTTTTAAAAAAATCCGAAGAATCTGCAATCTTATTGGAACTGATCTGGCATCTTGTTTTCAATAGTTTCTCACTGCTGTATCGTAGTGAAACTAAGACTTTTCATAAAATATTTTCTCAGTAATTTTTCTGAATAACTTTCCTCTTTGGTAACTAGATTTTATGAATTTAAACGCAGTACTACATTGGCGGTTAGGTCTCATAATTTAACCGTTGAAATTGTTCGATACAACTGTGCGGTCTTTTCTGGCTTCTGGCTTTCTAGTCAACTAGAATCTTTAAAAATTTAATACTGTGTTAATGATGAGCTTTCGTCGTTGATACGTAAAGTTCATGAATTTAAGCACAAGACTAGATTGACGACAATGTCTCATCATTTTACAGTTGAAATAGCAAGATGTAACCGTAGGTTCTATGCTTACAGTTTCTTCTATCGCACTTCTCAATTATTGAACTTTCTTCCGGGTTCTTGGTTTCCATTCAACTTTGACTTTCAATAATCTAAATGCAATGTCTATCATCTATAGTGTATTAAAATTCCTGTTCCTTTATCGTTGTCTCCCTTTAACAATGATATATATATATATATATATATATATATATATATATATATATATATATATATATATATATATATTTATTTAAAAATATGATTCCAACACGCTACATCAGAGTTCTCATGTTTCAAAACAAGAGCCGAAAACTTCAATATTATTATTTGAATTAAATTGAATTAAATTACTAAGCTCTGTTCCATCTTCAAGAGAAATTATTTTGGGAATACCTTATTTCTGAAATTTACGTGTTTTATAAGCATATTCATTATTAAAATCAAAATTTCTATGGTAACGGCTAGAACAATTGTTTAAAGCAAAGGGGGCGTAAGGGTTAATAATTTGTATCAATGTCTCAGTTACATTCACAGATGTCAAGTCAGGGTAAGGTAGGGGTGTCTAAATTTAAAGCGGAAGATGATATCGTCTTGTCTGGTTAAGTGTCTATGGAAATTTATTTATTTTTTTATTTTATTTTTTATTTTATTCTGAAAGGGTTTTGTGTATATAAAAACTGTCGTAAATCGCTAACATTTGTTTTTTGACGACTTCATAAAGGATTATCTTTTTTGTAGGGCATTTAAACTATTTATTAGGACGATGGATTTTAAAAATTATTTTATTGCTTGTTTGTTTTTATGCTAATTATTCAATACAAAAATTTGATGTTGTCGGCAAAAACTCATGTCTATTGTTTAATAGATTTTCATTATTTAGAAACTTAATAATGTGTAGCTTTTCATGTAGGCATAAAAGGCATGGGTGATCCCAAGTTATACAAGTTCTAGTTTTGTTTATAATTTTCCATTTTACTTTATATTCTGTCTTCTTAATTCCTGTGTTTCTCCTTAAAAGTGCGTTCATTTTCTCATTTTCTTAAACAGTAACCTCTTGAATCTTAGTATCTTTATTGCTTTGGTTGGGGTGAAATGATTAGGTGCGACAGAAGTGGATAGCAGGTGAGCCGGAATGATTGAAAAACAATGAAAGATTTATAAATTAAAGTCATGTGCCAAAAATAAAAATAAAAAAATTTCAAGATTTAAAATATTATTTTGGATTACATGCATGAGTCCCGGTATAAATAATAATAAATAATTATTGACCGATTTTATCATAGTGATATTTTTCCATTAGATCAAGTATTGAGAATATAGCAACTAGGGTCCGCAAATTTGAGCTGAGAGTTATCAATGATAATGTTCTGACTTCGAATCCATGTTTATCTCCCTTTAAACCTCACTCTGGACCTTCTTTACAGTAAGACTGCTTTCGCCTTTTCACCGGAACTTACCTTTGGTGAAGATGGACAACTTTTCATTCCGAAATTGCGGCCCTGATAAAAAACAATATTTCGGAACCACTGGATCATCTTTTATAAATTTCTTTATCGCACATATAAAATAATTCTCGTAAGAAAACTGAAATATAATTATGTTCAAAATGGCGTCTGTTTTTGTATAGAACTGTGTTTTTATTAGATATTTTGCCGAGTCAACAAATGTTCGAGAGAAATAATGCTGTAAACGTGCCTGCATATGGCTGCACACACACACACACACACACACATATATATATATATATATATATATATATATATATATATATATATATATATATATATGAAAGTTCACACATCGATCTAGCCAACTATATGGATAGAAATAATTAAATTTGACATTTCTGGATACATAAATCGACGGCTGTACCCTTGTTAATAGAATGGTGAAATAGAAGAAAAAAATAAAATGCTGAGTGCAAACGATAATAATTTCCTCTTTGTACGCATGCGTCGTTCTCTCTCTTGATAAGCCTACGCTCTCGCTTAAAGTAAACCGGTTGAAACCAGAGAAAGTCGTCAATAATGGTCGTTTTTTATTTTTTTTTTTATTTTTCAATGTACTTAATATCAGGAGAAATTTGATGAGGCGTGTGCAAATTTTAATTCCAAAACTGCTTGTGAGAGTTTAAAAAAAAGGTTGGGAACCTCTGTCCTGCTTAATAAGGTTGTTTTTCTCACATTTTGGCACACCTGCTGTGTCTTGGTGAGAAGACATTTTATTGCTACTTGGGGGAACCCTCTCCCTAGAAGAAACTAACCCTATCACTGCAACATTAACTACTTCACATCTAGGGTCGACCGTTGTCTATACTGCATATCCTTATAATCTAAATGATTTTGCCGACCGTATCATTAAAATCTTAACCTCTTCAAATCTAGGGGAAACTGTTGTCTATCTTACATATGTTCATAATATAAATGATTCCTCCTCTCGGGTTATTAGAATCCTAACCTCTTCAAATATGGATCAACTTTTGTCCATCCTACATATCCTATACGATTTCTCCTCCCTGGTCATTAAAATCTTAACCTCTTGAAATCTAGGATCAACTCTTTTTCTATTTTACATATCCTCATAATCTACAAGATTCCTCCTCCCGGATCATTACAATCGTAAACCTCTTCAAATATGGAGTCAACTGCTGTCTATCTTATATATTCTCATAATCTGCACCGTTTCTCAATTTGCGGCCTTGAAACAACATCAGTCAGTATCACTCTGCCTTGAGTGGCTCCTGAACCTTATTTTGTGTGAACATCACGTAAGAGAAAAAAATGTGATCGAGCGGCGATATATCAAGTATAATTCGTTATCTCTTCGCCATCGAGGCCCGTTGGTACAGTTGGTATGGCGTTTGCCTCCTATGATAACTGTTCGGGTTTCAATTCTCGCAAGTGGATGTGCACTGCTGATGAGTTCCAAATATAGAACGAAACGGACGTCCAGTGCTTTCTGCATTCTGCTTCTCAATTTGCGGTCTTGAAACAACATCATTCAGTATAGACTCTGCCTTGAGTGGCTCCTGAACCTCTCAGGATTAAACTTCCGGCCCTAATTGTTCAGGAAATGATGCATGTATGCACATTTTCTATCCAGTGTATGCTTTTATCTCGCCACACTCGAGTTTACAAGCAACCCCTGTGGTCTTGAAAAGTTAGCGTTCGGCCCTACACGAGGCAATTCACCCGCACATCTCGAGCTGAGAGTTAAATATCCACCTGCTTAATGACCAGTTTTCACGTCGTTACCTGATCCCGCTGGGAAATAAAATTACAAGGTTTCCAGGAACCAGCTCTCCAGGCGGGGTAAGTTGATAGCGGCTTGCGGTTGTGGATGTACAATCATTGACATAACCCTGACAAGTCCGGACAGGTCAATTTCAGTGTTCGGCCAATTAAGGCGAGTTGATTGTGACCCTGACATGAACGAGGAAAGCCTGCTATGGACGCGTACATAACCAGCTGAATAATGATGGGTACAAAATGTCGCGATTTTCGGAAAGAGCTTCGGATTTAGATTAATTGTCGCTTTAAATTATCGTGAACAGATAACGGCTATTTTCTCAATGTCAGGAACGAATGAAAATTAAAAAAAAGCCAAATTGATTCTACATTTCTTTGCGAATTATATATATATATATATATATATATATATATATATATATATATGTGAAAATATATAGAAAATAGGAAGGAACTGGTTAGGTAAATAATCCAAAGTCCCTTAGTATTTTAGTTATTATTTTTAAAAAATAGTGCTCGATACAAAAGTAGAGCATAAATATAATTATTTATTTAAAAATATGATTCCAAATCGCTACATAAGAGGTCTCATGTTTCAAAACTAGAGCCGAAAACTTCAATATAATCCTTTAAATTAAATTGAGTTGAAAGTAAAATGGGCTCCGTTCCATCCTCAAGCGAAATTTTTGTTGGAATAACGTATATCTGAAATTTACAAAATCCCCATGGTAACAGCTATGGTGAATTTTCTAAATTGGGTAGGCGAGTGTAGGGTGTTTATATTGAGTAGCGGTATAGAGATACTTTCAAGGTGTCAAGTCGGGGAAAGGTGGGGGTGTAAAAAATGAAACATATATATATATATAAAGAAAAAACAGTAAGATATATAATCCGTTGTTCTTATAGATATTTTTATTTTTACAAAATAGTGCTCAATGTAAATTTACAGAGTATTAATATTATAAATTAACTGATTTAAGATTTGTCTTTTTTTCGCTACACAGTTCTAACCATGTTTCAAAAATGGAAGCTAAAAGCTTCGAATTTAATTTTGTAATTAAATTAAAGACATTAGTTCCATTTCATCCTCAAGCGAATTTTCCATTTTTAAAACATGTTTAGAACTGTGTAGCGAAAAACCATATTTTAAATCAGTTAATTTATAACATATATACATATATATATATTTGCGTATTTGTGTATTTAGGCAGCAATCCTTCTTTCAAGTACATTTCATTGAATCCGACTGACAAGGTGCTTTTATGCAGTTTATTATACAATTACTCATGGGCTCTGTGGGTGTTGAATAAACATAAATACGTCTGAGCAAGAGTCTGCAATAGGGATTGGATAGCTGTCCTAGTACACAAGTATTGTCGAATACGAGTGGCCAGCTACATATAATTATACACACACAAACACATCTATCTATCTATCTATCTATCTATCTATCTATATCTATCTATATATATATATATATATATATATATATATAGTTGGATTGATGTTTGTCACTCTGTGTTTCACACTCGTTGCGATCGTCAAACAAAGTGTGTGAAATCCAGGGTCACAACCTCACATCAATCCAATTAAATATGTTAGCTCTATCACTGATATTGAGGGCTTTCCAATAAATACCACGCATATAATATATATATATAAAATATATAAGTAATATTTATAAAAATTGCATATATATATATATATATATATATATATATATATATATATATATATATATATATAAAATAGTGTCAGTTACAGTGGACTGGTCAGGTCTTGAGAAAGTCTGATGACAGGATACCCAATGTCCTAGAGTACAGCCAGTTATATCAGGGCTACTGAAATGTAGGACGCGCATGGCTTAGATACAAAGACAAGCTTGTGTGAATGTTGGTAATGGTCTTTAACGTCTGACTGCATTAGTTAAGACGGGAGTTCTAGAAGATTACATCTTGGCAGCAAGGAATGAGACGCACTCGCGCGCGAGAGAGAGTTTATACGTGTTTTGTTTTATATATGATCGTGAATCACGTGACTGGCTCAGATGGAAAACGCGGGAAAACAGATTTGTCGCGTGCAGGCGATTTGATTGGTCGGAACTGATCAATCAGCGAGCTAGATTGAAGGTGATTAACTAATCAATGTTTGTTGTATATTCACTTACAGGGAGTAGTTTATTTATCGACGCAGGGGTGACTGGCTGACGTGGAAGATTCCACAAGGTACCTTGAAGTACCTGAACGTAGGCTAATACCTCTACCAGATATATGCGTTGGACAATTGGACTCTTCAAGGGTATAAAAGAACAGAGGTACCTTTAAGTTGCCGAGCATAGGCTAATACTTCTACTAGACGTCTGTGTTGACAACTGGACTCATTACACGCTCAGAAGCGCATAAAATGTATGAAGATCGACTTAGAACAGAGGTACTTTGAAATACCAACGGTACCCCACGTAGGAGTTGATACTTGGAATTGTTTCAGGCTCAGAAAGGGCCTCTAATTAATCAAGACCGACTAAGAAAAGATAAAGTGAAGTACACGAGCGTAGGATAACACCCCTGCCAGACGTTGAAGTTGGCATTTGCACTTGTTTCAAGCTCAAAGTGGACATAAAACGAATCAATATCGACGTTTAAACTCATCTGTAGTTTTGACGTCTTTATTCGTCTATGTCTGAAAAAGGAAACTTTCGATAAAAACGTATATACACGTCAATGCCAGGGGAGGGTTTACGAAATGTTCATCTATAATGCAGGAAGTTAGCAGTTCTGAAAATTCTAAAACCTTGACATCTTTGCGAATCCAGATATTCGTGTGGGTATAAATATTTGCGGGAATGAATCATTGATTTAAGGTTTATATAAATAAAGAATGAATTTTCTCTTTAAATCTTTCTGTCGTTACCCCCCGGGGGCGCGCGTGAATCTATTGGGAATAGAGAAATGAAACTGCTTTAAGGTAGTTGACGTCTATATATATATATATATATATATATATATATATATAATTGATATTATAGTTTATGCAAAGGGTGAGTAGAGGTGGCTTGGTAGGAAGGATTTGAAAGGTGTTGAGGGAGGTTGGGAAAAGAACAGATAATGAAAACATGGAAAGGAAGAAAGAAAAAGATAAATGAACGAAGAAAGAAAAATGGCTGAAAGGAAGGAAAAGAAGGTAACAGGTCGAATGGAACAGAAAAAAGGGGGTAAAAAGAGCGATGAGAAGTAGAAGGAAAAAAAAAAAAAAAGAAGGAATAAATAAATATATTTTGAAGTGAAACCTTAAAAAAGAAAAGAAGAAAAAGAGACAAGAAAAAAAATGAGAGGAAAAGAACGGAAGGAAACTGTGCTTACAGAAAGAATTATTTAAATAAGAAAGATGTTTTGAAAGAAAGAAAGAAAGAAAGAAAGAAAGAAAGAAAGAAAGAAAGAAAGAGGCCTGATTTGAGAGGAAGTTTTTAAGAAAGAGAGTAGCCCTTAAAGGTAACTTTAAAGAAGAAATATATAAATCAGTAAATAAATAAAGAAAGAAAGAAAAAAAAAAGAGAGTTGCTTTGAAAGGAAACTTTAAGGAAGAAATAAAATAAATAAATAAATAAATAAAAAAATAAATAAATAAATAAATAAATAAAAAAAGAAAGAAAGAGGAGAATTAACAATGAAGAAAGGACGGCTGGAAAGAAAGAATGAAGAAAAGACAGAAGGATAAAAAGATGAAAGGAATGAAGAAAGAAAGAGCGAAAGAAAGAAAAGGACAACGAATGGACGAAGAAAAACGCCTAGAAAGAAAGAAAGAAAAAAAGAAAGAAAGAAAGAAAGAAAGAGGCCTGCTTTGAGAAACAAAGAAAGATAGAAAGAAAGAGGAGGATAACCAATAAACGAAGAAAAATGCTTGGGAGAAAGAAAGAAAGAAAGAAGGAAAGAAAGAAAGAAAGAAAGAAAGATAGAAGGAAAGAAAGAAAGAAAGAAAAGGAAAGAAAGAAAGAGAGACGCCGTGAAAGGTAACTTTAAAGAAGAAATATATAAATAAATAAATAAAAAATAAATAAACAAATAAATAAATAAATAAATAAAGAAAGAAAGAAAGAAAGAAAGAAAAACGAGAGTTGCTTTGAAAGGCAACTTTAAGAAATAAATAAATAAATAAATAAATAAATAAAGAAAGAAAGAAAGAAAGAAAGAAAAAAGAAAGAAAGAAAGAAAGAGGAGGAGAATTAACAGTGAAGAAATGACGTCTGGGAAGAAAGAATGAAGGAAAGACAAAAAGAAAGAAAGATGAAAGGAATGTAGAAACAAAGAAAGAAAGAGGAAAAAAAAGTGAAAGAAAGAAAAGGACAACGAATGGACGAAGAAAAACGCCTAGAAAGAAAGAAAGAAAGATAGATAGAAAGAAAGAAAGAAAGAAAGAAGGAAAGAGAGTAGCCTTGAAAGGTAACTTTAAAGAAGAAATATATAAATCAGTAAATAAATAAATAAATAAATAAATAAATAAAGAAAGAAAGAAAGAAAAGAAAGAAAGAAAAAAGAAAAAAGAGAGTCGCTTTGAAGGGAAACTTTAATGAAGAAATAAATAAATGAAGAAAGAAAGAAAGAATGAAAGAAAGAAAGAGAGTTCCTCTGAAAGGAAACTAAGGAGTAATAAATAAATAAATAGATAAAGAGAGAAAGAAAGAAAAAGGAGGAGAATTGACAGTGAAGAAAGGACGGCTGGTAAGAAAGAATTAAGGAAAGACAAAAAGAAAGAAAGATGAAAGGAATGAAGAAAGAAAGAAAGAAAGAGTGAAAGAAAGAAAGAAAGAAAGAAAGAGTGAAAGAAAGAAAGAAAGAAAGAAAGAAAGAAAGAAAGAAAGAAAGAGAGTTGCTTTGAAAGGACACTTTAAGGAAGAAATATATAAATAAATGAAGAAAGAAAGACAGAAAGAAAGAACGAAAGAGACTTTTAAAGAAGGAGAGAAAGAGAGTTGCTTTGAAAGGAAATTTTAAGGAAGAAATAAAAAAAGAAAGAAAACTGAATTGAAATAAATTCTAAGAAAGAAAGTTGCTTTGAAAGGAACCTTTAATAAAGGAATAAAGAAAGAATAAGACTAACGTAATTGAAAGAAAGAAAGAAAAAAGAAAGAAAGAAAGAAAGAAAGAAGGAAAGAAAAGTGAGAAGATAAAGAAAAAGAGCCTAGGAACAAAGAAACCAAAATGTCAAATGAAAAATAGAAAGAAAAGAAAAGGCTGGAAAGATGGAATTGTCATTCAATATAAGAATGAGAATATATGTACCAAATAAATTCAGGAAGTCACGTCTATGTCCGTGTTAATAAATCTTAATTTTGAAATGTGCGTCACTGCGTTTCAACTGAACCGTCGTCATTCAGCACCGCCATTTTAAAAAATGGCGTCACCCCGACTCCTCGAAAACGAGGCTTAAGAAAAGCAAGCCTCGGTCGTCATGGTTGATAAACTCTGACCAGGCGAGACAAAACTGAACGATTCATTTCGCTGACTTGACATGGAATGCTTCAACCCAGACTGATCTGGCTATTATTGGCGGTGTCGTGGTAAAAGAAAAGCATGTAATGGAAATTTGAAAATGACTGTTGACTTTGTGATGTTCTTTAAGGGGTAATTTGATTGCGGCCTGTCAGTGTGAATTTGAGTTTGGTGTTACGTGATGGCCAGGAAGTTGCTCTCAAAAACCATTTGTATAGAGGTCAGTCCTTACTGAGTTGTCCTTTACGTACGACCTTGTATTGTCATAAGATAAGCTTCATAAATGTCGTGGGCGTGACGATGAAGAATGGACAAGCTCGTCTGATCGGATGGTTCCTCGATTATCTTTTCAAACCTGTGGATTTATATAATAATAATATAATACTTGTATGATAGGTGTCAAATTGGACTTTTTATATCTGGGATTTTCTTCTATTCTTTTTATTAAATTACGTCTTTCATTTCCGTCTCTATTTCTGAGATGAGGTATTATGTACATTATTTACATTATTCGGACTATTGTCCTCATCTTTGTCGCCATATTTATCACAACGTTTCGGCCGTTGTACGCTCCGGCCTTCTTCAGGTGGTTGGAATGTCGAACTGAACCCTTCGCTCACTGGGGTAGACTGTTCTAGTTCCACGTGCCATGATGGATGGATGTCAGCTATCAGTTATCTCCTGTTAATTTTCACTCCCAATACTGCTCATATTGCAATTTTTTCTTATAATTGCATGTTTTTACCAGAGCTCATATTGCAACTTTGTTGTTATCATTGTTTTTCTCTGGCACTCCTTATTACTGGTTCCCATATTGTATTTATTTCTATGATTGGTCGGCTCAGGAGATTTTTACTCTTTCTTTCTTTCTTTCTTTCTTTCTTTCTTTCTTTCTTTCTCATCTGCGTTCCTTCGTTTGCCTTTTTTAATTTTAATTTCTTTCTTCCTATCTTCTCGAGAAAGACCTTTTTCAATACATCCCCCATTCTGCCAACTTTACCATAATGAAAATTATTCTTTCATTCTTTCTTTCTTTCACATCTACCCTCATTCTTTTCTGTTCTTCTTCTTAGTCTTTATTTATTATTATTATTTGTATTTTTTTTACCTGTATTTGTCACGTTTAATAAAGAAGAACCGACAAGGTTTATCTGTTTAATTATTTTATTTTATATTTCTAATTTTCGGCTAAGGTGGTAATAAACTGTCCGATGTTTACATGGCAACTTCTCTGACGAGTTACTTTCACTGGTACCCCAGCTGCATGAATTTAAGCCTGCTACTAGGTTGTCAAAACAGTGAAATGTAACTGCCTCTTCTTCTCCAACAGCTTCTTATCTCGCACTTCCCGACAGTGGAACTCCCTTCCTCTTATTTGCTCCCTGATAGCTATAATCTTGAAATATTCAAATGTAATGTCAATCAACATCTTCTGATGCCTTGATTCTTGATCACCGTCCTTCTCTATATCCTTTCCTCAAACACCCCCCTCTTTACTCTTACTCTGATTCTCTTGAGCCCCTTACGTGCTTGGAGTGAAACGCTTTAGAAAAACAACTTTTGACTTCCGCAGTCATTATCAAGGACTAATCTGATTTATGTGTATTGTCATCATCCTTGTATTCTTTCGGAAGATGGACGATTGGAATGGTCTAGTGTGACGTCATGTGTAGCGGCGATTGGGAACGAGGCTGCGCAAAAATGAATGCGATTTATTCATTTATTTTATTTATTTTTTATAATACTGATAAAAATATGTGCACACATTTAATTATATGCACTTTAAGATACCTTCTGTGGTGAATGATATTTTGTTCAATGTGGGCTTTTTATTTTGTATAATAATAGATTCTATAGTTACGAATGTTTCCTTTAATTTTGTTATCTATCACTACAATGTCATATGTTGATAGTTGAAATTTAATCGTTCATAATGTGCTTATAAATGTGGACATTGAGTTTCGACAGGTAGCAAGTCAATCTGCGATAGAGTGTAGTGAGAGTGTGCCCAATGTAAACATTTAATATCGTTTTTTGATTATTATTCTTGGAGATAAAATTCCAAACGGAATTAGAATTCTTCGACAATATTAATTTTGCATAAAGGGGATATATAAGGCCCAGTCTTTTTGGTAAGAATTAAGTTAGATTTTTTTTCTGTTGTCGATGATAAGTTTTCGGTGTTAGGATCATTGAGCTATATATAACGATGAATAATGTTTTTAATTGTGGTATATTCATGGTTCATCTGGTTGCGATAGAATAATGGTGTGTTTATTTTTGTTTGTGTCACTTTCTTTTATAAAAGCTTATATAGTTTTCTTTCCGTGTCTGCCATCATTGTACACGTCTTGTGTTAATAAGATTATGTTCGCCAATAATGAATCCTGTTTGGACTTCTACTTATTTCAGTATCGCCTGATTGTATAGGTTGAATATGTCCGGCGAGAAGACATATCATTGTCTTACACCCCATTCTTTTTTTGCATATTTGCTGAATTTTTTTTTTTATCCGTACAAGAGTCAAATCAGAAAATAAATTATTGCTGACTCGTAACAGACTCGCCTACGTCACGGCCTTGATAGGTTTCATAATAGTTTAGGATATTTCCCAACCTCTTTTCCACTGACAATCATTTATCTGCCATGCGTGATACACGCTATGGCGATCATGTATCTTTCGATACATGACTGACGAGCCAGATTTTTCCGCAATAAGTTGCCATTTCTTTCTGCGGTAGACCAGTTGCCATCCAGGGTTATAGAAACAAAACTGTCTTGCTGTTTACCCATAGCTAGGTATAGCTTTATATTTTTTCCCAAGGGTATTAGCACGTAAGTAAATGTAATGTAATGGAATTCGAACTCGGCTCTCCGATTCCTCAATCCGAGCCGCTATCTATTACTCCATTCCTCCGTAGACGTAACATCGGAAAACTTATCAAAAAACTTATCTATCGCTATTTCCATAGTAAATTGTAAAATATATATTTGTTCTCGTTGGAACAACTATAATCTCTGTCTCTTATATATATATATATATATATATATATATATATATATATATATATATATATATATATATATATATATATATATATAAATAAATAAATAAATAAAAAAAAAAAAAGAAAGAAAAGAAAAGAGAAGACAATTTTATGTTTATACGTTCTTTTTATAGATACAAATATTTAAGTAAATGCTCTGCTTTTAATAAACAGTATTTACCGGCCTGAATATCCGAGAAATTTTCATAGAAAATATTCGTCCTCAGACAGAAATCGAACCTGCATCCTATACGGAACCGTCATATAGCCTGACGTGCTTTTACCGATTGAGCCACAGAGGAGCGTTTCGGTTAGCAAGGTCGATTTTACTGTTTTTAAACTACAATCTTCCATGATTTTCCCACGTACATTCATATCTGCTCAATGCGTATCCAAATGTAAAGAAATGACGTCACTCATTATGAAATGGTCAAAGTCCGACTTATTTTATGACATTTTTCTTTTTATACATTCTTATTTTTATAGATACAAAAATTTAAGTAAATGCTCTGTTTATAGGAAACATTATTAACAGCATTTATCGACCTGAATGTCCGAGAAATTTTCATAGAGAAAATTCGTCCTCCGACAGGAATCGAACGTGGATCCTATACGGAACCGTCATATAGCCTGACGTGCTTTTACCGATTGAAGGCTGATTTCACTGTTTTTTAACTACAATTTTGCATGATTTTCCCACGTACATTCATATCTGCTCGATGCGTATCCAAATGTAAAGAAATGACATCACTCATTATGAAATGCACAAAGTCCGACAATTATTTTAAAACATTTTGATGTTTAAACATTCTTTTTATAGATACAAATATTTAAGTGAAGTAAATGTTGTTAATACTTTTTATTATACACAGAGCATTTACTTAAATATTTCTATATATTTAAAAATTCGTTATAAAATATAAAATGTTTTAAATTATCAAACTTTTTATCTATTTCATTTATATATATATATATATATATATATATATATATATATATATATATATATATATACACACACACACACACACACACACACACACATATATATATATATATATACACACACAAACACACACACACACATCTTATCTCCGTAACGGAATAAATACAGTTCGTGATGGCCTTTGTTTATGTTAAGATACGCTTCGAGCAGATATGGACGTTCGAGGGAAATCATGAGAAATTTGTAGTTTAAAAGCTTGTCTCACTAGATCAATTACGACATTATAATCACAAACGTTTGCGGTGTCTTCTGTCTTTAAAATATTTAAACAACTATAATCTCTCCAACCACCCCCAACACCTTGAAAATGTCGGACAGTTTAGCGAAAAGCGCTTGAAAACGAACTGTCATTTTTTATACTAATTATACCCAAATGAAAGCTCTTTTTGCACAAAGCAAGGAAATAAAATCACTAAGACGCAAGAGGTTACTGAGTGCAAGTGTATATGAGAAATAGAAAAGCATGATTAAGGGGAGAGGACAATAAAAGTATTGCAATTAAGAAGACAGAAGATAACGATTGACATTGCATTTAAGTTTTTGAAGATCAAAGGCAATAAAGCCACTAAGATGCAAGGGGTTACTGAATCTTACAGACTATGAGAAAAATTACAATTAAGGAGGGAAAACAAAAAAAAAGAACGAGAATTAAGAAGACAGAAGATAACGATTGACATTGCATTTCAATTATTCAAGACCAAAGGCAATAAAGCCACTAAGATGCAAGGGGTTACTGAATGTTAGAGAATATGAGAAAAATCACTATTAAGGAAAGAGGAAAATAAAAGAACAAGAATTAAGAAGACAGGAGATAACGATTGGCATTGCATTTAAGTTTTTGAAGATCAAAGACAATAAAGTCACTAGGATGCGAAGGGGTTACTGAGTGTTAGAGAATATGAGGAAAAATTACTATTAAGGAGAGAGAACAATAAAAGAACAAAAATTAAGAAGACATAAGATAACGATTGGCATTGTATTTCAATTTTTGAAGATTAATGTTGACGGGAAACAAGAATCCGGAAGAAAGTTCGACAAGAGAGAAGTGTGAGAGAAAAATAGTATATATATATATATATATATATATATATATATATATATATATATATATATATATATGTGTGTGTGTGTGTGTGTGTGTGTGTGTGTGTGTGTGTGTGTGTGTGTGTTAATATATATATTTCCTATATAAAAGTGTTAAAAATTCTTTCTCCGCTGTGTGAGCTGTGGGCTTAAGGGTGAGATTCTCCCACTGATATCACATCTGTTGGGTTTTGATCTTTTGAGCTTTGGCAATCGCATGACTAGACAGACTGATACAGCAGATACATCTGTCTGTGGATGACTATATATATATATATATATATATATATATATATATATATATATATATATATATATATATATATATATATAATATTTGATTTGTCCAAAAAATGTATAAAAAATTTAAATAATTATAAAATCAGTGTTTATTAAAATATATTTCATTTTCAAAATTTAATAGAATCTACAAACATTATTTTATTGTTATGGATTGAGTTGGATCTTTTCTAATTGATCTCTTTAGCGCTAAGTTGACATGATGATCCCTCTTCCTGTTGTGACCTCCTGATCCAGTTTTCCTCTCTTCTGTTCCCTCTTTTTTTAAAACTTATTCACCGTTCTCTTGATGGTTCTTGAATAGACCTTGAAGATGGAAGCCACAGTATGATGGTACCATTATTGAAGGCCTGAAGGATCTTTTTCCTCTCATCATTGCTCAGCTAGGAAGACAGCGGGTCTGACACAAAACTTGATCTCTTTTCAGCTGAATAACTGAATTTCAGTAATTCTTACGACAAATGGTGCTAAACGTCTTCTTCGAAAATCTGATAAAAAGAAACTTAATTCGTTCAGTGATTTTTTTAGATATTAAACATTTTGTGGAATGGATAATTATGCTGTTACACGATTTGGATAATTTTTCTGTTACTCCCAGTATATACAGGGGTGTCCCAAAAATGTATGTACACTTTAAATAATTATAAAGTCAGTGTTTATTAAAATATATTTCATTTTCAAAATTTAATAGAATCTAAAGACATTATTTTATTGTTTTGTTATCGCGTGTTTTCAAACTGACATCCGTTCTTTTCCAAACACTGCAGATATAAAGCAATGGAATCAAAACATCGAACATTTCGTTTGGTATTTTCTGTATTCTCGTTTATTATCTGCTCTCAATTCAGCGACTGTATATATATTCATTGCGCTGACTTTGGCTTTTAAATGACTCCATAAAAAAAGTGGTGAACACGGAAGGTATTCTCTGAAACCCTTTCGTCCAATTCACCTGTTTGGCAAGATTTTATCAAGGTAGAAACTAATTCCACTCTTCGGTTTGAATCATTCTCTTGGACTAATCTTAGAATGTAACTTTTCATTTGCCAGCGCTTCAAAATTGCGTTGGATAAATGATTTTGAAATACCAACCCCAAGACTCGCTTACTGCACAGATTTTCCTGGACTTTGGTAATAAGTTTTAAGCGTTCTTTCTTGCTTTGTGGGGCTTGTTGATGTCCGTGGTCTACAGGAACGCTTCTCGTTAACATTCTGAACAATCCCATCAGCTTCAAACTTATCTCTAATTCGAGTGATGGTAAGTTGCGTTGTTGGATCTATTTGGAAGTCCCTCATAAACTGTCTTTGCACTTCAACTGCGTTTTCACACTTCCAGTAGCATTTTAGAATGAATTTCCTTTGTTCAAAGCTGAGTTTAATGGTCATCATTAATTTTCATGGGTTTAACCTGAAACAGAAAAACATCAGCTATTTTATATATATATATATATATATATATATATATATATATTTTAAAAACTTAAATATATATATATATATATATATATATATATATATATATATATATATATATATATATATATATATAGGTAACTATACACGTCTCGAAAAACCTTCGAATTTTTTTTTGCCAATAATCAAATCAATCTCAAAGAAAAAAAAGGTTTTAAAAAACTTTCCCTGACGATCCGCTTAGGTGAAACCAGGGTAGGTTTGTCTGGCTCACTAGGTCTATCTATCTATCTATCTATCTATCTATCTATCTATCTATCTATCTATCTATATGTGTGTGTGTGTGTGTGTGTGTGTGTGTGTGTGTGTGTGTGTGTGTGTGTGTAATTAAATGCTTCTTATAATATGTCGATTTAATAGGCAGGTTAATGAAATTCGAGAAAGAAAAAAGACTTCAAAATGATTACATTGTCAATAAGATTGATGATATTATAAATTGACTTTTAACTAAACCGATTAAAGTCGGAAATTTTGGACACGTCTGTGTCCTTTATCAAAGAGATTAGAAATAAGCAATGAACTCTTCCGTAGAATTTTGTTGCTCTTCTTCTTCTTCTTCTTCTTCTTCTTCTTATTATTATTATTATTATTATTATTATTATTGACATTGACGATCGCGACACTACACATCTACTTTTTCCTTTCTGACCTTTAGTAACTTTTGTTTGTTTTATTTTTTTGCTATAACGACTAAATCCTGTTCTGCTAACTATTTACATTTGAAAGTATTTATAGATAAAAGACTTGAAGATACGTTACGTCGGGGTTTGGGGGAGTATTTTTGGAAGGACTGAAGCCGAGATGCCAGATCAGCACCAGTAACATTGCTGATTCTTTACGAACGTAGCAGGAGCACCAGGCCAGATCAAGCAGCGATATTTAACGCATGGTAGACTTATAAATATGTAAGATAGATTCTGTCGGGAAAAGTTGTCTAGGACGACATGTAGCCGTATATATGAGAAAAAGCAAGAAAAAAACATGTCATTTCTTTTTCATGAAACACACACACACACGCTCTTTCTTTCACACGCACGTATATGTATGTATAATTATATATATATATATATATATATATATATATATATATATATATATATATATATATATATATCCACTCATATATACAGACATTCATTTTTTAACTGAATCGATGTATTTCTATATTTGATATGCTCGTCAGTTTTTGTTTTTTTCTTTATTGTTTTGTCATTTTTTTTCAGGCTTCGGTCGGCTCCCTTGACAGGTAGACATAATCTTTCTATGGTGAACCAACCAAACAAAACCTCTCGTCATTTGTAGCTGTCATAAACACACATCGGCCTAAGTCAAAACCTAGCAGACCGTAAATTACCTGATTTCGTTTGCTAAAACTATCTTTATTTCGTTATGGTCCTTTTTATTGTTTTATTGTTTTTTTTTGCCAGATTTTTTATTTGCACTCTACAGAATCTTATTGTTCTTTTTTACTCGTCCGGGCTCCCATACTGTCCACTGCAAAAATTAACTTAACACAACAGAAACGTCTATCGGCCATTTGTTTCACAATGAAGGCATTTGCTTAAAGAAATATTGCGTTAAACTAAACCCACAATGACATTTCGTGATATATATATATATATATATAGTTTTTCTATACTGTATATAGTAAATAGTGGTAGTAGAGAGAGAGAGATAGAGAGAGAGAGGTGGGGGGGAGGAGAGTAATAGACAATGCCTCTCTTCTGCTGTCGGTCCAAAACCATTGATTTTCTTAAGTGATGCAATTAAGGTTGCGTTGAGACACTGATATATGCAAAAACTAATTTCCAATAGATGCCCGCAGCAAATGTTTCGTCCCACAGTGGATAAGTGAAACTGCCATTAATGGCGAAACATAAATTTACAGTATATCTTTAAACGTTATGGCTTTGCCGACAGAGAAGTCGTAGTCTTTTAGAGAATTTATTTATTTTGTATTCGTTCCATTCGATAGACATTTTTCGAATGCCGTCTCTTTTTAAGTATTTTCATTCTGGCGAAAAACAGCATTCGGTAGCAAGATCGAACGCTTTTGAGGAGCATGGAACCACCTCTTAATTGCTGTTGTTCACAGGTCCACCCTGACATGAGGTGGTAGCACCTGTTAGGGTCCCAGCTATGGGCAAATAATTAACCCCCAAACTTAGGTCAAAACACAATGAGAGTTTAAAAATACATTTATATAGTATAAATACAGACATTGCATTTTCATAGAAAGCATTATAGCAATACATTTTTGTAATGGAAAAAAAATATACCAGCAATACATTTTTGAAAAATAAAAACAAATATTACCAGCAAGAAATTTCTGCAAAGTGAATTGCTCATGTTTCCAAGAAAATTACGTTTCGGCCTTAAATGACACTTAAAAACGTCTATTATCATTACATTTAATACTACCTTTTGATACCAGCCAGAGTAACAGGTAGTAAACTTCATTTGTGTAGCACTGGCTGGTGGGTCAATGAATGCCAAATGTTTCCTTATAAGGAAACGGCTTATATTACCATTAGAGATGAAGAGAACAGATACTACACTTTGATCCCAGCTCGAGGGCCAGGAAGTGAAGAAGAACGTCACTCGAGTAGCACTGGCTGCTCGGTCAATGAATGCCGAATGTTTCCTTATAAGGAAACGGCTAATATTACCATTATCATTAGAGATGAAGAGAACAGATACTACACTTTGATCCCAGCCCAAAAGCTAGGAAGTGATGAAGGACTGCTAATATTGGCATTACCGTCAGAGATGACGTGAACAGATATAACACTTTGATCTCAGAGCGATGAATAAAACCGTAACTCTGGTTTCGGTTGAATGAATATTGGTGAGCCTTTGCGCATTAATCGCAAAAAATTGGCCAAAAAGAATAAACTTCTTTTCTTTTATTCCCCTTTTTCATGCAAATGACGACACATATATTTTTGCAAGCACCTACATGTCTCCCTTTAGAAAAGATGTGTGCGCATGCGCGCAGTATGTCTTTCAGCTTGCTGAAAACCAAACGAATCATGAATATTCAATCAATGACTTTTTTGGATGGGGGGAGGACAAAGGGGGTTGACAGTCAGCATTTATCCACAATACAATCATTGGCAGATCGATTGAGTACGCGGATCGAATGAGATCGCCAAATTTTATGATAGAAGCGAAGAGGAATAATTTATAGAAGTTGTGCTTGTGTTCGCTCAAACCTCAGAATATTAATTAAATATATATAAAGTTTGCTGTCCCTGTTTATGGGGTGTGGGTGTGGATGTCGATGTGGGTAAGATATGAGGTAAATCTGAAGTGCTAATGGAATTGGAAATATTAGCCGTTTCCTGGTAAGGAAACATTTGGCATTCATTGACCGAGCAGCCAGTGCTACTCGAGTGGCGTACTTCTTCACTCCCTGTCTCCCGAGCTGAGATCAAAGTGTAGTATCTGTTCTCCTCATCTCTATTGATAATGATAATATTAGCCGTCTCTTTATAAGGAAACATTCAGCATTCATTGACCGAGCAGCCAGTGCTACTCGAGTGACGTTCTTTTTCACTTCCTGGTCCTCAAGCTGAGATCAAAGTGTAGTATGTGTTCTCATCATCTCTAATGATAATGGTAATATTAGCTGTCTCCTTATAAGGAAACGTACGGCATTCATTGACCGAGCAGCCAGTGCAACTCGAGTGACGTTCTTCTTCACTTCCTGGCCTTCGGGCTGGGATCAAAGTGTAGTATATGTTCTCCTCATCTCTATTGATAATGATAATATTAGCCATCTCTTTATACGGAAACATTCAGCATTCTTGGACCGAGCAGCCAGTGCTACTCGAGTGACGTTTTTCTTCACTTCCTGTCCCTCAGGATGGGATTAAAGAGTAGTATCTGTTCTTCTCACCTTTAATGATAATGATAATATTAGCCGTTTCCTTATAAGGAAACATTCGGTATTCGTTGACCGAGTAGCCAGTGCTACTCGAGTGTCGTTCTTATCATTTCCTGACCTTCGACCTGAGATCAAAGTGTAGTATCTGTTCTCCTCATCTCTAATGATAATGGTAATATTAGCCGTTTTCTTATAAGGAAACAGTCAGCATTCATTTACCGAGCAGACAACACTACTCGAGTTACTCCTTTACTATTACTGCTCATGACGGTTGCGTCACATTGATTGAAGCGTTTCTCTAATATGAAAATCCATTACGACGGAGGAGACCAAAAAGTCATTTTTATAATCGTTGATTAAATATAACCCTACACAATCACAAAAAAAAAATCTGTTCCCCATTATAGCCACCACATCATTTGAGGTCTACCAACAACAAGAACAACTAAAATCAATACCATATCCGTCATAGATCGTTGATTTCCGTACAATTATTTTTGTTTCATGTGTAACTTCCGCTGAATTTCGCAGTTAATTTCGATTATTCCTAAATTAATTTCTCAGCTATAAAAATTGTTATCGTACATGTATAATAACAAAGCGCATTGTACATATGTCTGTCTGTCCGTCTGTTTGTTTTTCGATCTGGGTGAATAATAAACAACCTGATGTGACTTCTGTAGTTACATGCGATTAAAAATTAAATAACTCATTAAAATTTAAATTTAGAATTTATCGAAGAGCTTGAAAGTTTCAAAAAAAAAAAAAAAACAATTCTTTATTAATGGCTTAACTTTAATTTCGATTTTCGTCGCAATTGCAATTGATATCGTCTAATTAAACCTTGATTAAAAATTAGCGGGGCACAGTACGTTGCTCATATGTTTTTTTCCCTTTTTCTACCATGCGTAATGAGACGTATTCAAAATATTACATAGCTTGGGTTCTCTAATATGTAAATAAATTACGGACATCGGTTGTGTATACGAAGAAAGATTGTGCCGAATTAAAGTGTCTAATAAAGATTATTATATTCTTATAAGTTTTAAGTACGCAGGACAGGAAGTTAAAAGTCAGAAGTGGCAAAAGCCCTCCTCAGTAGCTATCGCAATGTCCTCAGGAAGGGCGGCATCTTTGCTAGTTAAGTCAGGTTCGGAAGATTACTGTCGTTATTAAACACTTATTGTATGAAAGATGCGGTGGGCTTTGGAAAAGCAAAGCAGTTTTTCTGCCTTGTAGGAGACACATAAACTAAAATGTGGAGTAATACATAAAATAATTTTTTTACCCAGCAATGCACATGCTTTGAGATGAAACTACATTCCGAGGTTTTTTGAATAGAAGTTTCCTAGCCCCGACGTTAGCCGTTGGCACTTATACAAAGCTCGGCTCGCTTTATCAACCGTCTCCAGGCTGGTTTGTATCTTGAATATTCTTTGTTATTAATATTTATAAGGCTCAGTCTGTCTTGCTGCTTCCCCATATTTTAGCAGGGAGATATGAATTCATACCATACACGAACTCGACTAGAATTTGAACCCGGTAAAAAGATTTGTCCTTGCGATTAACCTCCTTCTCGTTCTAGCACTTATATCTCAGTGGGCTAAAAAATTGTCTGCTTACATTCAATGCATTAAAAACCAATCTGGTTACGTTCCATCGCCAAGGAGCAGACACAGAACTACTGCCACGATAAATGAATATCCCCTCGAAGAGTCACCGTGATTTGAGAGTATACTGGGCCTCATACCTTACCTCTAGTGGAACTCTTACATAAGATGCATAACTAAAGATGAAGATAAAATGATAGGTTCTCTGTATCGCTCTAGTAAGTACCTGACTCCTCCTCCTCTACCTTTATAAGAGCCAGATCAGGCCGAAAATAGAGTACTGTTGTCATATTTGGGTAGGTGTTGCCCAGACCCCACTTTCCTGTTTTGATAGAGTTCAAAAGCGACTCTGAGTCCTTGTTAGAGAAGAATTATTTTCCATATTCCAACCTTTCTCTCACAGTCGGGATGTAGCGAGTCTCTCACCCTTTTATCGCTACACCAATGAAGATGATTCCTTGGTTTTGCCAGGTCTGACCTTGAAAGCTAGAACCCGCTATGCCACTTACATAGTAGCAAATCACCCATATCCCCTTCCGTCTTCTATTAGTGAGAAGTAAATTTTACTCGAGTAGATTCTTCCTGCGAACCATTTCCCAAGAGAACCATTTCCCAAGAGGATGTTTATCTGATCACTATAATCTTAACCTGTTTTTATTTTTAAGAAGTAGAGCTTATATCATAATAATTTTTGTTTAAAAATATGATTCCTTCGCTACATAAGAGTTCTCATGTTTCAAAAACGAGAGCCGAAACCATCCAAATAATTATTAAAATTAAGTTGAATTGAGGTGTTTAGTCCCGTTTCATCTTCAAGCGAAATTTTAAGAATAAGCTATCTCTTGGTATATGTGTGTTTTTAGGCATGGTCCGTTATAACATTCGTTATTGTGGGAGTGGCTAGGCGAGTTTTCTTCGTTAAGTGGTCAGAGAGTTAATTCTTATCTATAGATTCATCATCTTCTGAGAGGTTTTGCTAAGTTTGGGTAGGGTATCTATTTTAAGGCTAATGATTGGCGGTCACCCTTTAGTTGGTTCCCAGTGAGGGATATTTTTATGGCGCGCCTACAAGTCGTGATGTGTCGGGAGGATTGTGTTTTATTATTGTCCATCTGATTATCTCTTTATTTATTTGTTTATTCAAGTGGGTGTTTTATATACAAACCGTATTGTACTGAATTTCAATTTGTTTTTTGACGACTACAGAAAGGGTCTTTCCTATTTAATGATTTGACTAAGCTTTTAAGACTTTTATTAAACTATCGGATTTTTTTTCTTTTTTTACGCTAATTATTTAATGCGAAAATTTGTTGATGTCGGCAAAAAACCGCTAACTCCTGCCTATGGTTTAATAATTTTTTATTAAACGATTTCCGGTAAAATAACCGCCATAATAGACTACCCACAATGCACCACTGACCCGTATATGTATAAATAGCCGAGAAAAATAACAGCATATGTGGCCTGACGATTGCATATAGCATGAAACAGACTGTCGCCTCTCAGTGTTGACTTCTATGTTCACTTTTATATTTACACACGCTCTATCTCTGATATTGAGCACTTTATCCCAAAAATATAGCACATCTTAAGATTATATTTCTTCATATATATATATATATATATATATATATATATATATAAGTGAACATTGATGTCAACTTTCAGAGGTGATAGACTGTTTCATGCTAAACGCAATTGTCTGGCCTGATGATTGTGTTTAGCAGGAAACAGTCTGTCGCTTTTGAGTTTTGACTTCAATGTTCAGTTTATACACACACACACACACACACACACACACACACACACGCACACACGCACATATATATATATATATATATATATATATATATATATATATATATATATATATATATATATATAACTTTAGACTGAGTTCAACATTGAATTTCATGCGTCGAAAACAACTGGAGATTAGATTATATATATGCCAATACAGAAAACTTATATTTTGATATCTTTTACCAGTGAATTGGTAGGTTGATAAACCGTAAAAAACAAATCAGTCAATCAAGAACTAATTGATTAGCGTCCTCAGTAATATAATTTGATTTTATGAAACGAGGCAAAACGTGATACCCGTTATTTGCCTGCACAAGAGTTTGCTTTTTTAATTTTTATTTCAATCGATATTAGACTCTGACTAACTGGTGTGGGGTTGTATTTCTTGCGTTTCTCTTGTATAGTAACAGTAGGCAATTTGGGATATCTTAGTTTTAGATCATTCCCCCTGATAACTCAATTCTCCAAGATTTTATTTCCTCTGCTTAGCCAGGTACTGAAGTGAACTCTTTAGATTAAGTCACTATTTGGATTAATTTAACAAACTTTTTTTTTCCCACAGAGGTCGTGTCATTCTGGGAATTAACGGAAACAGATATATCAAAATAAGGCATGGCACGTGGAATTAGAAAAATCTACCCCTGTGGATTGAATAAAGTGTCGGTTCGAAATTCCATCGTATATCACATGAAGAAGGTCGGTGTATACAACGTCCGAAACGTCGTGAATATGGCGACAAAGATGAAAACAACAGTCCAAACAATGCAAATAGTGTAAATAGTTACAATACCCCATCTCAGAAATGTAGACCGATCCTGAAGAAGGACGGAACGTACAGCGGCCGAAACGTCGTGAATCTCTATCTATAACAGGCAGGATGTGTGTGTATGTGTGTGTGTGTGTGTGTGTGTGTGTGTGTAACGAATGCACCGCCCCAATTTTCGACGGATTTTCACCAAAATTTACATGCACATGCTCCATGTTAGCGCGAAAGCCAAGACCGACCTTGCATTTCCCAACTCCCATCGATAGTGGAAATAATCAACTTTTCCATGCTTCTACGGCAGTTTTCATGTAGTTTGCGGCCATTTTCTACTGGCCAGAGTGAGAACCAGTAGCTGGCTGCCACGAATAGGCAGGAAGATTCTATTGGCCAGCGTGAGAGCCAACAGCTGGCTGACACGAATGGTAACTAGCATGCTAGCATGCAAAAAAATAGATAGCTGCATTCGTCAGAAGTGGGAAAAATTTAAATCTGCATGGCACTTTACTCCAATTGGCTCATTCGCTTGCTTAAACTCAACGTTGATTCTGATTCCGCAGAACTGGGTTGCATGTGAAAAAGTATTTGTCGTTAACATTGTTTTTTCATTCGTTTTTTCCAGTTACGAGTCCTTTTTTAAAGCTGATCGTTTTGTGTTCATTTTGTTTAGTTCTTTTTTCGTAACAGATTTAATGTTTAGTATAGAACTTAGAAAAAATTTGTAGTGTGAGATAGGCAAGAAGTAAGGCATGTAGCAACATCAGCCCGGCAAAGGGCACTCCTTTAAAGGCAAGGAAGGGTAAAAATATTTTAAGTCAAGTGATAGCGATTGCTGTATGAGTCGTACGATTTTTGAATCAAGCACGGGCAATGCTGCTAATTATTTATAAAAAAGACAAAGCGAAGCCACGTCTTACTGTTGGGAAAATAGATGCTAGATTAGGACCAATAACATTACAAATCCTTCTTTAAAGGCAAGGAAGGGCAAAAAGTGATAGCGACTGCTGTATAAGTTGTACGATTTTTGAATCAAACACGGACAACGCCGGGCCATGATGCTAGTATGGCAATAAAGATGAGGACAACAGTCCGAACAATGTAAATAGTGTAAATAGTTACAATACCTCATCTCAGAAATATAGACAGATCCTGAAGAAGGCTGGGACGTATAGGAGCCGAAACGTCGTGAATATACCCATAAAGTTTAGGACAGCAGTCTGAATGATGTAAATTTTGTAAATAATACTGCCAATATTTACCTATCCACGAACGACCTAATTGCTTACGAACCATATATGCTAAAAAAAGACATATTTCGTCATTAAATATTCCAACACGTTTGGACCTGTCCGAAAAGCAACCAGACTCAGAAAACAGAACGATTTCTGACTTGTCCGCTTTAGTGGAAAATCTTGTAAACATATTTGTTTTTATTGATTGATTTTGGATCGATCGCCGTTATTTCTCTGACATTAATTGTCGGTAAAAGGAAGATTTTTTTTTTTCTCAAAAATTCAATGAGTCAGTCACCCCGTTAGCTTTCATCATCTCATTCTAATTAGACATTTCTTTTTTTATTTGATTTTTTAAAAGTCGCCCAACAACGGCCAATGAAAACGAATCTCAGGGAATTCAAAATCGACGGCAATCCCGGATATGGACACTTTGAAGACTTCGCTTCGTCGACCAGAATCAATTTCGCGCCATTGCCGTTCTAAAAGTTGGGAACAGCAGGATGTTATCGGTCACATCAAACACCGTTTGGCAGGCGAATTTTGTTTTAATTATCATAAAAAAAGCAGGTGCGCAAATTTACTTAATTTTTAATTTTATGGCAGAAGGCCACACATTTGAAAATCGCATAAGAGCCGAAATCAGACCATTAGTAATGGTCAATTGGCACTTTGACGCGGTGTAATGGTTAGCAAGCTTGTCTCGCAAGATTAATTACGACTAAATACTGAGTTTGATCCTCACTGGGTGCTCTATATTTCTGGCCTTGTGCCATATTTAAGGCAGTCTTATTAAATTGCTATTAATAATGAGTGGCGTAATGGTTAGCAAGCGTATTTCGCTAGATCAATTACGACTGAATAGTGAGTTCAATAGTAACTAGATGCTCCATATTTCTGGCCTTGTGCCACTTAGTAACTAGATGCTCCGTATTTTCGGCCTTGTGCCACATCTATACCACGCTTATTAAATTGCTATTAATAACGATTGGCAATTTGACGTGGCGTAATGGTTAGCAAGCTTGTCTCGATAGATCAATTAAGATTGAAGATTGAATTTGATCATCATCGGGTGCTCCAGGCTTTCGACCTTGTGCCACATTTACGCTAGATTTATTAAATTGCTATTAATAACGAGTGGCACTTTCACTTGGTGTAATGGTTAGAAATCTTGTCTCGCTAGATCAATTGCGAATGAAGATTGAGTTTGATCCGCACTAGGTGCCCAATACTTTCAGTTTTGTGTCACACCTACGCTACTATTATTAGTAAAGTTTTTTTTTTAATTACTTATTGGACACTACACCAAGGAGCACTGTCTTGCAAAAATATATATAACGCAGTATCTGTCTATATTTCAGAGTCGTAAGAGCAAGACACAAAAGGCAGACAATTTTACATCAAGACAATGGTGCACGGATATCATGCTGGCTCCGTCCAGAATTTCACAAGGGCCCGAAAAACTCGTTTCTCATTGACCAATATATTTATAAAAACTTTCTCAATGTATTAAAAAAAAAATCCGAAACACTTCAAACAAATTTGGTGGATCACCGCTTGAGCCTAAATGTCCATAAAATTTGCACAAATTTTAACACATAATCCCTCTAGCCTTCAGAAGAACACACTATTCTCAAACCGTCTGGCCTTCAGAAGAATACACTTTTCTCAAAACGTCTATAAAAAAAAAACCAAAACGATTATACATAGATCTTTAAAGATTTTTTTACAAATAATAAAAATAAAATTTTTATACATTACATGAATGACTTTCACAATCATCTGTCTTGGTATAGAAGGCCTGTTTAATAAAGTGGACCTCCCAAGACCAGATCAAACGATTCTGACAAAGAAGGTCATTGTGAATTATATTTATTGATGAAGATAACAAGAAAAACTTCCGTATTCCCTTTAAGACAGTCGGAGTGGAACAAGGCTGTACCCTGAGATCGAACCCGGTGTCTGATCTGAGTTGTAACGTTACACTAATGCATATATCATAAATGTGTATTTTACTTGTTTGAAAGGTGGAAACTTGTTTGAAATTAGAATGCTATCGAGTGCTTCTCGCCTCTTTGACAAACTCGGCGTGTGTAACACATGCTCCTAATCCGATGTTAAAAGCACCACCGGCCTCTCCATTTTATCTGCTTTCTTTTACAATTCATTTGTGGTGTTTTATTGCGTAATGGAGGCTAAATAGGTCTCGGCACAATCGTAAAATGGAGGACGGGCAAAGAACGTCATCTGTGACCGGAAAAAACAAAAAAAAAACGCCTTTTTTGTGAAGGAAGAGAATACAAGCATGACATGTTTGCTTTTCAAGTTGACATAATGTTTCGAACCACCAAAATAAACACAGACACACACAAACACAAGCAGACGTATTTTCAAAAAAATCATTTCACCCAATCAAGAAAATAAAGCCACTAAGATGCTAAGGGTTTTTGGATGTGAGAGAAGACAAGAAAACATTGATTAAACGAACAAAAGAACAAAAATTATTCGAATAGAAAAATAGGAATGATTTTTTTTTATCTACCCTTAATGAATCAATCAAAATATGAACCCTGAACACATACCCAGAGACATATATAGGAAGATATATTTTTTAAAATCATTACCCAACTTTCCTGGCAGAAGACCTAGCAGGTAGTTAGTCCGAAAAGGGTCAACAAGTCACTTTTCTGATGGAAACCTATAAAGATGGAAGAATATATATATATATATATATATATATATATATATATATATATATATATATATATATATATATATAAATAAAAAGGCTTAAACACTAATATTCCATGGTCATAATTTATTCCATTGGAATCGTAAATACGATCCAAATCATCAGACCTACAAATTCAAAATGAAAACAGAAAAAAACAACTCCGGAAATCAAAACAGAATTTAGAGAAAGTGTAAGTATGAGGATGAGTGACAGAGAGAATTTTTGGAGATGTGGGTGGGGGGTGGATTTAAAAAGAGGAGAAAATAAAGTCGACGGATGTCTAATACATAAAGATACATTTCGTGGTGACATATACACACCACAGACAATTCGGATAGGAAGGGAAAAAAAAAAAAAAAAAAAAGGGAAAGGGTGGGGAGAGGGATGGGACGAAGGAAAATAAAATTGTGTTTACTTAAAATTTAAAATCAAATATAAATATATGAAGATGAATATAACGATTGTCTCATTTCAATATAAGGACCAAATATTTCTATGTTCAAAACACATACTAATACACACAAAAAAAAAAAAAAAAAACCTATACAAGTAGGTACATACACTTAGGCATGTACACACACACACACACCCAGACATACGTGTACATGCACATACATACACACATACACACATATATATATACATATACATATATATATATATATATATATATATATATATATATATATATATATACATATATATATATATACATATACATACACATACACAAACATACATACATATATATATATACACATATATATATATATATATATATATATATATATATATATATATATATATATGTCAGATTTCATTGAAAAAATACATCCCTACCCCTTACTAAAATGTAGCTAATAACCGATACAATGATAAAGGCATAAGGAAAACCCAGACAACCCTTGTCCAATTGAAGTAGATTTATCTGTAACCATGGAAACGGGATTTTAGCTGTGTCTTTAAAACCCAGTAATTTTAAAAGTTACTCCAAAATTCGCTTGAGGATGAAATGGAACTAATGCCTTTAATTTAATTACAAAATTAAATTCTGAAATTTTAGCTTCCATTTTTGAAACATGGTTAGAACTGTGTAGCGAAAAAAATATTTTAAATCAATTAATTTATAATATATATATATATATATATATATATATATATATATATATATATATATATATAATATAAATGATAATAAGTAGACGGAGATTTCAATTATCCATTTCTTTTTATAATTTTTCTTTCGTGAACAGTGAGATGTTCATCTCATCAGATCGAAAACCTGCTCCGTGAATAGAGAAAGTACACTGGACGGACACTTTAGATTGATAGTGGGGACGGAAGGCTGAGAGAGAGAGAGAGAGAGAGAGAGAGAGAGAGAGAGAGAGAGAGAGAGAGAGAGAGAGAGAGTTGGTTAAAGATAGGACTAAGAGAATAGTGGTTGGTAGTAGTCGGTTTTCTTTTTGTTGAACTTACACTACACTTTTAAGATTTTAATATTGGTTTGTATGTTACTTTGGCCGATACCATTTGTTATTGTGTTTGTTGATAAATCAGGTCGATTCAAATTAATTTAATTAAATGCATCTTAATTTAAATAAAATTTGGTGTCACAAACTGGTAAAACGTATATATATATATATATATATATATATATATGTACGGGGGTGAGTTGAAAAGTTCATAGACTGACTGTGAAGGAGTGATGCTAGAACTGTGAAATCTTGAAGGCATTAATTTCAACTCGTCTTATTAATAACTTCATTGTTTCTTTCCAGGTACGAGGGTGGGCTGAAAAGTTCGTAGGCTGACTATGAAGGAGTGATTCTAGAGCTGTGAAATCTTGCATGCATTCATTTCAACTCTTCTTATTAATAATTGCATTGTTTCTTTCCTTGCAAACTGACATCTTATATAATAACTGAGATCAGGAAGTAAGTTATATCCTATAAACTTCCAAATCATGGGTTCTCATTAAGAGGTATATAACTTTCTGTATTGTTCTTAATCATTTCAGCCAAAGCAAAGGCGATATTGGCACTAAAACATGGGAGGCTATAGGAATTCAATAAAAATGAGATTAATTTAGTAGGAAAAATGAGCAAATTAAAGAAACACGGTTCTTGAAGGCCGAAAATGGTGATTTACTTTGCATTGAAATTTTTGAAGATAGTAGACGACAGGGAAGACATCGAAAAAGAATACCATCGGCAAGAAAACAAAACTGTATGAATAGAAGTGGCTGCTGAATCTTGCTGGATCAACAGTAAAACGGTGAGACCTAAATGCCAATCTAGTACCACCTTCAAACGTATACTGTGTAATCTCACCAAAACAGTTGGCCTGGAAATATTTGTAGAAAATACAGAGGGAAGAGACGTCACGTCGATGAGTAAGTGCCATAAATCGAAATGCCTGGATTTTTTCCAGCTGTTTTCCATTATTGGTTAATAGATGCATTTTTAAAAAGCATTTCACTCTAAGCAAGTTGATAATAGCACTAAAATGCAAGACGGGGTACTGGAATTGAAAGAGAATGAGAAGATTTTAGTGAGGAGAAAGGACAATAAAAGAACAGGTTTCAAGAAGATAGACGTTTATCCACGTTTATCCATGGTGCCTTTATCCACTGTGCCGTTTGGCCATGGCACAGTGGATAAAGGCGTTAGTTAGATCCAGTGACAGGACCCAAAGAGTGTGAGTTCAATACCCGGTTAAGGCAGTGGAGAACTTTCAGAGGGAAATTAACCGGAGATAACTGATAACTGACATCCATTAAACATGGCACGTGGAACTAGAACAGTCTACCCCAGTGAGCGAAATAAAGGGTTCAATTCGATATTCCAACCACCTGAAGAAGACTGTAGCGTACAACAGCCGAAACGTTGTTATAAATATGGCGACAAAGATTGGACAATAGTCCGAATAATGTAAATAATGCAAGATAGACGTTGCAAGTATTTGAAGATTCATGTGTCACGTTGCGAGAAAATAAACTATTTCAATAGGACATCTAGCTATTCCAAAAGTAAAACTATGAGCCCTAATTGCGAATTTGGAAGAACGCTTCAAGTCACACAGACGAGGTACACATTTTTCTAATGAGCTCCCCTACTTGGAGGAGAGCTCATTAGAAAAACTGACATTAAATTATTTATAAAAAAGAAAATAGATGCTAGATTAGGACCAATAACATTACAGATCCTTCTTTGGATTTTGTCAAGAATCTCAAGATGTGCTGCAGGAACGAAACATCAGCTATGGTTGCAATCATCAATGCATAGACAAATGTTAGATTTATATCAATTGAAACGTGAGCGCAAGAAGGCGTCGATGTGATGAAAAGCAGACAATTTTCTCTATGGTGATTAAATCAAAGAAGGTTAGAGTTTACAAGCCATTAATTGCACCAGTTATAGATCTTTCTTTGGATTTTTCCAAGAATCTCCAGATATAGAGCAAGAGCAACAGACAAGATATGGCGGTGATATTAAATGCACTAACAAATGGTAGATTTATAAATGTGTAAGATGGATTCTGACGATAAAAATTGTCTGGCACGACACAGTGAACCATGTTTCCTATTAGTGAACCTAGTAATTGAATCAAAATAATCACTTCGTATAAATAGAAAGAGGATCCCAAGAAGGCGTACAGGTGTTGTTCTCCAAGAGGTTAGCATTAGCCATAGTGGTAGAAAGCAGTATGGTGTTTATATGAAATCAGTTTTGTTTTGGAGGTGTTCAAATTTATAAGCCATTTCTTGGCCGGGTTAAAGATAATTTTTTCGGATTTTGTCAAAAATGCCGACATGTACAGCAGGTGCGCCAAACCTGGCTGTTGTAATCAATGCCCGAACGAATGGTAGATATCTTAATATGCCAGATGGTTCAGAATTCGTTTAAGACTGCAAAAACTAATAGGTTAGCCTCTATCCGATAAAGATTCCAAAAGTCTGATGTCCATTATTGATTTTCATTAGTGACATCCATGCCTGAATGAATTAAAAACGTCATAAAAGATCGAGAAAGGGCGACAAAGAACTAATTCTAATTTATTTCGTTAATGGTTCCACAGTTTTTTCATTGAATAATTTCCTAATTTTTTCCTTCCTTTTGATCTGAAAACAGTTTTCCCATTAGTTAAACTAATTGCATTTAATTTGTTTGAGATAAATTTCACTCGGCAACCAATATTCAGTTATTAAACAAAATCTTTGGTTACTATATTTGTGATCTGTTTATCTATTGCGAAGAAAATAAAACTGGACGAAGATCTTTCAACCATGGTGAACTTAATATTTTTCCCCCAGGGGATTTATAATCAAACTAAGACATATCAGCGGGGTTTAACGGCTAACAAGCTAGTCTTGTGGGATTAATTATGAGTGAGGAGGGAGTTCGATTTTCATTGGGGTTCTCTATATTTTCGGCCTTGTGCCATATCTAAGCTAACCTTAGCAAATAACTTGATTTCCATTTTGCTTTATTAATTATTATATTCTCCAAAATATTAAGATATGCTGCATGGATCCCAAATATCGCAGTGGGTCTCGCGAGAAAAACTTGCTGATCCCTAAACTACATCGAGGTCCTATAATTTCATTTAATTATATATTCACTTATATACAAGGTCTCCCCTAAAAGAAGACTACTATAATAGTACGCAGCGAGTACAGGGAGTGAAAGTAAGAGAGAAGACTGCTGTAAAAAAAAATTGAGGAAAGGATAAAAGAAGAGATGGACTTTTACTAAATTCTTCAGGGTGGGGGAGGTCACAGAGGGTAAAGAAAGAGAAAAAATAAAGATGGGGGTTGAGGAAAGGATAAAAGAATGAACAAAGAATGTCTCAAATACGCAAAAAAATAGCATGGGGTCAGTGGGGGGAAAAGTGAAAAAGGTTTGGGTATGGGGGGGATTCAAGAAGATAGAAGATGGTGATTGACGTTGCATTTAAATTTTTGAAGATTGCATTTATCAGGTTATCAAAAAAACGCGAGGGAGTTCCACAGGTGGGAAGTGCGAGAAAAGAGATAGTTGGAATAGAAGCAGCGGTTGCATTTAGCTATTTCAATATTTCATTGTGGTCGGAACTGAGGAATCAAGTGCCTTAACAAAAACTACGCAATCTCCACGGAATAGAATTGTGTTCGTTTGTTGGAAGGAAGAAATTTTGAAAAATTTATACGATTTTCTTTTTATTAGGTTGGTGTAAAAATAATGACGTAATAATGTCGTTTTTGACGTTTAGCGTCAAAAACGACATTATTACGTCATTATTTTATTAGGTTGGTTTTTGAATGACGTAATAATGTCGGTTTTTGACGTTTAAACGTCAAAAACGACATTATTTATTACGTTAACAAAAATAAGGGTAAAAATAATGACGTAATAATGTCGTTTTTGACGTTTAACGTCAAAAACGACATTATTACGTCATTATTTTTACACCAACCTTCCCAATGACTTTACCAGAAGCAAAAAAAAAAAATACTTATTCGCAGGGGTTAAGAGAGTGAAGTAGAGAGAAAAACTGTGTTTAAATTTGACGAAAGGATATAAAAAAGAACAGGAATCCCAATTTAGTACGCAGGGGGTCACTTAGAGTGAAAGTGAGCGAAAAAAATATGTATAGGGTTGAATTAAGGAAAAAACAAAAGATGAACGGGATTCAATAAAATAGAAGATGGCCATTTAAATTTTTGAAGATTGTAATTATCAGGGAAGCAAGAAATCAGAATGGATTTCCACAAGTAGAAAATGCGAGAAAAGAAGCTGTTGAAGTAGAAGTGGCGGTTAAATTTAATTATTCCAGCAGTAAAAGTGTGGGACCTAATTGCCAATCTAGTAGCACGTTTAAATTCATGTAATTGTAGCATCAAAAAATCTCATCATATTTGCCAAGAAAATATTTGTAGAAAAATGTGTATATGTTAAAGATGGTCGGGTATTTAAACAAATTTTTAGTAACCGAAGATTTAGATAGGAGATAATTGTGTTTATCTACATTGAATATTGAATAGCTATTATACATAGAAGGTAATATATTTTAGCGTTACTTACATAAAATATTTATTTCATTTCTCAGTTGTTTTAGTTAGACGCAATTCCAATCAAAATCGTAGATTCCAATATTTTCCGGCCATTCTCTTAACAATTAATAATTTTCGAATCTTTTTTTTTTAACAATATAGATAAAATGCACACACACACACACACACATATATATATATATATATATATATATATATATATATATTTAGTTGTATTGATGTGAGTTTGTGACCCTGGGTTTCAAGCACTTGTAATCGTCAAACTTATTACAATATGTCAGGATATTACACACAAAGATATATATATATATATATATATATATATATATATATATAGTCTTAAGATGTGCTATATTTATGGGATAAAGTGCTCAATATCAGAGATAGAGCGTGTGTAAATATAAAGTGAACATTTCTTTTTAACACTTAATATTTGACCGTCTGTTTCATGCTAGATGCAATCGTCAGGCCATTTGCATATAGGATGAAACAGACTGTCGCCTTTTTTTGTTGACTTTACGTTCATTATATATATATATATATATATATATATATATATATATATATATATATATGTGTGTGTGCATCTGTGCTTGTGAACAATATCCTGACATATTGTAATATATAGAATATTCCAAAATGAATGAAACTACAAATAAATTCACATTATATCTTAATCGATTACTGCCCCCATCCTGAATAAGTGATCCTCAAAATGTCAGTTCCTTAGAGACAGAGGTTGAAGAGAGATCAATTCATAATGGACAAACGAGAATTGGAAGCAATTTCTATATTCTTTGCAGTGGGCTCGAACCCAAATACGTCACGGCGGTTTTATGCTTGTCATGTATAAGAGACAAGCAGGGAAAATGGGCTTCCCGCTTTTTCTTTTCCATTTTTTTTTTTTTTTTTAAATGGCAGGGCGACTTAACCTCGTTAGGAAGGAAAAGAGACCCGTATAAGCCCCGGATTATAAAAGCCTGAATCAGGGGACTCAAACTTAAAACATATAACAGCACACAATACACACACACATACATATATATATATATATATATATATATATATATATATATATATATATATATATATATATATATATATATATATAGTATGTGTGAGATGGGTTTTATGACATAGTATGTATGCACGCATTTCTTTTTGGTACGTACACCCTGAAAATGATGGCATGTTTTTCCTTCTTGCTAGTCCAAATAAAAATCCTTTCTGTCGTTTAGCAATCAGGGAAAATGTATTTAGAAATGAAAAACTACACTTTCATGTTTGAACAGAAAAAAAAAAATCGAAAATGCTTAATGGTCTGTTTGTCAATACCAGTCACTTCATATATATATATATATATATATATATATATACTTAATATTCTGTTCTTCACTTTTTATGCATCTTGATGGGCCAGAGAATGTTTAGTAGCAGTATCAAGGGAAACAAACGTAAATTCCGGGAAAAAAGCGGGGTTGTCAAAAGTATGGTCTTTACCTTGACACCGCAATTATTTTTAACTACCTTCACTCCTCAGCAGTGATACTTGTTTTGAAAAGCCATGAATAGAATTTTAATAAAACATAAGAATAATTCTGTATTTCCTTCCTACTTAAAACAATCTGTTTATATTTCTGAGATGAGGTATTATGTACACTATTTACATTATTCGGACTAGTGTTCGAATAATGTAAATAAAAAACATAATACCTTTTCTCAGAAATATAGACAGATACTGAAAGGCCGAAACGTTGTAATAAATATGGCAACAAAGATGAGGACAATAGTCCGAATAATGTAAATAGTGTACATAATACCTCATCTCAGAAATATAGACAGATACTGAAAGGCCGAAAGTTGTAATAAATATGGCAACAAAGATGAGGACAATAGTCCGAATAATGTAAATAGTGTACATAATACCTAATCTCAGAAATATAGACAGATACTGAAAGGCCGAAACGTTGTAATAAATATGGCAACAAAGATGAGGACAATAGTCCGAATAATGTAAATAGTGTACATAATACCTCATCTCAGAAATATAGACAGATACTGAAAAGCCGAAACGTTGTAATAAATATGGCAACAAATATGAGGACAATAGTCCGAATAATGTAAATAATGTACATAATACCTCATCTCAGAAATATAGACAGATACTGAAAGGCCGAAACGTTGTAATAAATATGGCGAATAATGTAAATAGTGTACTTAAAACTAATATAATTATATCAAAACTAATGCAATAGTATATTTATCCTTTACTAATTTATAAAGAAATAAATATGAAAAAAATATCCATAAATTTATTAGCGTTTACTAAATTATAAGAAAATATCTAGGAAATGAAGAAATCCTTATTATTAACGTTTTATAAAGTTCGAATCGATGTGCTTATTAGCCGATGTTTTGCCATCCATAAAAAATCAAATGAAAAATCTAATAAATAAAAAGCCTTTGATATTTTGTCAAATCTCAAGGACAAAGAAATGATATTTTCATATGTTTAGACGTTATTAAAATTATAACCATTGCTTTTAAAAACAATAAACATTTCCGAAGAGTGACAGTAATTAAAATAATAGCGGATTTAAGGGAATGTATTTTTTTGCGAACATGAATGTTAAACGCTACCGATATCTATCTATCTATCTATCTATCTATCTATCTATCTAAGTCTATTCATATCTATCTATCTCATATCTCTATCTATCTATCTATCTATCTATCTATCTATTCATCTATGTCCCAGTGTGTTCATCTATCTATCTATCTATCTATCTATCTATCTATCTATCTATCTATCTCAGTCTATTCATATTCTATCTATCTATCTATCTATCTATCTATCTATCTATCTCAGTATATTCATATCATCTATCTATCTATCTATCTATCTATCTATCTATCTTCATCTATTCATCTATCTATTCATCTATCTATCTATCTATCTATCTCAGTATATTCATATCTATCTATCTATCTATCTATCTATCTATCTATCTATCTCATTATGTGTATGCCTATTCATCTATACAATTATATTCATATCTCTCTTGTACGATCACCTAAGTTAAGCAACATCTAGCCTGGTCAGTAGGTGGGTGACCGCTTTGGAATAGCAGGTGCTGTAAGCTTCGAAGTGCGTAATGGATTCTAAACCTGCAACGGGTTGTAAAAACGAAGAAATCAGTCATTACTCTTCTCCCAAGCTATGGGCTAAATAGTAAGACTTGTATTCCTAAACCATTATTATCTCCCCCCCCCAAAAAAAAATATTCTTACAATCTAAACATATTTTCTTGCTTTAAATAACCAGCAAAGTGTTGATCAACTGTAAAAGTGAACGACTCCATTAACTACCTTTCGTAGAAATAAGCTATGTACAAATTTTTTCTTTCTAATTCACTTATATATTCCTTATAATGAAGTAAATAAATCTTTCTTGTATAATTACATTCATTATTTACATTATTCGGACTGTTGTCCTCATCTTCATTGCTATATTCGCAACATTTCGACCGTTGTAGTCTCCGGACTTCTTCAGGTGATTGTAATTTTGATCCGAAGCCTTTATTTCGTCAACGAAAGTTCTAGTTCCACGCGCGCCATTCCTCTTCCGGGTGTCTTAGTTATTCTTCATTACGTCAACTTGCTGTGCCCTGGTATTGAACTTACAACTCGTTGGGTCTAGTCGCTACACCAACATTTTCATCCACTGGGCCATGTGTCCTTGGGGATATCCTTGGACTTATAAACCTAATGTCCCATCAAGATTATTTTACCAGAACTCATATTGCAATTTTTTGTTGTTATTCATTGCTTTTCTCTAGCACTTATAACTACTGATTTCCATATTGTATTCATTTCTATGCTTGGTCGGCTCAATTCTTTGCTACATATATATATATATTGTAGAGTAGTTTTCAAAAGTGGTGGCGTGTATTTCACTAAGTCGTCCTAAATTAGGTTCGAAGTTCAAAACGTTAGGAACTTGCAATAATAATTAATGACGCAGCAATCTAGTTGTGATGGTTGATACTTCAATGTCCGACATCGACTGACTCGCTCAACACCACTGAGCCTAACTAGCGACCGCTACTACTTATTATATGTAGAAGAGTCTATTAATTATAGAATAGGTACGTTCAGGTATGACAATATAACAGTGCGAATAATGTAAATAATGCAAGTAAAAGATCTTTTTTTTCTGTTTTTATGTCACCTACAATCTTCAAAAATTTACTCCAAACTGTCAATTGCCATGTTTTATCATGCTTTGTCTTTATTGGCTCTTAGAGAGTTGCTGACAGGTTCTATGGAATCATGAAGATAACGGCACTGAATTGTGCCTCTGTATCTTAAATAAAAAAAAATGTTTTGAATAAAATTGTGTAGATAAGGGCTCGGCGCATATTGCCCAAGTATACCTGTCTGTTAGGGAGACTAACCAAATCCCTGTTATAGACGCTTGTCCAGGCGTATTTTGTGTTTGTTCAACTGCCATAGGCCGTGATTAAGTTTACAACTATGCCGAACGGACTCTTGTGCAAATACCTGAAACAACCGCTTTATTTTATTTTCTTTCACCACACGGTCAGTTTGAGACCCACTAGAGTGACATGATGTTATCAATTTCTATTTTTTCCTCAGATTGTCATTTGCGATGCTGTGCAGTAATATGAATCTATTTTAGGGGTGCATGATGAAATTTGTTTGGAGTTAAAATATTTCATCATCCGTGATTGCATCAGGTTTTCATCACGCCCAGACACTACTGTCTTGACTGTCGATTAGTTGTCCTACGGTCATTGTCTGCGATGGACGTTCCTCCAAGGAAACGTAAGAATATTGTAACGCTGCACGAAGACACTGTCAAGTCTTACCAGTGAGTAAATCAGTTCTATGGACTGGCCCGGAAACTCGGCTGATTTAAGTCCAATCGAGATTCTGTGGTCATTGGCTTATGTTTCATTGGAAAAATACGAGAAAAAAGTAAATAATAAAGAAATTCTTCGTTTTGTTTCAATTCATTTGCACAAGGGTGTTGTTATTCTGTCTTGGAAGTAGCAGTTCATCTGGAATGATCAGTTTGAACACGCTCACACTCTCGGTCATGATGACTGGTGACTTCGTGCAAGCATTCATCGATGAACAATTCAATCTACTCAATTTCCCTCACAATATTTGGAGTAACCCCTGCTATGACTTCCAGTCATTTTCCAAAGATAACGCGCTGGGACCGCCTTACAAGACCCGTTGATTTTCTGGAAGTCAACTTCCTGAAAAATTGGCATCAGAATGTCTTGACCATGTTTGCCGACCTCTGATATTGAACAGAATACGAACTTCACTAGATTCCATATTCAGAGACCGTAGCAAACATGGTCAACAATGGTTACGAGCCCAGGTTACGATTGTATTTTAACGGAGATGAGACCAAGTTTGAATTATGGGAAACCAAGTTCTATTGGTGAACTATAACATGAGTCAACTCATTTAGGCTAGCTCATTAGTACATATGCCCAAAAAACTGCAACAGAATGGTTAGAATCAGAATCTCATAATTGGTAAAGGAAGTTCTAAAATCTCGACCACATATATGTATATATTGTCTATGAATGAATTTAAATTCGAGAGGAAAAATCTTTCGAGAGAATCGTTGATTTATTGAATGATTGAGAGATATTTTTGGAATAGAATATTTATTTATTTTTTTTCAATATTTAGCAATTAGAAAAATCTGTCATGGTCCGGTAGGGTAGCAGGAAAATACGTGACATAATAAAATCCGAAAATGAATTTCGTTTATCGCAAACGCAATAAATGCCGACATTTTTCAGAGTGGAGATAAAGAAAAGAAAAAAGCCATCAAGAAAATTTATCCCCTTCCGACCGCTGTCTATCACTTTCCTTTTAGAGATTTCCACCAACCATTCAAAGACCGACAAGAACCGATCAAGGAAATAGAAAAGAAAAGAAAAACAAAGTAAGAAAAATAAAACACTTAAAAAAAAGCGAAATGTAAGCGTCATCCTAATGAAGAGTAATTTTATCTTTCGACATTGGAGAGTTCCTGACGTTTTATTTCGATGTCCGCTTTGCAAAAACTGACAGACATGCTTCAAGCCGGTCGGAATTTTCTTTTCCGGGTCTCTATAAATCACTCAAAGACGACAAATTCCCATCCAACCGTTTTTCATGCAAAGAGGATTTTTTTTATGTTTGAAACGATGAACCGAACGATGTTTGCTAAAGTTGTGTGGCGAAAAACGATCAGCTGAAATAAATTGGCAGCTGATCTCTCCTCCGATCAAGCTCTAACAGCTCAGTGGGGAAATAACTGTGTGGTGCCATTCAATGCCTCGAAAACTAAAACTAAGCTAGTTACATTCCATCATCTACAATCGGACCTCGAATTACCACCAGTCCCGATGATCTGATGTGCCCTCGACGAGACTCCGTGTCTCAAACTCACAGCTCACCTCTCAAGTGGAATTCCTATGTACGATCAATCGCTAAAGATCTAGGTAAAACGATCGTCTCTAAGTACCGATCCAGTAATTGCCTGACTTCTCATATAATCGTCTAACTTTATGAGAGACAGATCAGGTTGAAAATGGAGTAGTATTGCCATATTTGGAGAGGAGCTGCCCAGACCTGACTTTCCGGTCTATCTAGCTAAAAAATGTCTCCGAGTCTCTGTGTCCTCGTTGGAGAAGAATTATTTCCCAGCCTTCAAACCCTCTCTTACAGACGGGTAGTAGTAAGGTGCTTAAATTCTTGAAGATGAGGCACAAAAGAGGAAACCTCACCAGAACAATTACGACGAAAATAAATATTGAAAAACCAGGCTTGTTACATTCAAGACATCAAAAACCAAACTAGTCATATTACATCATTGCCGATCGGACCCAGAACTACCGCCAGTTACGTTGAATTGATTGTCCTTCAGGGAGGCCTCTTGCCTTGAGCGAATATCGGACATGAAACTAAATCCTGAGCTCAAGTGGAACTAATACATACGATAAAGAGGCAGGAAGAAATGATCGGCTCCCTGTACCGCTCCTGTTATCCTCGACCATTCCAAGAATCAGATCAGGCCTAGAATGGTGTACTGTGGAAATTTGGGCAGAAGCGGTCCGGTTCTAACTTTCTAGTCTAGTGTCCAAAAGTGTCCCCGTGTCCTTGTGCGTGAAATTATCTTTCACCCTATAACTCACAGACGATGCAGGTAAATATGATTGGCTGTCTGTATCAATCCATTAATTACCTGTTTCCGATTGCTATATTCTGCCTTTATAAGAGCGAGATCAGGCCGAAAATGGAGTACATTTGCTATATTTAGACAGGAGTTTCTAGACCTCATTTTCTAGTCTTGAGCACAAAGGCGTTTCTGAGGCTTTCTTTCATTCTTTGTTTTATTTTTTTTTATTTTTCTTTCTTCTTTTCTTTCTTTCTTATTTCTCTTTCTTTCTGTTGTGGATTCTAGGATGAAATCCGGTACCAATAAATAACAAACACCAAAAATGAATATAGGAAAATAAATGTATTAATGTAATAATACAAACTGGTAATGCAGGTTAGTAGTTCCAGGAATGCGGGTTAGTAGCAAAATATATATATAGTCTTTGGTATCGACGTATCACTGTATGACTTCTTACTGAGTCTACGTGCTTGCTCACTGTGAATCTTGCTCTTTACGTTCTTTCTCGTTCTTCTCCCGGGTATTCACTAGCAGTAATATATGTATACCCTGGGTTAGTCTGTTTGTGTAAAAAGGGGAGAACCCCTCAACACTTTCTTTCTTTCTTTCTTTCTTTCTTTTCCATTATTATATATCTATTAATTTCAGAGTGTTCAGCAAGCGAGATGTGTGATGAAAGAGACCGTCAGGATAGAACTTATTTCAACCGTAAAGTGATGAGACCTATCTGCCAATCAAGTATAGTGCTAAAATTCGTAAAGACGAAATACTAAAGAGGAAAACTCAGCAGAAAAATTACATTGAAAATAATTATTGAAAAAAAACTGGCTTGTTACATTCAAGGCATCAAAAACTAAACTAGTCATGTTTCATCATCGCCATTCAGACCCTAAGTTACCGCCAGTCACGATGAATGGATGGACCTTCGGAGAGGCCTCGTGCATTGAGCAGTTATTGAGTATGAAACTCAACCCGCATATACGATGAAGATGCAGGAAAAATGGTCGGCAACCTATACCACCCCAGTAAGTACCTGACTCCTGCTTCTATCCTCTAGCTTTGCAAGAGACAGATAAAGTTAAAAAATGGAATAATGCTGTCATATTTGGACAGGAGATGGCCAGTCCTTACTTTCCAGTGTCAACAGAGTCTAAAAGATTCTCCGCGCCCTTGTGGGTGACAAATTATCTTTCACCCTGCAAACAATTTTTTACAGACGAAATGTCGCAAGCCTCTGACTGCTCTATGTTTACTTTCATGGAAAGTGCTCAGATAAACTACGTTCCCTTACTTCCACAAGTCCTTTTCCCTGCAACCATTCTCTTAGAGATGAAATGCCGTAAGTCTCTCACTGCTCCAAAGATAAAGATTGTCTCTATTCGTCACACACTACATAATCGCCGATTGGACTCAGTTACGCTGAATGAGTGTTTCTCAGGGAGGCTACGTGCTTTGAGCGAATGTTGGGTATTAAAGTCAACCACAAACTTCAAGTGGAACAATAAAAAAAATGGCCGGTCCCCTGTACCGCTCCAGTAAGCACCTGAATCCTCCTGCTATCCGCTAACGTTACAAGATCCAAATCCAACGAAAAATGGAGCATTGTTATCGTATGTGGGCATCAGATGCCCAGTCATCACTTTCCTTCCGCTAAAGACTCCAAAAACGATATAGCTTTTTGTCATGTGTTATAATGCTTATTATCTGTATAGCTCCAGTAAGTACTTGACTCCTGCTATCATTTACCTTTACAAGAGCCGGATAAATTTGAAAATGGAGTATTGCTGTCATATTTGGGCGGGAGCTGACCAGTCTTCACTTTCAACAGAATCCAAAAGCGTCTACGCATCCTTGTGGGTGATGAATTATCTTTCACACTGCAACCCCTCTCTCCCTCTGAAGTGTTGCAATCCTCTCACTGTTCCAAAGATAAGCTTAGTCTCACACCTCATAATCGCCGATCGGACTCAATTACACTGAATGGGTGTTCCTCGGGGAGGTTACGTGCTTTTGAGCGATTATTGGGTCTTAAACTAAACCCAGACCTCAAGTGGAACTCGTACATACGATAAAGATGCAGGAAAATTTGTCAGTTCCCTGTCACTTTGTCCTTTAGGTTTACAAGAGCCAGATCAGGCCTAAAACGGAATACGTACAAGATTTGGACAAGAGCTGACCAGCCCTTACTTTCCAGTCCTGATAGAGTCCAAAAGCATCTTAGCGTGGCAAATTATCTTTCACCTTGCAACCACTCTCTCACAGATGAAGTGTCGCAAGACTCTTACTGCCCCAAACATAAATCACGCTGAATGGGTGTTCCTCGGGGAGGATACGTGCCTTTGAGTAATTACTGGGTCTTAAACTCTACACAGACCTCAAGTGGAACTCGCATATACGATGAAGATGCAGGAAAAATGGTTGGTTTCCTGTACCGCTCTAGTAAGTACCAAAACCTCTGTTATACTCTACCTTTACAAAAGCGAGATAAAGTTGAAAATGGAGTACCACTGTCAAATTTGGGCGGGAAATGCCCAATCTTTACTATTCAATCTCGATAGGATCCAAAAGCGTCTACGCGTTCTTGTGGGGGACAAATCACAGACGAAATATCGCAAGGCTCTTACGATATTTCTAAGATTTCAGACAAACTACTTTCCTTACCAGACCTAATCTTCATGGCTAGGACCCGCCATGCTACGCGTTTTGTAGGGGAATAAGCCGTATTCCCTGATAAAACATGGCTTAAACATCAACATCTCAAAAGTGCATGACAACTGATAAATATAATTCCTGCAACTCACAACCTACAACCAGCAAATCACTCAGGTTATGGAGTTTGGATATTTAGGTCACAAGCTATCATCAAACAATAATGAAATGGCTGCTGAGCAAGCATCTAGGTTGGCCAGCTTTCAATAGGAACATTGAAGTGCAAACATTTAAACGAATTTCCCATTTGAAGGCTGAGATCTTTGGCATTGACATCCTACCAGTTGTGTTATATGGTTTCGATTGTATTAACTGGACGGCAGAGTTTCTTCAGAAGACATTAAGAGAGTTGTGACTAACAATCGCCCCAACGACTATGTCTCTATCAATGAGTTACCTAACATTACAAAACTCAAGCCGATCACAAAAAGTAGCAAGTCAACAGTACTCAAATTGAAAGCTCATATCAACAGATCAGCTTAAGATATGAGTAAGTTATGCGTAGAAGGAAAGTCGAACAGTTTGTCATTGTTCTTGTGGGTAAATATACATCTTCGGATTGTTTGAATGCAATGTTCCATAACATGGAACAAAGAACCTCCATCAAAAAAAAAAAAAAAAAAAAAATCCGGTGCTAAAGATACAGAAATATCTTGACCTATGACAATTGTTTTTTTATGTTAATAGCCCGGATTCCTTACAGGTATGGTTGAACTAAGTAACCAGCTTTTGGAGATTGTGTTCGGTGTGTGTGGCCAGATCTGCGTCATCAGCAAATAGCATTTCTTTAATGAGGACTGTACTCACTTTAGTCTTTACCCCCAAGCAGACCAAGTTGAACAGTTGTCTCATTGTTTCTTGTGAGTAAGTATACACCATCTTTGGATTGTTTGAATGCAAAGTTCAATAACATGGAACAAAGAACCTCCCACCCACCAAAAAATCCGGTGCAAAAATGTATCCATATCAACTGTTATCCCACAATCCTTTGCTCAGTCTATTCTGTGGAATGTGGAAATAAAGACCCAAGATTGCTTCCTTCGTTGTCTTCTGATCCACAACATTTGGTTTGGATTTCTTTTGCCCTTCATGACACCTTCTTGACCAGCATGGTGCCAGCTGCAATGATCTGGGAACAGCTAGCAGAGTGTGATGTCTGTGAGTTTCAGGTCCCTTTTCTATATGTCCCTGAAACGTAGTGCAGTGTCCCGTGGCCAGTTCATCGTACATGATGTCATTTGGTATACGACCGTCATACAACCGATGTACGCGACCCAGCCATCGAAGACGTCGTTGACAAAGGAGAAGATACATACTCCAGAAATCTGCTTGATCCAGCACAACATTGTTCGAAACTTTTTTCTCTCTGTGTGATGCCAAGGATACGTCGTAGCCAGCTGAGATAGAAGCTTTCTAGGTGGCTTTCCTGTCTGGCATATGTTGTCCAGGTTTTGCTGGAAAACTTTTAGTTTGGTGTGCAAGGTTAGCTGACTGTTGCCCCATAATCCCTTGCTCAGTTTAGCCATCACTGCTGTCACTTTGATAATGCGTTTTTCAATTTCCATGTCAAGTGCAAGGTTGTTGGTGATGGTAGAACCTAGATATATGACTTGTGACTTCAAGTTTCACGTCATCGATAGTGATTGATAGAGATACAGAAACATCTTGACCTATGACATTTGTTTTTTTTATGTTAATAGCCCGAGTTACCTACAGGTATGTTTCAACTAACTGTTGTGGATTCCGAGATGAAATTCGGTCTCCAATGAATGACAAACGCAAGAATTAAATATAAAAAATTAAATGTATTTACACAATAATACAAAGGGTAATACTGTTAGTAAATCCAGGAACGCGGTTAGTAGCAATAATAATAATAATAATAATAATATATATATATATATATATATATATATATATATAGTCTCGAAGTAGGACTTCCTTAGAGTCTACGTGCTTGTAACTGACTTCTACAAACGGTTACCTCACAGTATTAATCTACCTCCAACTCAATCATATACTCCGCCCACAATCTCTCTGTATACTGACTGTCTCTGGGTATTTAACGACAGCAGTCTAAGTAACACTTTGGTCGAGTCCACTTATATGAAAAAGGGGAGGACCCCATAACACTAACTAGCTTTTGGCGATTGTGTTCGTTGTGTGTGGTCAGAGCTGCGTCATCAGCAAACAGCGTTTCTTTAATGAGGACGGTACTCACTTTGGTCTTTACCCCCAAGCAGACCAAGTTGAACAGTTTATCATTGTTTCTTGTGAGTAAGTATACACCATCTTTGGATTGAATGCAAAGTTCAATAACATGGAGAAAAAGAAGCCGAGCAAATTCGGTGCTAAAATGTATCCTTGTTTTAGGCCACTCTCAATTATGAATAGCATTAAAGTTTCACCATTAGACCTGACTACCTGTTCTCACGAAAGGAGGTGATGATGATCAGTAACATTGTGGGACAGACAATTTTCATTAGTTACTGAAACAGAACTTTTCTGCTAACAAGTTCACATTTGAAAGATCGTTGAAGGCGACCTATAGTGGCATCTATTATTTACCACAACACTTACGATCTCTTAGCCCTAAATCTACTCTGGGATACTGAGTAGCGGCGATCAGTAAGGACATGGAGTCGACAATTATAAGTTACTCTAGAACTCATCTGCAAAACTTTCAGAATGTACTGGCCAAACTAGCACTTGAGGTTGGTTTAAACATCAACGTCTCCAAAACGAAGTGTATGACAACTGATAAAAACAATTCCTCTCTGTATCACACAATGTCAAAATAAAACTTTCCCAAATTGTCTGATATACTTAGCACTATATTGACTGGCCACTTGTGTTCGAAGATGCCCGTCTCCTAGGGCGGGTTAGACAAACCCTTTGGCAGACGCCTGCTCAAGTCCATTTGTTCAACACCCAGAGAGTCCACCTGAGTGGACCTTAGTTAAAGTTTCTGGAAGAGTGTGATCATCATTCGGTACAAGGCCAGCACACTCAAACCCTCGGTGGGTGAATGTGATTATTATTGCTTATTTATAGGCTTAAAGAGCGCCCCCTAGCGAGCGCTTTTGGCAGAGCCAAGTCAGGTATCCCCAAGCTAATCTTATCTTCTCAGCCAAAATAAGTTTCCTTAAAGAATCAAATAATATGAAACAAACCCTTATCAATAATGGCTACACTAATTATATAGTCGACGAACAAAACAAATTTCATTGAAACAGTTTTAACAATAACTATAGACCTAAACATAAGATTAACAATAACGCTATTTACTTATATCACCAAAATTGCTTTTTCGACTGTGAATGCCTTGAAAAATATAAAACTGCTGTTATTAATAACTTCATCCAAAGATTTTCTCATCCACCCCCGCAAAACATCGCTTAAACATGAACATCTCCAAGAAGTGCATGACAACTGCTAAAAAGAATTCTAATCTGTATTTAATAATGTCAAAATAAGTTTCCCAAATTGTCTGATATACTTATTTACATTAGTCGGGCTATTGTCCTTATCTTTGTTTCCATATTTATCACAACGATTCGGCCGTTGTACGCTCCTGCCTTCTACAGGTGGTTGGGATGTCGATGAACCCTTTATTTCGCTCACTGGAGTAGACTGTTCTAGTTCCACGTGCCATGTTTAATGGATGTCAGTTATCTCCTGTTAATTTTCCCTCTGAAAATTCTCCACTGCCTTAACCGGGTATTGAACTCACACTCTTTGGGTCCTGTCACTTTATCCATTGTGCTATGTGTTTTTGAGGACATCTGGGTATGAATTTCTGGGTATTATAAACCTAATGTCTTCAGCCACCATTTTTACCAATGCTCATATTGCAATTTTGCTGTTATCATTTCATGTTTTTACCAGAGCTCATATTGCAACTTTGTTGTTATCATTGCTTTTCTCTGGCACTTCTTAATACTGGTTCCCATATTGTATTTATTTCTATGCTTGGTCGGCTCAGGAGATTTTTATGGCCTAGCATATGTGCTGATTCCTTAAGTTTACGAATTTTCCAATGGTGTTTCTTGTCTATGATCTCAACATGATCCCACAGAGGGTGGTGAAGAAGGCCGGAGCGTACAACCACCGAAACGTTGTGATAAATATGGCGACAAAGATGTGGACAATAGTTCGAATAATGTAAATAATGTACCTCATCTCAGAAATATAGACATATACTTAGCACCATATTGGCTAGCCACTCATATTCGTGGATGGCCTTCTACTAGGGCGGTTTAGACAAACCTTTTTGTAGACGCTCGATCAAGACCATTTGTTCAACACCCCCCCCCTGGGCTATACTGCAACTATGCTGATCAGACCTTAGTTACAGTTTCTGGGGAAGAGCGCGTTATCTAGTGTGATCATCATTCGGAACAAGGCCAAACCCTCTGTCACGATGACTTGTGATTTCGAGCTAGTACAACCACCGACGGCTCCCAAAATACTTCCGTCTCCTCAATTTCACTTACAAGGCTTGGATGAATTATCCTTTGTGATGGCTTTCAGACATTTTCAAAAAAAAAAAAATTCCGTTATAAAATTCACTTATGATAAAAAATTATATTTCTAGAAATACTCATGGGTTATAACAATGATAATTTCACCACATCTCTATACAAAATGACTGTTACTTTTTGCTTTTTCAACTACAAAGGGAATGCACTGAAAAATATAAAACTGCTGTAATTAATAACTTCATCCAAATATTTTCTCAACTAAGAAAAAAAAAATGGTTTAAACATCAGCATCTCAAAAACGAAGTGCATGATAACAGATAAAAACAATTCTAAAACTAGATCTGAAAGCCACAGCTCAAAAAGATCGAAAGAGCGTGAGTATGAATATTATTGCCTATTCATAGGTTTAATGAGTGCGCCCTAGCGAGCGATTTTGGCAGGGCCAAGGGAGATAACCCACAAGCTAAACTCATTTCCTCAACCGAAATAAGCTTCCTTATAGAATTAAATGATACGAAACAAACCCTTATCAATAATGGTTACACTAATTATATAGTTCACAAACAAACCAAATTTCATTTAAACAATAATTTTAACAATAACTAAAGTCATAAACGTAAGATTGATAATAACACTAAACATAGATTATTTTTACCACATCTCCGTACAAAATGTCTACTAGTTTTAACTCTTGCTTTCTCAACTTGAATAGTAAATGCCTGAATAATATAAAACCGCTGTTATTAATAAACTTCATCAAAAGATTTTTCTCATTCAAAAAAAAAAAAAGGCTTAAACATCAACATCTCAAAAACGAAGTGCATAACAACAGATAAAAACAATTGTAAAACTACATCTGAAAGCCAGAGCTAAAAAGATCTAAAAGAGGGTGAGTATGAATATTATTGCCTATTTATAGGTTTAAAGAGCGCCCCCAGTGAGCAATTTTGACAGAGCCAAGTGAGGTAACTCACAAGTTAAACTCATTTTCACAGCCAAAATAAGCTTCCTTAAAGAATGAAATGATATGAAACAAACACTTATCAATAATTGGTAACATAGTCCACAAACAAACGAAATTTAATTCAAACAATAGTTTTAAAAATAAATATAAGCATTCACATAAGATTGACAATAACGCTAAACAGATTATAATAATGATCATTTTACCACATTTCTGTGGTACATAAAAAAAAAATCCGTAACCCTTAGGGCTGTAGGGGCACCATGTGTACTGTAGAAGAGTGTTTCTTGGGCAAGATAACCTGACGGAACCCAACCCTCCCCAGGCCAGTTTTGAATTCAGTTCTTTCCTTCTCTTAAATAGCTTGCTACCCAAGGCTAAAGAACTCAATCTGTCCTGGGGGAAGAAGATGGAGATTCATACCTTTTCCAAGGGTATTAGCACGAAATTGAATGTGATGGATTCAGTTGGAATTCGAACTCTTCTCTCCGATTCCTCAATCCGAGCCACTATCCATTACTCCAAGTTTACAGTATTGGTGTATAAAATTTCTGTTTGGGTTTCGGATGTGCCTCCATTTATTTTGTGTGTGGCAGTTAGGCTGAAAACAAAAGATTTAATAAAACTAATAAACCCACCATTTTGCCAGATATAGTAATAACATTTTTATCCAAATTCCATTTCTAGATATTTCCAATGATCATTTTACTGCATCTCTATACAAAATGTCTACCAGTTCTAACTTTTCAACTACAACAGTAAATTCCCTGAATAATATAAAACCGCTGTTATTAATAACTTCATCAAAAGGTTTTTCTCATCCCCCACAAAAAAAAAACATGCCTTAAACATCAACATCACAAAAACGAAGTGCATGATAACAGATAAAAACAATTCTAAAACTAGATCTGAAAGCCACAGCTAAAAAAGATCTAAAAGAGGGTGAGTATGAATATTATTGCCTATTCATAGGTTTAATGAGTGCGCCCTAGCGAGCGATTTTGGCAGGGCCAAGGGAGATAACCCACAAGCTAAACTCATTTCCTCAACCGAAATAAGCTTCCTTATGGAATTAAATAATACGAAACAAACCATTATCAATAATGGTTACATTACTTATATAGTTCACAAACAAACCAAATTTCATTTAAACAATAATTTTAACAATAACTAAAGTCATAAACGTAAGATTGATAATAACACTAAACATAGATTATTTTACCACATCTCCGCACAAAATGTCTACCAGTTTTAACTCTTGCTTTCTCAACTAGAATAGTAAATGCCTGAATAATATAAAACCGCTGTTATTAATAAACTTCATCAAAAGGTTTTTCTCATTAAAAAAAAATGGCTTAAACATCTCAAAAACGAAGTGCATGAAAAAAGATAAAAACAATTCTAAAACTACATCTGAAAGCCAACAGCTAAAAAAGATCGAAAAGTGGGTGAGTATGAATATTATTGCCTATTTATAGGTTTAATGAGCGACCTCTAGCGAGCGATTTTTTCAGAGCCATGTGAGATAACCCACAAGCTACACTCATTTTCTCAGCCAAAATTAGCTTCCTTAAAGAATTAAATAATACGAAACAAACATTGACCAATAATGGCTACCCTAATTGTATAGTCCACAAACAAACCAATTTTTATTTAAACAATAATTTTGACAATAACTAAAGTCAAAAACGTAAGATTGATAATAACGCTAAACATAGTTTATTTTTACCACATCTCCGTACAAAATGTCTACCAATTCTAACTCTTGCTTTTTCAACTACAACAGTGAATGCCATGAGAAAAAAATATAAAACCACTGTTATTAATAACCTCATCCAAAGATTTTTTTCCAAAAATGGCTTAAACATCAACATGTCAAAAACGAAGTGCAATCTGCAACCTACAATGTCAAAATAAAAGTTTCCCAAATTATCTAATATACTTACCATCATAATGTCTGGTCACGTATATCCGTCTACTAGAGCGGCTAGCTAATCCCCATTGCAGACGCATGTTCAAGCATATTTGTGCTTGTTCAACATCCACACAGTCCACCCGGGTACTGAAAATATTCTCACCGGATCTTAGTAACAGTTTCTGGGACCGAGCGCGTAATTGTATTTGTTCAACGCTCAGAGAGCCCAACAACGCACAAACGCTCGGTCACGATGACTTGTGACTTCGTGCTATCACAATAATCGATATCGGTTCCCCGGAGAGTTCTGCCTACCTCGAGTTCACTCGCAGGGTCAGTAGTTTTTAAAGGAGCCTCACGCTGGGTTTGCTAACATGAAAAAGACACCTTCCTGAAAAATCGACCATGATGAGATTCGAACACTGGTCTCATGCTCAGAAAGCAGACGTTTTAACCATCCGGCCACTTACCACTGACCCGTATATATAAATAACCGAGAAAAAAACAAAACAAAAAAGACAACACTCGTGGCCTGACGATTGCGTCTAGCATGAAACATCTTGTCGCCTCTAAGCGGAAGCATCCAACGTCACCACGGTCGTCTTCGAGTATAGAATCCAGAGGTTGGCAGTGAATATTTCGGAGAGAGTAGGAAAGCGTAGTGCAGGTTCGCAGTGGATATCGTAGTAGAGTGTAGTTCTTCCGTCTGTCATGTTCGCCGGACAAGTTGCCTCTGGTCCTTCCGCTAGGAGAAACAAAGATGGCCGCCTTTATACACGAAGGATACAGTGTTGTGCGGCTTCTGATTGGTCAACCTTCTATTGGTCGACTATAAAGGGAAATAAGTCATTTTGACTAACTCACTAGTTACATACCCAAAAATGAGCGGGTCTCGTTTTTTCGGCGGTTAAATGTTTCCTGGTTGATTCAACGCGCCTAGTTTTAATGGGGGACTGGAATGCCATTCTGGACCCGAAATTTAGACAGGGGGCGGGGTTTAAGGGGAGAAGGGACGATCGTAGCCTGGTTGATCTGATCGACGATTATGGTCTCGTCGATAGATACCGGGTCGATCATCCCGGGGAAACATGTGGACGTGGGCTTTAGTTGGCCTTCTGACAAGGTGGTTAGCTACCTTGACAGAATGTTAGTGAGAAGAGCCGACATAGATCTGCTAGATTGCCCTACGTTCCACTGGGTAGGCTACTCGGACCACAAACTCGTTTGTGCCCGTGTAGCGTTAGACCATAGGCCTAGAATGGCTGGGTACTGGAAGTTCAATCTGTCTTTATTGGACAGGCGGGACTTCCAGGAACAGCTAACTAGATTGGCAGCGGGAGCTAGTGGGGGGGTTATCGGGAATAAGTGGTGGGAACGCCTTAAGTCTAGGATTAGGTCTTTCACCACTGATTTCAGCAAACGGCTCGCTCTAGATAGAGCTGATAAGGTGAAGACACTTAAAGCTAGTTACACCCGGGCGGTGCTGGGGGATCCCCAGAGATAGCCTTAGCTAGGGCGGCCCTGGATCGTTTGAATAGCGAGCGGTACATGGGCCAGGTAATTAGACATAAGTAAGATGTCTTCCGAAGCCGTGAACTTGGGCGCAGATCTGCGCAGGGAAGAGGTCCGTCGAGGTGGCGATCGTTTCATTCGTGAAGTCAAGTCCCCGGAGGGGCATACTCATCGGGCCACTGACGACATGTGCGAGGCGTTTCGGCGCCATTTCGAGAGCCGGTTTACCAAGGAGCCTGGTCTCCGTGAGGAGGAGTTTCCTAGCTATTTGGCTGACTTTCCTCGGCTTTCGTCGACTGAAGCGGCTAGCTGCGAGGGAGAGATTACGGAGGGCGAAGTCTACGTGGTTTTGAAGAAGGTCGGCAGAGGCAAGTCGCCCGGTCTGGATGGTTTGCCCTATGAATTGTACTTGAGGCTGTCGCACATCTTTGTTCCGATTTTGACAGCAGTGTTCAACAACTGGTTTCGGTCGGGGTCCATCCTCAATCGGATTACCAGGGGCGTGATCACTCTGTTGAAAAAGGGCAAAGGTGGTGGGGGGAAGCTAGATGATTACAGGCCCATAACTCTGCTAAACACAGAGTTTAAGATTATGGCCAAGATCCTGCAGGAGCGTTTGCAGTCAGTTGCCGAGTCTCTGTTGGGACCCGAGCAGACTTGTTCTGTGAGGGGCCGAACAATTCAGAGCAACCTGCATCTGATCCGCACGATCATAGAGGGTGTAAAGACGACGAAGAAGAAGCCGCGCTGATCAATTTGGATCAGTCCAAGGCATTTGATAGGGTTGACCATCGCTACCTTGCTACTGTCCTGCAGGCCGCTGGATTCGCACCCAACTTCTGCCGCTGGATTAGCCTCCTGTATCGCTGCCCCAGTGCTGTGGTACAGGTGAACGGAAGGTTGTCGGACGCGTTCGTGCTGTCTAGGTCGGTTCGTCAGGGTTGTCCGCTGTCGCCTCTCCTTTATGCTTTGGCGTTGGAGCCTCTCCTTCGCCGGCTGAAGGACGAGACCGGCAGTCCGGCCCTACGTGGAATTGCCGTGCCTGGAGGGTCTCGAGCCAGGGTTTCCGCGTACCGATGATGACGTATCTGCTTTCGTGTCGTCCCGCAGCGACATTGAGGCGGTACAGAAGACGCTTGATCGGTACGAGAAGGTGTCAGGGGCCAAGATAAACCGCGACAAGTCGTCCTGCTTGCGGTTAGGTGCCTGGAAGGGGGTTTGATCTTCCGGGCCGCTTCAGTTGGACGGACGGTCCTGTCCGCATTCTTGGAGTGTGGTTTGGGCCCGACCTCCAGCTGGAGAAGAATTGGTCTGAAGTACGTGCAAAGGTCGATTCTGCCGGTCAGACTTGGAATCGACGGCGGTTGTCCGTGAAGGGCAGGGCGGAGGTGTGTGTTACATACATTTCCCCTGATTCTTTATCGGTTGTCCGTACTTCCTCTGTAAAAGACCGTAGGAAGGCGCTCGAGCGATCGCTATCCTCCATTTTATGGAGGGGACGCGTGAACAGGGTCGACAGACGAGTCTGCACCAAACGTCCGTGTCATGGGGGGCTGGGAATGCCGCACATTCTGAGTCACATCCGTGCCTCCTACGTCGCGCATTGACTAGAGGAGATCCGATTCTGGAGGGGATTGTTAGGGACGCCTTCCCTAGCCTTACTATCAGTCCCCCCATCTCGCGGGTTGAGCGCCGTTGTAAACCCCGAGGTGAGTCGTATTTCCTCCGCGAGTGTCGGTTGGCCTTGAAGGCCATTCCCCGGTCCAGTGACCTTTCACGGCCTAGGAAGGTCTTCTATCGTGGTTTAGTGGAGGGTCGCGCGAAGGATAAACTACGTGATACGCTCGGCTCGTCGTCGGAGGAGTATCGCTCCTATCGGTCTTGGGCGCCAGCGGCGGATTACCTCAGTAACCCTGAGTTTTCGCTTACCTGGCGATTGGCTCGGAATCGGCTGCCTCTCAACGACATGGCTTTCATATGGGGTTTGGCGGATTTGCTGTGAACGGTGTGGTCTTGGCTTAGAAGAAACGGCTTCGCACGCCTTCTACCATTGCCCCCGGGTCCGCCCCTTATGGCACCATGTCGGCGAGCTGACGGCTCGTCTCGCTCCCGAACAGCTTGTGTCCATTGATCGCGCATACGCGTGTGACAATGTGTCGCCCCCATATTCCGGGGAGAAACGAATGGTGTTTCTGATGCTGATGGCCACGGCTCGAATGGTGATTTGGACGACGCGCATGGAGGAAGTCTTGCGGGCAACCGTCTTTTCTTATCACCATCTAATCCAATTCTTTTGAGCATCAGCTCAAGATGAAGATTAGATCTGATAGAAAACGATTGCATTCGACAGTCTTCAGCGAAAGGTGGGTAAAAGTAGCAAGCCTGGTTCGTGTGACCGGGGCTAGCCTTGATTTTCTTTTTCTAGGTCAACCTATAGCACATCAGGGTGGCTTCCTGTGGAACCCTCCCTTGGTTAGGTTAGACAAGCTTCAGTGTACCTAGTTAATGTGAGTAAGTGTTGTTCCTGGCCTGTATCCCGGCTGCTCTTTGGTTATGGTCCAAGTCGAGATTCCCAGCCTCCCCAGTTTGTTTTGGTCCTCTTTTTATCTCGACTGGGTCAGCTTTATATTACCCATTCTATCCTTTTTCCCACTTCCCTTAGCGAGAGCGCTTCTTGATTCTGCCCCTTGGGCAGAATACAGCGGCCTCTCTGTTTTGAGGGTTGGACGGTCCCTACTAACATATGTTATGTTTAGTTTGTATTTTGTGTATATTTTTAGTTATTATTGGGGTTCATCTCCCTCCCCTCTCATTGTATCATTATTAGAATTTTATGTATAGTATATGTATCATCATCAAATATTTATGGTTTGGGGCGCGTTTTGGTAGGTCCCCCTTGTGAGAATCCGGTATTATGGTGCATGAAGGATTGATTGGTGATGGACAAGTTCTTGTGGTGAATGAGAAAATGTATGAATGGGTCGCGAATCTGATTAGCTAGGTATAAGATAGTTAGTGAAGACCAGCCTAAACCCCTCCCCTTTTCGGCCTTGTGCCGCAATTTGTATATATTTACAAATAAATATCCTAGTTACATACCCAAAAAACCGTAACAACCACGACCCCCAAAAAGCGTGTCAGGTGATGTCCAATGTTAAGACGATGCTGATTTGTTTCTTTGATGAGAAAGGAATTCTCCACAAAGAATTTGTTCCTCCTGGTCAAACTGTTAACCAGGATTTGTACTTGGAAGTCCTGAAGCATTTGCGAGACAAGGTGAGACGAAAACACTGTGACCTGTGGCAAAGTGGAGGGTGGTGGTTGTATCACGACAATGCTCCAGCGCACAGCGCACACCGCCTTGAGTGTGAGACAGTTTCTGACCAAGAATGGCATGACCCCGCGACGTTTTTTGTTCCTCCGAATGAAGAAAGTCCTCAAAAGAAAAACGTTTTGCAGATGCGGAAGAGATTAAGAAGAAAACGACGGAGTCATTAAAAAAATATAATTCACAAGAATTCCAGGACTTCTTTGAACAGTGGAAAACACGTCTGGACCGGTGTATTACTTCAAATGGAGAATATTTTAAAGATGATAAGAATATAACATGCAACAATAAATGAATAAGATTATATGACACAATTCCGGTTACTCTTTCGTCCCCCACGTGCATATATATATATATATATATATATATATATATATATATATATATATATATATATATTAGGTAACTATACTCGTTTCGAAAAATATTCGAATTTTTGATTTTCCTATAATCAAATCAATCTCGAGGGAAAAAAAGGTTTTAAAAAAAGAAAGAGCTAGAAACATGAAAGTCTGTCGAAAAAAATCGCCCAGCTACAGGTTTGAAGCCCAAAGAAAAAAACCCCGACACGAGTAAACAACTAACAAAAGAGCTCAATACAACCGTAGAGCAGACCTAGATACACCTAGTGAGCCAGACAAACCTGCCTAGGTTTCACCTAAGCGGATCGTCAGGGAAAGTGAGGTTTATCTATCTATCTATCTATCTATATATATATATATATATATTTATTAGATAGAGAGCGAGATAATGTAATATGCGTACGCTTGTGTTCCCCCTCACTGGAATATGATTGGCTGGTGTCCGCCATAAATACAGACGGACGTAAGACCAGTCAAAGAGATCCGACATTTAAGTGCTAAGTCTTTAACGACGCCCATTGACTACGCCATTGATCTACAATATTTACGTGCGACTAAATAAAATGTGTACCAGTCGATTACTGCTACCGTATTCTAGATTGGTTATAGTAGCCAAAACCATTTAATTACTTTATAAATATATCCCTTTCTTCCGAATAATCTAAAGCTATCTATCTATCTATCTATCTATCTATCTATCTATATAAAAATCTATCTATAACCATGTGTGTATGTGTCTGTGCGTGTGTGTTTGCGCATCCGTTTGTATATATATATATATATAAATTCTACACGTGTATTTTTAAAGCAAATTGTCTTTTAGTCAAATACTATTGAGAACGACAGACATTTCAAGTCGATTAATTTTAATGACGATCATTAAAATTAATCGTCATCAAATGTCTGTCGTTTCAATAGTTTATATATATATATATATATATATATATATATATATTTTGTTGCATGTGTGTGTGTTGTGTATGTATATATAAATATAATTGTCTATGAGTGGATGTATGTGTGCATGCCCAGCTTGTTGCATCTTTTGCGACATTTTCATCATCAATTATAATTCGTCGCTTACGTGGCGTCCTCTCATTGGTTGAAAAGAAAAATGCGGGCAATTCACTGGCGCTTACTTTGATTACAAATGTCAAGAATAAATTCAATATGGCGTACTTGGGTTCTGGCCCATTGTAAAGTTGATAACGATCGGTCATAATTCTTATCGGTCCATTAGGAAATATTGTCTTTCAAAACTCTGTCCCCAGGGGAATGACCTTTTCAGGGACCACTTAATATGCCGGGCTTTGTGGGGGCAAGAATCGATTGGCACTCTTCATTTTTTTTTTAAATGCGAATTTAATATTGCAGTCATTTCTGAAATTATTTTTTAGTATCGTCAATGGTGAAGTCTTCCTAATAAAGCCATTAGACTCTTGGAGACGGACGGCTCTCAGTTTTTCGTGTTTTATAAAAGGGTTTAATTCCAGTCACCATTTGACTATATATATATATATATATATATATATATATATATATATTTCCTTTTTATGGACAAAATCTTACAATTATTTTAAGACATTTTTATGTGTATACATTCTTTTCATAGATACATATATTTAAGTAAATGCTCTGTTCATAATAAACAGTATTAAACAACATTTACCGCCTGAATGTCCGAGAAATTTTCCACAGAAAATATTCGTCCTCCGACAGAATTCGAACCTGTATCCTATACGGAACCGTCATTTACCACCCTGAATGTCCGAGAGATTTTCACAGAAAATATTTGAACCTGTATCCTATACGGAACCGTTATTTAGCTTGACGTGCCTTTACCGATTTGGCCACAGAGGAGCGTTCCGTTAGTAAGGTCGAATTTACTGTCTTTAAACTTCAATCTTCTATGAATTTCTCACGTACACTCATATCTGCTCATGGCGTATCCAAATGCAAACAAATAACGTCACACATTATGAAATGGACAAAAGAATTTCTAATATTCTCTTTCCAAATTTTCTGACATTCAATCCGGTAAATGTTGTTTAATACTGTTTATTATAATATATATATATATATATATATATATATATATAGGGTGCAATAGATAAATTGTCGAGTAAATGACAAAAATTGAAGCTAAAACTTATTTTAATAACTCTCATTTTAAAAGATATATTAACCAATATTACACCAAAATACCTTGAAATACTAAAGAGTATATTTAGTTAATAAAATCGCCACTGGCTCTAATCACGGCCTTCAGACGACTTTTGAATCTCCTGAAACTCTCGTGGACAGTGGCCTTGTGTAAGTGTATCTTTGTTGTTAAACGGAGTTTTGTTGCTCTCTCACTCAACCGTACCCCATACATAATAATCAAGGGGGTTGCTGTCTGCGAAGTTAGCTAGCCATATGTAAGTTGTGGTGTGGTCACAGAAATTGTCTGACATTCATAAATGTGTTCTTCTACTGGTGTACAAATGTAGTCCTGTTGCCAGACATCGAGTCTTCCAGTAGCCACCCTTTTGACCCAGGGCAACACTACGTCCTCAAGGCACTTGATGTAGACCTCCATTTTGAGTTCGGAGTCAGATTTCCGGGTTATCGTACCTTCGTAATCACCATTAGACTAATCCAACTCTTTCTGAATCCTCTGCACTCTCTTCAGATTGGCACCCAAATACTCTGAAATGTTCGTATTAGAGTTTCTGGTGAGAATTTCAAGCAGTAGACCATTCCGTTTTTAAATTTCTGACGGATGCGCATTGCGTCATGGTGATTTATTTCAAAAAAACGATGCCCAACTGACGCTACAATCTTGTGTGTAGTCGAAAATCAAAAAAACGCACCCAAGAATATATATATATATATATTTATTATATAATTCCTTTATAAAATTTTATCATATAATTTCAAAACCATTTTAAAATTAAATAAAACAAACTTTATTTACGCATTTCAACTGCACTTCGATCGGATGAGAATATGAAAAATGGTTATAGAACAGTCCTTTTTTCATTTGTTTGAAAAAAAAAATATTTTTCTGACTTATTGCACTACTATCGGTATATTTAAATATATAGTCATCCACAGACACACTGTTTCGCAGCTCATCAGTGTAGCTAGACGTCCGGTTGCCTCTAGCTAGGATCGAAAGCCGGCTGAAAGGGTGTCAGTCGGATATTCTACCCCTAAGCCGTTGGCGCAGGGCAGAGATAAAGGTGAATATAAGCGTATTTATTTTTAGATAAATATACAGTGACTGAGAGAACTCGATTCGCTTTACAGAAGTGCATTGCATTATTAGCCGTAATAGTCACTGTTTACAAACTCACATTTCCTCCCCAGACAGCTCAACCGAAATAAATTTTTCAAGCGCAAATATATATATATATATATATATATATATAGAGATTTATATAAACCGAATCCTAAATTTCACCTAAACGGATCGTCAGGGAAAGCTGGCTAAAGAGGCAAAAGGATACGCATTTTTATAGTCGATAGCCAAAATTATACCATGGCTTAAAAAATCTTGGTTATTAAATTAAGACGAATTTCCCCGTTTATTTGTCATTCCACCTTAATGTTCGTATTTTAATATCCCCTCCCCTTTTAGTTAAATAAATCTTTAAAAGGTGTTTGTGTTTTTTTTTTTTTGGTCACATGTTTTATTTTGGCTATGGCGTATAAAAATGCGTTTCCATTTACTTTGCCTTTTTTAAAATATATTTTCCTGACGATCCGTTTAGATGAAACCTAGATAGGTTTGTCTGGCTCACTAGGTGTATCTTCTGCTTTAATTTTAAACATTTGAAGCTCTTTTTTAGTCAGTTGTTTACTCGTATCATTTTTTTTTTTGGGCTTAAACCTGCATCTGGGCGATTTTTTCAACAGAAATATTTCATGTTTGCAGCTCTTTTTTTAAACATTTTTCTTCCCTCGAGGTTGATTTGATTATTGGCAAATCAAAAATTTTTAGGCTTTTTCGAAACGATAATAGTTATATATATATATATATATATATATATATAACATATGAAGAAAAAAACAGAAAAACAAACAAAAATCTGAATATGCAATTATGTAGTATTAATGTTAATATAAAGTCGACGTCGGACGTTTCGGTCTATTTTAGACCATCTTCATGGACATTTTCATTTAAACATAATTAACATTAGAACTCATAAAAATTTAACACAAAAGACGATGGACATAAGAGCCCAACTGATCCAAACAGATATAATTTATATTTTATATAAGATCAGGGTTCCGTTTAAATATGATCACGTCGTCGTCACGTGGGCGATGTTGTGAAAACGTATTCGAAGATGATTTCCAAATATTAAAATATTAAAAAAATTTGTATAAACAGTTCTATTTTTATAAGTTTTAATGTTAATTATGTTTTTATAAGTTCTAATGTTAATTATGTTTAAATGAAAATGTCCATGAAGATGGTCTTAAATAGACTGAAACGTCCGACGTCGACTTTATATTAACATTAATACAGCATAATTGCATATTCAGATTTTTGTTTGTTTTTTCTGTATTTTTCTTCATACTGTCGGATCTATATCCATATATTTGCTTACATATATATATATATATATTTTAACGTGCTATATACTGATATATGTAAACGCCAAATCAACAGCACGAAACACAAGTATGAAATTTTCTTCGAGTAGTTCACGAAAAATCTGTTGATGTCAAACTCAGAAGGAACTAACGCGATAAAATACTAAAGGAAAGGAAAAGAAAAGACTAACCTTTAATTAAAGGACAGGAAGTTGTGGAGAGCCAACACTGGCCATATCCTGAAGGGACACAGCACAAAGAAGCAGAGAGTGGAGAAAGAGGAGCAGAAGAGAAGGAGGAGAAAGAGAAGCAGAAGAAAAGGTGGGGGAGAAGTAGGAGGAGAATGAGGCGAAGAAGGAGGAAGGGCAGAAGAGGAGGTAGAAGCAGTTGTAGGAGTTGTAGGATAATGAGGAACAAGAGGAAGAGGAGAAGGCAGATCAGAAGAATGAGAAGCAGGAGGAGGATTACAAGTAGAATAAAGAGGAGGAGCAGAAAGAGGAGGAGAAGCAGTACAAGAGGAAAAGAAGAAAAATGAGGAGTAGAAGGAGGGCGAGTAAAAGAAGGAGGAGAAACAGTAAGAGCTGGAGGAGAGGGAGAATCAGAAGGAGGGGAAAAGAGGAACAGAAAGAGGAGGAGCAGAAGAAGAATAAAGAGGAGGAGCAGAAGAAGGATCTGGAGGAGCAAAAGAAGGAGGAGGGGAATAAGTATAAACAGGAGCAGCAGAAGAAATAGGAGGAGTGGTAGAAGAATTAAGAGAGCAGAAGAAGGAAGGATATGGAGGAACAAAAGGAGGAAGAACAGAAAAAGGAGGGGCAGAAGAAGAAGGGGAGGAGAATACGAAAGAGAAGGAGGAGGAGCAGAAGAGGGAGGAAGAGTAGCAGAAGAAAGAGGAGGAGCAGTAGAGAAATTAGGAAGGCAGAAGAGGATGAGGAGGAGCACAAGGAGGAGGAGCAGATGAATAATTAAGAGGAGGAGGAGAAGAAAGAGGAGGAGGAGAAGAAAAAGGAGGAACAGAAGAAGAAGAAAGTGGAGGGGCAGAAGAAAGAGGAGGAGCAGTAAAAATTGAGAGCAGAAGAAGAAGAAGGATGACAAGAAGAAGAAGAAGAAGAAGAAGAAGAAGAAGAAGAAAGTGGGGAAGCAGTAGAAAAAATTAGAGGGGGGAGCAGAAGAAGAAGAAGGAGGAAGAGGAGGAGGAGCACAAGAAGGAGAAACAGAAGTAGGGGGAGGTGCAGAAGAAGAATCAAAAGTAGGAGAAGCAGAGGACGAAGGAAGATCAGTTGGAGGAAAAGGAGGAGAAGCAGGAGGATAGAGAAGGCGGAGAAGAAGAATGAGGTGCAGAAGGAGGTGGACAAACAGAAGAACCGGGAGGACGAGGAGCAGGAGGAGGAGGAGGAGGAGGAGGAGGAAGAAGAATGTAATAATAATAATAATAATAATAATAATGTAGCGGGATTTAAGCATCAAGAAAAGAAGTAATTGTTGGCCGACGTGCCTGTAGGAAATTCGAGATTGACAATGTTTCAGAGCTAAGAACGTGCAAAATGGCGAAGGGGGGGTCGAGAAAAAGCAGACGCGGCACCGTCTGGCAAACGGCTCTCAATGTAAACCGAACGCAAGTAAGCCATCGAGATCTTGCCGGTGTTCGTGACAAGAACGCCATATTCACACATGTGTCATTAATCATTCCGACAAGCCTTTAACTGATGATGGGTGGAGCTGTTTCCATTTTAAAGATGTCGAGGTATTTACACGTCGGTACCACTGATGGAAATACGGGTGGATAAAACGGGGTAGGCTACTGAGGCTATAACGCAGACAATCATCTGTTAACATTTCTGTTTATCTTGAATTAAGAGGTGGAGGTTTTTATTTCTACAAAAGCTTCATATTTATTTGTTGAGAAAGAAAAAAATAGATTAAGAAAAACTTTTAAGAGAATGATTGCTTGGCACCAATTTAAGAAATGAGAGGCTTTACCTTTTTGACTACAGCGTTCGATATTTAATTTAGATCCATGACTAGAGCCAAATACTTGTGGGTTCAATACCAGGCAAACAAAATCAAAACTTATGATAATTTCAAAATTAATTTTGAATGGAAATAACTGAGACATCCGGAAGGGGCATGGCAAAAAATAACTGGAACGAGAATGCACCATTGGTGGATATATTTAAGAGTTCGTTTTTTCCAATCACTTTTAGAAGGCAGCAGCGTACAACGGCTGAAACGTTGAGAATATGGCAATAAAGATGAGGATAACAGTCCGAATAATGTAAATAATGCAAGAATCATAATACCTCATTTTAGAGATATATTAGTTCGAAACGTTGTGAATATGGCAAAAAAGATGAGGATAACAGTCCGAATAATGTAAATGCTGTGCAAGATCTAAAATTATCATCATCTTTTGTTAATTTTGGGTAATTTTATATATATAAGTATATATATATATATATATATATATATATATATAAGAAATGGACAAGGTCCATCAATTTATTTATTAAAGACATTTTTTATGTTTAACGTTGTTATTTATAGATACAAGTATTTAAGCAAATGTCTGTTTATGATATATATATATATATATATATATATATATATATATATATATATATATATATATATATATATATATGTGTGTGTGTGTGTGTATATTGTAATTATTTTTTTAAAATATGATTCCTTCGTCTATTTTTTTAAAAATATAATTATAATTTAAACGATCTACTTGTGGGTTTTTGGAGCACTGTTTTTTAAAAAAAAAAAAAAAAAAATATCGCGATTATTTACCTAACGTGTTCTTTATCCTATTTGTCTACACACACACACATACACACACACACACACACACACACACACGATGAAATTTGTTTGGCTTTGAAAAATATTACATCATCCGTGATTGCGTCAGATTTTTATCACGTCCAGACACTATTATCTCGACTTTCCATTAGTTGTCCTAGGCCATTGTCTGGGATGGACGTTACTCCAAGAAAACCTACAAAAATTGCAACACTGCACGAACGCACTGGCAAGCCTTACCAGTGAGCAAATACAAGTACTATAGACTGGCCCAGAAAACTCTCCTAATTTAAATCCAATCGAGAATCTGTGGTCAATCTGCAAGGAACGACTTTTTGGAATGGACATGCGAAGTAAAATTTGATGGTAAATATTGGCACTGGGTTGACTGTTTTTTTCATTGGAAAAATACGAAAAAAAAAGTAAATAATAACTGAATTATTCGTTTTGTTCAATTAATTTTACAAAAGCTTTAAAAATTTATTCGCTGATATTCAAGTAATGTTCATCTAAAATCGGAGGTAGAATTTTGAAAGTTTTACATTTTTTTAATCATATCACACCAAATAAAAGGCAACAAAAAAATAATATACAAAGGAGCATTATGAAAGAATAAGAAAAAAGAAAAATATTAGGAATGAGCGGCAACAATAGAAGGTTACACAAGAAGACAATAGATAACGATTGATATTGCATTTAAGTTTTTGAAGGTCAAAGGCAATAAAGCCACTAAGATGCAAGGGGTTACTGAATGTTAGAGAATATGAGAAAAACTACTATTAAGGAGAGATGACAATAAAAGAACAAGAATTAAGAAGACAAAAAATAACGATTGACATTTGAAATTTAAATTTTTGAAGATCTAAGGCAATAAAGCCGCTAGATGCAAAGGGGTTTACTGTTTGTTAGAGAATATCAGGAAAATTACTATTAAGGAGTTCAACAATAAAAGAACAAGAATTAAGAAGACAGAAGATAACGAATGACATTTAAATTTCAGCTTTTTTAAGAAAAACGACAGATAAAGCCCATAAGAGTTATTTGAATAAGAGAAATGAAAAAGTTATTATAAAGAAGAAAGAATATAAAAGAAAAAAATTAAGAAGACAGAAGATTCGAAAAGTTCCAAATTACTGAAGATGTGATTAAATTAAAAATCCTGGACCCGGAAGAGATTTCCACAAACGAATTGAAATTAAAAATGAATTTTTTTATGACTTAACGTTACATCTAATTGAACAAAACAAAGTAAAGCTTTTTAAGACCTAATTTCAAAGACAGCAAAAATAATTAAGTGTCTTAATATTGATTGAAAATTTTAATAATCATTTTTTTTGTATTAATAAAATTATTTAATTAAGAAAGGCCAAAATGAGGTAAAATTTTTTTCAGTTCATCCAAATCAAACGCCATGAAAATTATTTATAGAAAAGGTAAAACGTAAGCAATTTCTTACGGCGGTGGGAAATAAATAGCTGCATCAAAAAAATACAATAATATTAACAAAACAAATATTTTTGGAATTTATAATCAGTCTCTATGTACAACAGGAGAAAAATACCAAGGCGATTTCCAAATCGAAACAATAGATTTATAAATATGTAAGAAATATTCAGGCGAGAAACTTGTCTAGCCTGACACAATGAACCTGTTTTCTTAGGAGCACAACTGGCAATCGAATCAATATAATTTTCCAGGTATTAGCACGCTGAAAATGAAAACATGAGAATCTGAAAACAAGATCTTGAACGGAATAGAAATAAAGGGAAGCCGTATTTCCATTATCCCATTGAAAATAGAAATTCCATTTAATGAGGCGTTAACATTAACAAGCCATTCCTTGCCTTAGTTAACAGCTGACTCTATATCATTTTTTTTTAGATGAACTGCCGATTAAATCTATGGAAACTGGAAAAAATGATTGTTTCATGAAAAAAAAGTCAAGAATGGACAGAAACTTCGTCTATCTGTCAGTGCATTTCAAAAAAAAAAAAAAAGAAGATAAAAAAAACAAAACAAAACAAAAACAAATGTATTCATCATTTATTAGTCTATGATTTCCGTAAGGATCGTACGGCTTCAGAGTCATTTGAAAACATGTGTGCGGTGTATATAGTGTATGTCAGTTGGGGTTTAAACTGTTAAACATTTGCGAGTGTGGCATGCATGTTATTGTATCAAAAATGTTAAAACTTGCTTCTAGACCACATGAATAGTGATTGCAATGAATATTAAAAAATATTCTTGATATATATATATATATATATATATATATATATAATACAATATGTTTGTGTTATTGTTCGTTATATATATATATATATATATATATATATATATATATATATATATATATATATAAAATTCATATTATATAGGTGAAAATATATTTATCGACTCTCCGTCGTATTCGACGTATGAGGGGGTCAAATTTTATCAAGTTCCTATAACCGACAGTCCGACACCAACACATAAAATTATAGTGGTGAAGGTTTTGTGCAGAACCATCCACATCCATATATTTAAGTTAACAAATCCGTTGATATAAAATCCAAGTCGATCCTAGTAATATATATTCCCCACATGAGTTGATGATATATATATATATATATATATATATATATATATATATATATATATATGAAATCCAAAATCACCTCATATGGAGAATAGCCTATTTCGGCAGACAAAGATATCAAATTCGTCTTTTATTTCACTCCCAAATGTTTCCACACTGGCGAGGGAAAGATTCATTTACTTCCAAAAACAAAATACTTTTAAAAAATAGGCTTGCGTGCTTTCCCGTGATTAACCAATCAAATGTGACCTACATTAAATTCAAACCCAACGGAAAAAAATAATAGAGATCATGTCAAGAAGTTGTCTGCATATAAATCCTAGACAATTTCCTTTAGGGCAAATACAATTTGTTACATTATGTCGTGAGATCTATCGAAATCTGAGATTCAACTTTCCAAATAAGTAAAAGATAAAAGGAGGTGGGATATAATTTAATACAACTGGTTATACGCTCATTCAGGTTCTTATATAAAATTTTATTGTTGATAAATAAAAGACTGCTTTTAAGAAACTGCTAAATAACTTTCCTTCTAAGTCAACCGTTTTTTTCCAAAAAAAAAAAGGTGATTTTCAATATTTACCATCTTGACGTGTTTTTGAACCTAATATCCTAAAATAAATAATATTTTAAATACAACTTTATTGAACCATCTTTTTAAATTAAATTTTCTAGATTTCAGTTTTAAATATATATATATATATATATATATATATATATATATATATAATGAAATATATATATATATATATATATATATATATATATATATATATATATATATATATATATACTTATGAAAATAAAAAATGACATGTTTGGCATGTATACATTCACGAAACATTCACGAGAAATTTTCGCTACACTTCCAATCTTTGAATTTCATCATACAAATGCGTATGTATAGACATAACACCACCCGTATACATACATATGTCATATCCGAAACTGTCCACATATGTTTATATATGTATGAGTCCCGACAGACGACCAAGTGTGTATGTGTGTCTGCGTACCTCATCGGGCGTATGAATATGCATCGATGCTTGCGTTAGCACGATGACATCACGACGACGTTTCCCCTCCTTCCACAATAACACCAATACACGCAATCTAGATAAACCCAAAATGTTTAAAAAATTAATCAGTTTGTCTGACGATCGCTAAAGCGTGAAACCCAGGGTCACAAACTCACATCTATCCAACTGAATATGTTAGCTCTATCTCTGATATTGAGCGTCTTCTTTTAAGTACCGACCATAATATATAAATAATATATATATATATATATTATATATATATATATATATATATATATATATATATATATATATATATATATATATTTATATATTTATATATATATACACATTTTTTACACACATTTACAAACACACACACACACACACACACACACACACACACACACACACATATATATATATATAATTATTTTCTTTTTAAAAATATGATTCCATCGCGACACACAATTTTCCATGTCTCAAAACTGAAACTAAATAAATTTAATTATAAAATTTTAACTTAAAATTCATGGTCTCGTTCCATTGTCAAGCGATGATAGTGATAAATTTCTAAGAAATTTACTTAATTTATAAGCGCCGGCAATATTAATATTATGAGTTGTTAAGGTTAAGGAAAATTCAATCTATTTTAATTAAGGTGTGGTTACGCTAGAATTTACCTAGACAGCTTATGTATCCAATATACGTTACAAAGTCAGATTAAATTTAGATTGAATGGGGGTGCCTGCTAACAAACGTTATTCAGTTATTGTGTCGTCTGGGTTTTCAATGACAAAAAATATTGGCACTTTCATTCATGCTCTTAATTAATATTTTAATGCACAAAGGTTATCTAAAAGGGTCATCTAAATATGTGCAAGGCATATTTTAAATATTTAAATTTAATTCTTACAGATTTAATGTACCATTCGACCTTCTAATAACTAAGAGATTATACAGTATTTTTACAAATAAATATATTAAAATTTAATTAGTAATTAATGATCTATATAAAAAATGTATGTTTCATCTTTCTTATCTGTTATTTTTTAAAATTAAAATAGATTGAATTTTCTTTAACCTGAACAACTCATAATATTAATATTGTCTGCGCTTATAAATTAAGTTCCATTTTTTAAACATGAAACTTTTCTCTGTCGCGATGGAATCATTTTTTTGAATAGAAATTAATTATATTATTTTGCTCTACTGTTCTTTATTATTATTTTAACATATATATTATTTTAATATATATATATATATATATATATATATATATATATATATATATATATATATAGTAAAATAAAAATTCCAAAATTTTTGCATATGGGGAATAAATATTTTTCAACTAACGAAAATTTAATCAGTCTTATCCAACCCCGGTATATAGACTGAATGTGACAAGTGTCGAAAAAGTAATCTAGAATTTATACATTTCAATGTTTCAGTCAGACGAAAGGCACGAGACAGTGGTCAGAGGAGAGTGGGAGCTGTTAGTCTTAAATGGAACAAGTTTTAAAAAATTAAATCCGGATATTAACTCATGACATTAATTTGGGGTTATATGTAGAATGAAGTGTTAATTTGAAATTAAGGGGGGTTGTTAAAAAAAATTATATAGATGGGGTTAAGATAAAAAGTTCCTACTTAAAAATACTCTTCCAAACATAAGTTATATTTAAAAATAAGGTATATTTAAATATATAAAAATTAGTTATATTTAGATAAATTATATTAAAATTAAGTAAAATTATAATTTAAACATATTATAATTAATAAAAAATGTCATATTAAAGAATAAAATATATTAAAAAATATATTAAAAAAACTTGACTCACTACTACACACGTCAAAATACGTATATATATATTCGACCTTGCCAACCGAGCGATCCTTTGTGGCCGAGAGGTTAGGCACGTCAGCGTAAATGACGGTTCCGTATAGGATGCATGTGCGAATCCTGTCAAAGGACGAATATTTTCTATGAAAATTTCTCGGACATTCAGGCCATAAATGTTATTTAATACTTTTTATTATAAACAGAGCATTTACTTAAATACTTGTAAATAAAAAAAACGTTATATATATATATATATTTTTTTTATATATATATATATATATATATATATATATATATATATATATATATATATATATATATATATATATATATATATATATATATATATATATATATATATATATATATATATATATTTTACAATTGGTGTTGCTTTCTAAGACCAAAACAAATTAAAAATGTCTATATAAAACATATATCCGAAATTCTTTCGTTGTTGAGATATTAAGTTTAAACAAAGTTTGGCGTTGTGTTGCCATCTAGACTAGGTTACATTTGTCATTCAGGTAAATTTTTGGCTAGTCTGCCTTCAAACTTTAACGTGTTTTAAGTGAGAATTGTTCTGTTTAACAATAGCAGGAGCAGGCAGATATGATTTTTACATACGGCCGCATGAATGGTAATGGACACGAGGCTGTACGGCTGTATCATATTGCGTTTCTAGACCGAAGGCAGAAGCGTCGTTCAACATTTGCTGCTGAATATCGTCACGTTGCTGAGACAGTCTCCGTGGCACCACAAAATATGGATCGAGGAAGACCGAAATCCGTTCGTACGCCTGGCCACGAAAAACACATTCTACTGGCTGTCGAAGACGATCCAGGTATCAGCACAAATAGACGTAGCATGTTATATATCTCATAGTACCTCATGTAGGGTACTTCAAGAGCAGCTATCGTATCCGTATCATTTGCAACGTGTGAAGGGTCCTTTGCCCTCTGATAAATCATCATAGGAGGATCTTTGCTGATGCTTTATTGTACAAACTGCCGAACCGTTCTTTGTCTCTTAAGTCTTGCTTATGGATGAGGCAACATTTGGAAGAGATGGAATAACAAATTTACACAACCAGTATTTATGGGCGGATCAGAATCCCCAGGGTACAAGACAGGCTAAACACCAGCAGCTGTTTAAGATTAATATGTGGGTTGGATTATAATTAATTCTGGTAGGTCCATATATTCCCCTAGCACGTGTTACAGGAAACGTCTACAGGACTTTATTTGGAACACACTTCCAGATCTGCTAGAGGAAGTACTCCTGCTAATACTAAGACGCACGTGATTCATGCATGATGAGGCTCCAGCATACTTTAGTCACCTTGTTCGCGATGTACTGGCTGGATCTAGCAGAAAATATTGATAGGTAGGAGAGGATTGGATTTTTGTCTGTGGGGCCTCCTAAAACAATTGGTTTACGCAGAGATGCTTCATCAATGTATCATGAAGGCCTGCGAAACAATTCTACACAGTGTGGGTATATTTGAAAGGTTCAACTAAGTTTTCTACAGCATTACCCGTCATGGCCACAGTGGCTACAGAGCTAAAGGGAGTTTTGAAAGGCACGGTAAACTGCCTCGTGAAAAAAAAAAAAAAAAAAAAAACGCGTTAGTAGATTTGCGAAGCAGTCATAGATTTATCGACACCAAGAGCGATTGATCTATGTGTATGGACGTTTACCTACTAATTCTACCGTCACCATGGCTTTTTACTGAGTTGTTAATAAAATCTTAATGAAAAAGATGATGGTTTATTTTTATATATATATATATATATATATATATATATATATATATATATATTCAATCATTCATTCATACAAAAACAAATATAGAGGTTATTGATTTAAATGGCGAGAATACATCTTCAAAACAATATAAATAAGATACACCAACCCCGAACCTGTATATGAATGCTATGATCCCTGTTTATAAATTCCAGTTGCATAAGGTCTTTTTAATTTTTTACAAACTTTCGTCTGTTCCTATAGACTCATAACGATTGAAAACAATGTTTTTGTTTGAGTTTGGGTTTGACCAATTCGTAAGAAAAGAACAAAACAAAAAAAAAACAAAACAAATGAAGACATGCGTGTCTATCAACCTTAAACAATAATCTTTGTTAATTTTATTTTTCAGTCTTTATGATGGCCAATATTTGATCTATCTTGACTGTTACATCCCCAAAAATATTTTAACTATAACTGTATATATATATATATATATATATATATATATATATATATATATATATATATATATATATATATATATATAAATGCAAAATTGCCCAATTCGTTTAACAGCATCATTGACCATTGAATTGCATGTGCGTTTAAAACTCAGTAAATAAGTTATTTCAAAATTTGCTTGAAAATGAAACAGAACAAATGCTTTTAATTTAATTATATAAATTAAATTTGAAGTGTTTAGCTTCGTTTTTTGAAACATGTTAATTCCTGTGTAGCGAAGAAAAGTTATTTAATTCAATTAATTTATAATATTTATACTCTGCAAATTTATATTGAGCACTGTTATGTAATAATAAAAATATCAATAAGATCATCGGATTATATATTTTACTGTTTTTTTCTTTTTATTCTAATAATATAAGACTATATTTCTTCATATATATATATATATATATATATATATATATATATATATATATATATATATAGCTTTTTTTCAGCGATTCTTACGACAAATTGTGTCCAGATGGCTAAACGTCTGATCTGAAAACTTGAAAAAAAGGAACTCATTTAGTTTAGTTTTTTTGCTTTTAGAAATTAAACATTTTTGGTGATGGACAATTATGCTGTTACACGATTTGGACAATTTTGCTGTTTCAGTCAGTATATAGGCCGCGAAATAATGACAATGGCGTCTTTACGTTCAGACAACCGATTATTCTGAACATGGACCAATGCCAGCCATTTAAATCTCCATCGTCTCGTCTGAAACGGACTAGCATGAACATCTTTCATACGATTCTACCATTCGATTCTAGTGCCAATGGAACGGATCATGAATGGAAGTATTTTCGTCTTTTTATCTGCAGGAAGTCGTAGACGCGGACACTTGTGCTCAAACGTCACGGTTGCTAATGGTTCGATGTGACTGTGTTGTCAGCATTCGTCGTTTTCGTTTGAAATATTCAGATTTTACATTGTATTTTTACCTACCTAACTTATTTGATCTATCTATCTATCTATATCTATCTATCTATCTATCTATCTATCTATCTATCTATCGATCTCAAACTGTTCCTTCTCTCTCTCCCCTTTTCTTTTTCTCTCGATATGAAATGGACAAATATAATATTTGTCAAACTTTGTCTATTTCATAATGTGTGACGTCATTTGTTTACCTTTGGATACGCATTGAGCAGATGTGAATGAACGTGGGCGAATTATAGAAGGTTGCAGTTTAAAGACAGTAAATTCGACCTTTCTAACAGAAACGCTCCTCTGCAGCCAAATCGGTAATGCACGTCAAGCTAAATGACGGTTCCGTATAGGATACAGGACGAATATTTTCTATAAAGATTTCTCGGACATTCAGGCCGGTAAATATTGTTAATACTGTTTATTATAAACAAATCATTTACTTAAATATTTGTATGTACAAAAAGAATGTATAAACATAAAAAATGTCTTAAAATAATTGTCGGATTTGTCAGTTTCATAATATATATATATATGTATATGTATATATATGTATATATAAATATATATATATATATGTCTGTGTGTGTGTGTATATATATAGTAATATTATTAATAATAATAATAATAATATTAATAATAGCTGGCCACTCGTATTCGAGGATACCCGTCTACTCAGGTTGCTAGCCAATCCCTATTGCAGACGCTCACTCAGGCACATTTTTGTTTGTTCAATACCCATAGCACCTACCCGTGGTTTATACTGCAACTGTGCTGAGCAGACCTTAGTTACAGTTTCTGGGAGAGAGTATGTTACCTAGAATTATCAACAATCTGTACAACACCAGCACACTCAAACCCTCGCTCACGCTGACTTGTGACTTCGTGCTAGCACAACTATCGACGGCCCCAAGTGTTCTGCCTACCCAATTTCACTCACAAGGCTTCGGACAACATGTGGTATGGTTTTCAAGCACTTCCCAAAGGTGCAGCACGCTGGGATCGTCCTCGCTTTAGACTGATAACACCAAAAAGTCTCCTTCCTGAAAATCGACCATACATATATATATATATATATATATATATATATATATATATATATATATATATATATGTGTGTGTGTGTGTGTGTGTGTGTGTGTGTGTGTGCGTGAAAAATATATAAAAATAGGAAAGAACTCGTTAGGTAAATAATCCAAACTTCTTTAGTATTTTTGTTATTATTTTTAAAAAATAGTGCTCGATACAAAAGTAGAGCATAAATGTAATTATTTATTTAAATCATATTTTAAATAAATAATTAATATATATATATATATATATATATATATATATATATATATATATATATATATAATACCACAAACGTATTATTGTTTTCTGTTCATTCTATTACGATACTTTCTGTGCCGATGGCATTAGTCACATGACTGCAGCATCAACAGGTGTCGTCTACAACATGGCGGATCAACGTTTGTCGTTTGAAGAATGTGACATTATTTTAAATCAAATTTGAGACTGTTGTTGAAGTCCAAAGACAACAGATCCTCTCTTGTGTCTGTAGAGTCCAAAGTTAACTTATATTTAGTATTACAAAGTTTATACAAGTTTTTCCTTTCCTCTGCTATGTATATAAATCTTTGAGAGGACTCTGTAAAATAATGGATTATATATATATATATATATATATATATATATATATATATATATATATATATATATATATATATATATATATATGAATGAACGTTAGTCAGACAATTATTTTAAAGACACTTTTATGTTTATACATTCTTTTATAGATAGAAATATTTAAGCAAATGCTCTGTTTTATAATAAACAGTATTTAACAACATTTACCGGCCTGGATATCCGAGAGATTTTCACAGAAAATATTCAGTCTCCGACAGGAATCGAACCTGTATCCTATACATATTTGTGTGAAAATTTCTCGGACATTCAGGCCGGTAAATGTTTAATTAATACATTTATTATAAAACAGAATATTTACTTAAATATTTGTATCTATAAAAATATATAAACATAAAATGTCTTAAAATACTTGTCAAGACTTTTGTCCATTTCATAATGTGTGACGTTATTTGTTTACATTTGATACGCCCTGAGCAGACATGAATGTACGTGAGAGATTCATGGAAGATTGAAGTTTAAAGACAGTAAATTCGACCTTGCTAACCGAACGCGCCTCTGTGGCCAAATCGGTTAAAGGCACGTCAAGCTAAATGACGGTTCCGTATAGTCGGAGGACGAATATTTTCTGTGAAAATTTCTCGGACATTCAGGCCGGTAAATGTTGTTTAATACTGTTTATTATAAACAGAGCATTTACTTAAATATTTGTATCTTCAAAAAGAACGTATAAACATAAAAATGTCATAATATATATATATATCAAGAAAAAACTTAACGCATCATAAAAAGCGATAATAAATCATAATTCAGTTCGGCAAGTAATTTTTAATACTTGTCTAATCAGATCGAAATTACAAATGGTATAATTTTACAAAATGTTTTAAATTTGTCCAGACAATATGGGTTTTTAAATTATTGCTTTGTATACTGATATATACTGTATACTGAGCTCTCTTTTATGGATATATCTTTTTAATATGTTATCTATCTCTCTATCTATATGTATGTATGTATGTATGTATGTATGTGTGCCATCCCAAGGTCGATGAAGCAGAGATGAAGATCCTGCTCGGTACATTTCTACTGTGAAAAATTGGTAAGAAATGGCTTCAAACAGATTTCCCTGTTTGAATTATGTCGAATCAATATTCAGTATATAGAACATACTGCCAGAAAGGACAAGTTTTGGTCCCTTAATACTTAAATACAGAGTAAATAATGTCACACTTGTGATTCATGTGGGAGAATCTCTCTCTCCAAGGCTGGTCTTGTGAATCATTTGCGTAGGCATGGAGATCATATACCTGATGCACCAGTCCCTATGTATGTGTTTTCTGTAGCAGATTATCAAGTGTCACCTCCGTGCGCGCATTCTTTTCTCTCAGGTACGTATAGGCGATTTTTTTGTACCAGTAGGGGGTCTTATGTCGGATATGAGTTGCGAGCCAAATATATATATATATATATATATATATATATATATATATATATATATATATATATATAATAAACAAAATACATGAGGCACACAACCACAAAACTCTCATGTAGGTTCGCAAAGAACCTTAATGACACCAGCGCCATAAAAATCTTGTAACAACACACTGCCCAACAAAGTAAGAAAGTAAAAAATCCTCAATAAAAAACAAATGCAAAAAACGATTACAAATGTTTGAAGCCATCCTTATTAAAAAACAAAAACCAAACATATGTAAAATAGTATTTAATAATGGTAGAAACATCTTATTTAACATACCTTATATGTATATATATATATATATATATATATATATATATATATATCGGCATCCGCCCGTCTCGAGAGACGATGGAGTAGCTCGGTGTGCTACGAGTCTGGGCATATATATATGCTGTCAATGGTGCATTATGTGTATCAACGTCCATTGTATTATCGTAACGGTTATTATTTAAATAATGAAGTAGTCAATCATAAATATTTATTAAAAAGTTAACAAAGAATTCTATAAAATGGACCCAAATAATAGGATTCGAACACAGTGTTTTTTAAATTCATTTCTGGAGTCAATACAATATTTACTTGGGGGTGGGGTACAGATTAATTGAATTCTTAAGGGTTTTTGAAAGGTAATATACTAATGTAGGTATGTTTGAAATGATAGGTCAGAGATGATGATATTTTATGTATATTTACATTTCCATAAAGGTAGCCAGGTTGATAGTCACCTATAATCTTTTCACAGGTGTGTCTACATGATAAAATTTGAAATTGTAAAGAACATAACCTTAGCGTTTTTCACTTCACACGTAAAAAATTAATAAGATAAATGAAGAATTTATTATTAATTTATATATATTATTTTTTTATATTTCTTTCTTGGTTATTTACTAAAAATGCCAAATTATTTTTTATTATAATATTTATTTTTTTAATAATGAATTTAAATATAATCCTTAATAGAATATTAAAATAATTAATATAAATATGAAATAAACATAAAATAAAAATATATATTAATAAATAAAAATAAATATTAAATATTTAAATATTATTAACATATAATATGTTAATATTTGATATGAATTATTATTAATATAAATTAATAATTTACTAATCAAAATTTTTGCTATATAAGAATTAATATTAATTTAATAAATTAACTTAATACTAATGTATAAGAATATATAATTACATTAGACTAAATAAATAAGTAGTAAGTTATTAAATTATTATTTACTATTTAATTATTAAATATACTTTTTTTAATAACTTTATCTCAATAATAATTTGATATAATCATATAGTAATTTAATATGAGTTATTAGTATTAAAATTTTAAATAAAAACTTTCTTTATACAATATTAGAATTATATAATAGTATTATTTTATTTTATAATTTTCCTTTATCAAATAATCTTCTAGACCCTTCTTTTTTAACCTTTATCTAAGTAAGTATGTAAGCTTTACCCTTTTTAACAAGTGTTCATATGTTAAATATAGCTCATTGTTAAATTTTAACCGGTTTTAATTTATGTCTAGACTTATCTATGTTATGATCTCCTGTGTGTCTTCTTCTTCTTCTTCTTCTTCTTCTTCTTCTTCTTCTTCTTCTTCTTCTTCTTCTCCCTTATTTGTTGTTTGTTCCTCTTCTTTCTTCTTTTCTTTCTTTTATGTTTTTTCTTCTTTCTTTCCTTCCTTCTTTAATTATTTTTTTAAATCGATAAAATTCATTTTTAACACCTTTTTTTTGCATTGACAATATATATATATGTCAATTCGTAAATCCAGTCTGATGAGGCACGTATTAAAATCTTGCCTGCTGAAATAAACATCGGATTTTTCTAGATGTATTAACTTTTATCCCAAGATATATATATATATATATATATATATATATATATATATATATATATATATATATATATATATATATATAATGAAAAACAGACCACTTTAAGGTACCATTACAATAATTTATTTCACCAAAATCCTTTTAAAGGACTCCGGATCATCAGGTAACACTTCCAACAACGAAATGAAAGGAAAAAATGGGATTAGAAATTGATGGGTAGTGTAATTTTTGTAATTTAACAGGGGGAGGGTGAGAGTGGTAGGTAAAGAGTCAAGGTAGAGTATAGGGAGGGGTTAATTTCATATCTCTCTTAAGCATTTCATTTCATTGTTGGAAGTGTTACCTGATGATCCGGCGTCCTTTAAAAAGGATTTTGGTGAAATAAATTTTTCTAATGGTACCTTAAAGTGGTCTGTTTTTCATTAAATATTAGCTCTGTATTCACATTGAGCTCTCAGGATTCCATCCTCCTTGGAATTACCCATTCGGTTTACCAAGTTATTCATAACTTATCTATATATATATATATATATATATATATATACAGAGGAATTACTTACAATATTTGCAAGGATTTTCAAACGTTTCTATATAATTTCTATATTTCGATAATATAAAATGAAATCCTAAAGCAAATCATTTAAATAAGGCAGTAGAAAAAGAAAGAAAATGAAAAAAAATAAATAAGGAAAGAGTGAAGGGAATAGTGAAGAAGAAGAAGAAGAAGAAGAAGAAGAAGAAGAAGAAGAAGAAGAAGGGATAGGGGAGTAGTGATGTCTAGATACGGGGATGATAACCGGAGTTACACACGTGTTGATGTGCCCATAACTCATATAGGAATAATCATGTCATGCTACTATAAAAAAAATTGAAAAATTAGATATAGTAATTTATAAGAAGATTTGTTTTTATGCAATTTATATGATCAGTGGATCAATTTCAGTATTTTATATTATCAGGATTCACTTGGATTATGTAACGTCGGATGTTTACATATATATATATATATATATATATATATATATATATATATATATATATATATATATATTAATAAATAAATTTAGCGCTCTTTTCTGTATCAGTATTAATGTTTTATAAAAATTAAACATCGCTTGACAAAAAAGTAAAATAAATAAATCAAACTTAAACATCGCTTGACAATTTACCGAAAATCTGGATTTTAAATTTAATTTTTATAATTAAATTTGGGATTGAAGTTTAAGTTTTGAAACAGAAATTTCTGTGTCGCGATAGAAACATACTTTTTAAAAATAATTATAATATATATATATATATATATATATATGTGTGTGTGTGTGTGTGTGTGTATAGATGGCTACAAGATTATTTCTTTTCCAAGGGATACGTAAGACGACCATGACCTTTTTGCATAAATAGAGGTTTAAATATTTGAGTGAAAGAAGAGTGATAGAAAGCGGAAGTGTTTCTTTGCCCGGAAGTTAAACAAAACGTTTCATCCCATTACCTGAAATGTCGACATGTATACAAAATGAGTAGAACATGGCCGCGATCTATTTCCTTCTGATAACTCATTTTCTTCGTGTGTTGCATTCTTTAAACAACTCTTTCCTTTGGCTTTTGTCTCACATACTCTGCGATCTTATCGATCCCATAATGTTTATATATGTATTTGTCTATATCGGCAGAAATTAATCACGTATTCTATTATTTATCTGATGATTTAACCTTTTTGTATAACTGGTTTCTTATCTATCTATCTATCTATCTATCTATCTATCTATCTATCTATCTATCTAAAAGTGTTTCTTTCTTTTTATCTATCTATCTTGATAAATACGTAGATGAATTTGCTATCTATCTATCTATCTATCTATTCTATCTATCTATCTATCTATCTATCTATCTATCTATCTATCTCAGCCTATTCTTATCTATTTATCTATCTATCTAAAACTTTCTTTTTCCAATTTGATAGATACAGAAATAAATATATGAATATGCTTCTATCTATCTAGCTCAGTTTATTCTTATCTATCTATCTATCTATCTATCTATCTATCTATCTATCTATCTATCTATCTATCTCAGTCTATTCATATCTATCTCAGTCTAATCATATCTATCTATCTCATCCTATTCTCATCTATCTATCTATCTATCTATCTATCTATCTATCTATCTATCTATCTATCTATCTAAAACTTTCTTTTTCCAGTTTGATAGATACAGAAATAAATATATGAATATGCTTCTATCTATCTATCTATCTATGTCAGTCTGTTTCTTTCTTGATATCTATCTACCTAAATCTTCTTTTATCTATCTATCTGAAACTGTTTCTTTTTCTAGTTTGATAGATACATAGATAGGTATATGAATCTGCTTCTATCTATCTATCTATCTATCTAAGACTTTTTTTATCTATCTCAAACAATATATCTATTGACGCAAGTCCCGGGGCCAAAGGTGGATGTAGCAATATATGCAATCCATGTCGCTATATGACATCTCTGGCCACCAACACCACATGAGGACCTTTAACGAATCCTTCCTCCTCCTTATAATCGCTATAAGTACAGGTGCTCATTGATTGTTTTGGTATCTGCTCATAGTCCACCACTTATCGACCAGTTCACCAGATACAGGCCATGATCTGGCGTGGGTGAAGTGTTGTAATTCCGGCGTGAGGCACAGGGACCCTTGGTGAGAACCAATGTTTAGCACACTACCCGCTTTTCGTCACTTTTGAGCTCTCCACAAAATATGGGTAGGTTGAGGTGATGAGAAAGCAACGAGAAAGAAGGCTGTCACTCGTTGTTGCGTGTTGTCTTCTGACAGTGTGTGGGTCACCATTTGCTCAACTTGTACGCCTTCCCTGTTCGGTGACTGATTCATCATAAGCGTGGAAGCCTTCCACAAATCTCCACAAGTTTGAGTATTGTCCTCCTCTATGGCCGCCTTCAGGGGTTCATTATCCGCGACCTGTAGCTTGTCACTGCGGGGTTCCTCGCAAAGAGATAGATCTTCCGATCTGAATTTATAGAATCAAGACCTGCGTTCACTCACAGCATTAAACCCAAAATGCTTTTCGTATTCGAGAACTTGTTTATCTACGGACAAGCTAACCTTGAAGCAGATAAATATCTTATATATATATATATATTTATTAAAGACATATTTTTATGTTTAACGTTGTTATTTCATAGATACAAGTATTTAAGCAAATGCTCTGTTTATGATAAACAGTATTAAATAACATTTACCGGCCTGAATGTCCGAGAAATTTTCATAGAAAATTTTTTTTGTTCTTTGACAGGATTCGAACCTGCATCCTATACGGAACCGTCATATACGCTGACGTGCCTTACCGCTTAAACAAAGAACCAATCGGTAGACAAGGTCGAATTTACTGCTTATAAACTCCAATCTTCCATGAATCTCGTACATTCATAACTGCTCTGGCGTATCGAATGTAAACAAATGACGTCATATATTAAGAAATGGACAAAGGTCCGACAATTTATTTATTAAAACATATTTTTATTAAATAATTTTATGAAATAACAACGTTAAACATAAAAAAATGTCTTTAATAAATAAATTTGTCGGACCTTGTCCATTTTTAATATATATATATATATTATAATTATTTTTTGTTTTGAAAGATTATGATTCAAACATGTATGAAATTCTTAATTGGAAATAAAGTTATGTTTCAATACTATGATTGTACTTCTTCAGGCGATGGTAAGTAACTAGTGATTACCGTATTTGACTGCATATAAGACGCATGGGGATATAAGACGCAGCCCAGTTTCAGCAGGATAAGTCAACAAAAAATTAGTAATTAGTAAAATTATTTAACCTACATATGATATATAAGATGCAGGGGAATTTTAAAAGATATTTTTAGTAAAAAAATGTGCGTCTTATATACTGTTCTCTATCTTCTCATTCTCGGAAGACTGATATTACATAACAGTTCACTATTCTTTTATTTGTTTCTCATGCTTCAAATTTCTTCTTGATTTTGGGAAGATTATCAAGGCCTTTAACACATATCTAGTGAACTCTTATGCAATATCAGTCCTCCTATATGGCAGTGAATGCTGGACAAACTCCTCACAGATGAAGAAGAATTTAAAATCAAGAAAGAAACAAAAAAAAAGAGTACTGAACTGTTATGTAATATCAGTCCTCCTATATCAGCAGTGAATGCTGGACAATCTCCTCATAAGATGAAGAAGAGACTTAAAGCAAGAAAAAACAAAACAAAAAAACTGAACTGTTTTTGTAATATCAAACTTCTATATGGCAGGAATGCTAACAATCTCCTCACAGATGAAGAAGAGACTTGAAGCAAGAGAAAAAAAAGAAAAGAGTACTGAACTGTTATAAAATATCAGTCCTCCTATATGGCAGGGAATGCTGGACAATCTCCTCACAGATGAAGAAGAGACTTTTTCCAAGAGAAACAAAGAAAAGAGTACTGAACTGTTATGTAATATTTCCTCCTATATGGCAGGGAATGCTGGACAATCTCCTCACAGATGAAAGAAGACACTTGAAGATAGAAACAAAGAAAAGAGTACTGAACTGTTATGTAATTTCAGTCCTCCTATATGTTTGAATGCTGGACAATCTCCTCACAGATGAAGAAGATACTTTGAGCAAGAGAAACAAAGAAAAGGATTTACGTTGAACTGTTATTTCCAATTGTCCTTTATATGGCAGTGAATGCTGGAGAATCTCCTCACAGATGAAGAAGAGATCTGAAGCAAGAGAAATTTAAATAAAATAGTACTGAACTTCTTATGTAATATCATGTCCTCCTATATGGCAAATAATGCTTGACAAACTCCTCACAGATGAAGAAGAGACTTGAAAAAAGAAAAACAAATAAAAATAGTACTGAACTGTTAAAAATATCATTCCTCCTATATAAGAGTGAATGCTGGACAATCTCACCTCACAGATGAAGAAGAATATATGAAGCAAGAGAAACAAATAAAATTAGTATTTGAAAAATTAATGTAATATCAGCCCATTGAAATATTTCAGTGAATAATGGACAATCTCCTCACAGATGAAGAAGAGACTTGAAGCAAGAGAAACAAAGAAAAGAGTACTGAACTCCTATGTAATATCAGTCCTCCTATATGGTATTGATTGCAGATCAGTTTCTTCGAAGATGAAGAATTGAATTAAGCAACAAAAATGTGGTTCTATAGAAAGATACTGAGGATACCATTGGCCGAAAATTTGAGCAACGATGAGGTTTTGGAGAGAATGGAAACGAAGAGGAAACATCAGGAAGAGGCAGCTGAAATTTCTGGGACATATAATGAGGAAGAAAGACTTGGAAATTCTGATAATCACAAGGCAAATTGAGGAAAAAATTGACAGAGGAAAGCAGCGCGAAATATATTTGATGATCTTGGATCAATTAATTTTAGAACAGGGTTTGGGAGAAATAACAAAAAGACAAAAGTTTTTAAGAGCTATAAGGAACAGGAAGATGCGGAGAGCCATATATCGCGCTAAAAGGACACCGCCTATCAAATATGACTCGATAGAAGCTTAAGAACGCTGAACTAAATTCATAGATACGTGTTTGATGTTCTCTGCAATGGATTTGATGGTGTTACCCGTCTGTTACTCTAAATAATATCATCCAAAGTTCTCTTGTCAAAGTTTTGTACTACACGTGGTAACGCCCTTCATGATGCATTCCCTGTTACACACGTGATACAGACAAACAAATGAGGTTAAATATCCCTACAATTACAGAAAACTGAGTCCTCCATTCGCCTTACCTATCCTTCCTGTTAGAACACAAATTATTCTCTTTGAACTACCATGAAAAATCTCGCGGATATTTTGACTATCTCACATGAGAGCAAAATAGGTTCAAGTATTTCCATTATTCAAAATAAAGAGCATAGCGCCATTATTATACATTTGCATACTGGTATCCTTGAATTAAAGATTTTTGCAAATTTTTGTTGGAGTGTATATCGAATAGAAATCAACTTAATTTTCCTGGCACTGATTAATAAACACAAGTCTGGGCGATTAATGAAGCAATAAATTTCTGCTTTATTTTGTACAAACAAGTGATAAACTTCACACTTACTAAGATTAATGAATGAGGCGAGGTCTGGAAGATCTTATGATATGTCAACACTTAGGTTATTTAATGACGAAATATATTTAAATCTATAAGGTTACTTAGGGAACAGGGAAATATTGGTCGTTTCAATGTGAGTACATAAGAACTTAGGAAGGGAATAGGTAAATATTGGTCGGTTTTATTTGAGTCTATAAGAATTACTTTTTTTAGGTTAGGTTTAATTTGTCATTTGTCTTTTCCAAAAAATTTCTTGACAAAGGATAATTTAAATTTAGTTCTTTATATTTGAGTTTTAAAAAAATATTTAAGGAATGGGTAAAAAATGGCCATAAATATGCTATAAACTGTCTGAGAGAAGCTATCTTCGATTATAAGAATATTGTAAAAAAAATCTTTATCTCAAAAATAAATTTTCATGTCATAAATTTTGCAAAATTAATATTTAAAATATTTTTTGCTGCATCCTCTATGTACAAATTCACAAATCCTTTTTATAGATAAAGATTGTCCAAATTCATATTGTAGTAAAATTTTGGCCAAAATAAGCATTTTTATTTGCACCATCCTTCTAGAAAGTAAATTCTTCTAGACTCAAATATAAGCGACCAATATTTGCCCATCCAATTTTACTGTCTCCACTAAGAATCAAATTTATAATTTCTTCAATAATTTCTATATTAAATAAATCTTAAATTTTCATATAAATTTGGGGATCCTTCAAAATTTTAAATTGAAATTCCGTTTAAATACCCAAATGCCAAAAATGACCGTAAATTGATTAAAAACCAACGTGTTATCTAATCTCAAATAATATGGCAACGAAGATGAGGAAATAAAAAAATCAATTTAAATAATTACAATCTTCTAAATAAAGAAATATAATTTAAAAGAAGGCCTGAGACTCAAACATCGTGAATATGGCAACGAAGATGTGGACAATTGAACTCACCACAATCTAAATAATGTAAATAATTACAATACCTCATGTCAGAAATATAGACAGAAGAAGGCCTGAGAGTACAAAACTTTGATAAATATGGCAACGAAGATGAGGACAATAGTCCGAATAATGTAAATAATGTAAATAATTATAATACCTCATGTCAGAAATATAGACAGATATAGAAGGCCCGAACAACGTTGAACATCGTGAATATGGCAACAAAGATGAGGACAATCTTCCGAATAATGTAAATAATTACAATACCTCATCTCAGAAATATAGACAGATACTAGAAGGCCTGAGGTACAAACGTTAAACATCGTGAATATGGCAACGAAGATGAGGACAATAGTCCGAATAATGTAAATAATGTACAAAATACCTCATGTCAGAAATATAGACAGATACTGAAGGCCGGGCCGAAACGTTGTAATAAATATGGCAACAAAGATGAGGACAATAGTCCGAATAATGTAAATAATGTACATAATACCTCATGTCAGAAATATAGACAGATACTGAAAGGCCGAAAACGTTGTAATAAATATGGCGACAAAGATGAGGACAATAGTCCGAATAATGTAAATAATGTACATAATACCTCATCTCAGAAATATAGACAGATACTGAAAATGCCGAAACGTTGTAATAAATATGGCGACAAAGATGAGGACAATAGTCCGAATAATGTAAATAGTGTACATAATACCTCATGTCAGAAATATAGACAGATACTGAAAAGGCCGAAACGTTGTAATAAATATGGCAACAAAGATGAGGACAATAGTCTGAATAATGTAAATAATGTACATAATACCTCATGTCAGAAATATAGACAGATACTGAAAGGCCGAAACGTTGTAATAAATATGGCAACAAAGATGAGGACAATAGTCCGAATAATGTAAATAGTGTACATAATACCTCATCTCAGAAATATAGACAGATACTGAAAGGCCGAAACGTTGTAATAAATATGGCGACAAAGATGAGGACAATAGTCCGAATAATGTAAATAATGTACATAATACCTCATGTCAGAAATATAGACAGATACTGAAAAGGCCGAAACGTTGTAATAAATATGGCAACAAAGATGAGGACAATAGTCCGAATAATGTAAATAATGTACATAATACCTCATGTCAGAAATATAGACAGATACTGAAAGGCCGAAACGTTGTAATAAATATGGCGACAAAGATGAGGACAATAGTCCGAATAATGTAAATAGTGTACATAATACCTCATGTCAGAAATATAGACAGATACTGAAAGGCCGAAACGTTGTAATAAATATGGCGACAAAGATGAGGACAATAGTCCGAATAATGTAAATAATGTACATAATACCTCATGTCAGAAATATAGACAGATACTGAAAGGCCGAAACGTTGTAATAAATATGGCGACAAAGATGAGGACAATAGTCCGAATAATGTAAATAATGTACATAATACCTCATGTCAGAAATATAGACAGATACTGAAAGGCCGAAACGTTGTAATAAATATGGCGACAAAGATGAGGACAATAGTCCGAATAATGTAAATAATGTACATAATACCTCATGTCAGAAATATAGACAGATACTGAAAAGGCCGAAACGTTGTAATAAATATGGCGACAAAGATGAGGACAATAGTCCGAATAATGTAAATAATGTACATAATACCTCATGTCAGAAATATAGACAGATACTGAAAGGCCGAAACGTTGTAATATATATGGCGACAAAGATGAGGACAATAGTCCGAATAATGTAAATAATGTACATAATACCTCATGTCAGAAATATAGACAGATACTGAAGGGCCGAAACGTTGTAATAAATATGGCGACAAAGATGAGGACAATAGTCCGAATAATGTAAATAATGTACATAATACCTCATCTCAGAAATATAGACAGATACTGAAAGGGCCGAAACGTTGTAATAAATATGGCGACAAAGATGAGGACAATAGTCCGAATAATGTAAATAATGTACATAATACCTCATGTCAGAAATATAGACAGATACTGAAGGCCCGAAACGTTGTAATAAATATGGCAACAAAGATGAGGACAATAGTCCGAATAATGTAAATAATGTACATAATACCTCATGTCAGAAATATAGACAGATACTGAAAGGCCGAAACGTTGTAATAAATATGGCGACAAAGATGAGGACAATAGTCCGAATAATGTAAATAATGTACATAATACCTCATGTCAGAAATATAGACAGATACTGAAAGGCCGAAACGTTGTAATAAATATGGCGACAAAGATGAGGACAATAGTCCGAATAATGTAAATAATGTACATAATACCTCATGTCAGAAATATAGACAGATACTGAAGGGCCGAAACGTTGTAATAAATATGGCGACAAAGATGAGGACAATAGTCCGAATAATGTAAATAATGTACATAATACCTCATGTCAGAAATATAGACAGATACTGAAGGGCCGAAACGTTGTAATAAATATGGCGACAAAGATGAGGACAATAGTCCGAATAATGTAAATAATGTACATAATACCTCATGTCAGAAATATAGACAGATACTGAAAGGCCGAAACGTTGTAATAAATATGGCGACAAAGATGAGGACAATAGTCCGAATAATGTAAATAATGTACATAATACCTCATGTCAGAAATATAGACAGATACTGAAGGGCCGAAACGTTGTAATAAATATGGCGACAAAGATGAGGACAATAGTCCGAATAATGTAAATAATGTACATAATACCTCATGTCAGAAATATAGACAGATACTGAAAGGGCCGAAACGTTGTAAAATAAATATGGCGACAAAGATGAGGACAATAGTCCGAATAATGTAAATAATGTACATAATACCTCATGTCAGAAATATAGACAGATACTGAAAGGCCGAAACGTTGTAATAAATATGGCGACAAAGATGAGGACAATAGTCCGAATAATGTAAATAATGTACATAATACCTCATCTGAGAAATATAGACAGATACTGAAAGGCCGAAACGTTGTAATAAATATGGCGACAAAGATGAGGACAATAGTCCGAATAATGTAAATAATGTACATAATACCTCATGTCAGAAATATAGACAGATACTGAAAGGCCGAAACGTTGTAATAAATATGGCGACAAAGATGAGGACAATAGTCCGAATAATGAAATAATGTAAATAATGTACATAATACCTCATCTCAGAAATATAGACAGATACTGAAGGGCCGAAACGTTGTAATAAATATGGCGACAAAGATGAGGACGATAGTCCGAATAATGTAAATAGTGTACATAATACTCATCTCAGAAATATAGACAGATACTGAAAGGCCGAAACGTTGTAATAAATATGGCGACAAAGATGAGGACAATAGTCCGAATAATGTAAATAATGTACATAATACCTCATGTCAGAAATATAGACAGATACTGAAGGGCCGAAACGTTGTAATAAATATGGCGACAAAGATGAGGACAATAGTCCGAATAATGTAAATAGTGTACATAATACCTCATCTCAGAAATATAGACAGATACTGAAGGGCCGAAACGTTGTAATAAATATGGCGACAAAGATGAGGACAATAGTCCGAATAATGTAAATAATGTACATAATACCTCATGTCAGAAATATAGACAGATACTGAAAGGGCCGAAACGTTGTAATAAATATGGCGACAAAGATGAGGGACAATAGTCCGAATAATGTAAATAATGTACATAATACCTCATGTCAGAAATATAGACAGATACTGAAAGGCCGAAACGTTGTAATAAATATGGCGACAAAGATGAGGACAATAGTCCGAATAATGTAAATAATGTACATAATACTCATGTCAAAATATAGACAGATACTGAATGTCAGAAATATAGACAGATACTGAAATAGTCGAAAATGTAAATAATGTACATAATACCTCATGTCAGAAATATAGACAGATACTGAAAGGCCTGAAACGTTGTAATGGCGACAAAGATGAGGACAATAGTCCGAATAATGTAAATAATGTACATAATACCTCATGTCAGAAATATAGACAGATACTGAAAGGCCGAAACGTTGTAATAAATATGGCGACAAAGATGAGGACAATAGTCCGAATAATGTAAATAATGTACATAATACCTCATGTCAGAAATATAGACAGATACTGAAGGGCCGAAACGTTGTAATAAATATGGCGACAAAGATGAGGACAATAGTCCGAATAATGTAAATAATGTACATACATAATACCTCATGTCAGAAATATAGACAGATACTGAAGGGCCGAAACGTTGTAATAAATATGGCGACAAAGATGAGGACAATAGTCCGAATAATGTAAATAATGTACATAATACCTCATGTCAGAAATATAGACAGATACTGAAGGGCCGAAACGTTGTAATAAATATGGCGACAAAGATGAGGACAATAGTCCGAATAATGTAAATAATGTACATAATACCTCATGTCAGAAATATAGACAGATACTGAAGGGCCGAAACGTTGTAATAAATATGGCGACAAAGATGAGGACAATAGTCCGAATAATGTAAATAATGTACATAATACCTCATGTCAGAAATATAGACAGATACTGAAAATAATTAAACGTTGTAATAAATATGGCGACAAAGATGAGGACAATAGTCCGAATAATGTAAATAATGTACATAATACCTCATGTCAGAAATATAGACAGATACTGAAAGGCCCAAACGTTGTAATAAATATGGCGACAAAGATGAGGACAATAGTCCGAATAATGTAAATAATGTACATAATACCTCATGTCAGAAATATAGACAGATACTGAAGGGCCGAAACGTTGTAATAAATATGGCGACAAAGATGAGGACAATAGTCCGAATAATGTAAATAATGTACATAATACCTCATGTCAGAAATATAGACAGATACTGAAAGGCCGAAACGTTGTAATAAATATGGCGACAAAGATGAGGACAATAGTCCGAATAATGTAAATAATGTACATAATACCTCATGTCAGAAATATAGACAGATACTGAAGGGCCGAAACGTTGTAATAAATATGGCGACAAAGATGAGGACAATAGTCCGAATAATGTAAATAATGTACATAATACCTCATGTCAGAAATATAGACAGATACTGAAGGGCCGAAACGTTGTAATAAATATGGCGACAAAGATGAGGACAATAGTCCGAATAATGTAAATAATGTACATAATACCTCATGTCAGAAATATAGACAGATACTGAAGGGCCGAAACGTTGTAATAAATATGGCGACAAAGATGAGGACAATAGTCCGAATAATGTAAATAATGTACAATAATACCTCATAATGAAATATAGACAGATACTGAAGGGCCGAAACGTTGTAATAAATATGGCGACAAAGATGAAGTCCGAATAATGTAAATAAACGTTGTCATGTCAAAATATAGACAGATACTGAAGGGCCGAAACGTTGTAATAAATATGGCGACAAGATGAGGAATAATAGTCAATAGTCCAATAATAATGTAAATAATGTACATAATACCTCATGTCAGAAATATAGACAGATACTGAAGGGCCGAAACGTTGTAATAAATATGGCGACAAAGATGAGGACAATAGTCCGAATAATGTAAATAATGTACATAATACCTCATGTCAGAAATATAGACAGATACTGAAAGGCCGAAACGTTGTAATAAATATGGCGACAAAGATGAGGACAATAGTCCGAATAATGTAAATAATGTACATAATACCTCATGTCAGAAATATAGACAGATACTGAAAGGCCGAAACGTTGTAATAAATATGGCGACAAAGATGAGGACAATAGTCCGAATAATGTAAATAATGTACATAATACCTCATGTCAGAAATATAGACAGATACTGAACGGCCGAAACGTTGTAATAAATATGGTGACAAAGATGAGGACAATAGTCCGAATAACGTAAATAATGTACATAATACCTCATGTCAGAAATATAGACAGATACTGAAGGGTCAAAACGTTGTAATAAATATGGCAACAAAGATGAGGACAATAGTCCGAATAATGTAAATAATGTACATAATATCTCATCTCAGAAATATAGACAGATACTGAAGGGCCGAAACTTTGTAATAAATATGGCGACAAAGATGAGGACAATAGTCCGAATAATGTAAATAATGTACATAATACCTCATGTCAGAAATATAGAAATATAGAAACAGAATAAATATGGCGACAAAGAAGGACAATAGTCCGAAAATGTTAATGTAAATAAAATATGGACAGATAAAGAAGGGCCGAAAATTGTAATAAATATGGCGACAAAGATGAGGACAATAGTCCGAATAATGTAAATAATGTACATAATACCTCATGTCAGAAATATAGACAGATACTGAAAGGCCGAAACGTTGTAATAAATATGGCGACAAAGATGAGGACAATAGTCCGAATAATGTAAATAATGTACATAATACCTCATGTCAGAAATATAGACAGATACTGATACTTGAAAAATATGGCGAAAAAGATGAGGACAATAAATAATGTAAATAATGACAAAGATGAAATATAGACAATAGTCCCGAATAATGTAAAAATATGGCAACATAATGAGGACAATAGTCCGAATAATGTAAATATACATAATACCTATCTCAGAAATATAGACAGATACTGAAAGGCCGAAACGTTGTATAAATATGGCGACAAAGATGAGGACAATAGTCCGAATAATGTAAATAATGTACATAATACCTCATGTCAGAAATATAGACAGATACTGAAAGGCCGAAACGTTGTAATAAATATGGCGACAAAGATGAGGACAATAGTCCGAATAATGTAAATAATGTACATAATACCTCATGTCAGAAATATAGACAGATACTGAAAGGCCGAAACGTTGTAATAAATATGGCGACAAAGATGAGGACAATAGTCGGAATAATGTAAATAATGTACATAATACCTCATGTCAGAAATATAGACAGATACTGAAGGGCCGATGCGTAATAAATATGGCGACAAAGATGAGGACAATAGTCCGAATAATGTAAATAATGTACATAATACCTCATGTCAGAAATATAGATAGATACTGAAAGGGCGAAACGTTGTAATAAATATGGCGACAAAGATGAGGACAATAGTCGGAATAATGTAAATAGTGTACATAATACCTCATCATCAGAAATATAGACAGATACTGAAGGCCGAAACGTTGTAATAAATATGGCGACAAAGATGAGGACAATAGTCCGAATAATGTAAATAATGTACATAATACCTCATGTCAGAAATATAGACAGATACTGAAAGGCCGAAACGTTGTAATAAATATGGCGACAAAGATGAGGACAATAGTCCGAATAATGTAAATAATGTACATAATACCTCATGTCAGAAATATAGACAGATACTGAAGGCCGAAAACGTTGTAAAAAATATGGCGACAAAGATGAGGACAATAGTCCGAATAATGTAAATAATGTACATAATACCTCATGTCAGAAATATAGACAGATACTGAAAGGGCCCAAACGTTGTAATAAATATGGCGACAAAGATGAGGACAATAGTCCGAATAATGTAAATAATGTACATAATACCTCATCTCAGAAATATAGACAGATACTGAAGGCCCGAAACGTTGTAATAAATATGGCAACAAAGATGAGGACAATAGTCCGAATAATGTAAATAATGTACATAATACCTCATGTCAGAAATATAGACAGATACTGAAGGGCCGAAACGTTGTAATAAATATGGCGACAAAGATGAGGACAATAGTCCGAATAATGTAAATAATGTACATAATACCTCATGTCAGAAATATAGACAGATACTGAAGGGCCGAAACGTTGTAATAAAATATGGCGACAAAGATGAGGACAATAGTCCGAATAATGTAAATAATGTACATAATACCTCATCTCAGAAATATAGACAGATACTGAAGGGCCGAAACGTTGTAATAAATATGGCGACAAAGATGAGGACAATAGTCCGAATAATGTAAATAATGTACATAATACCTCATGTCAGAAATATAGACAGATACTGAAAAAGGCCGAAACGTTGTAATAAATATGGCGACAAAGATCAGGACAATAGTCCGAATAATGTAAACAATGTACATAATACCTCATCTCAGAAATATAGACAGATACTGAAAGGCCGAAACGTTGTAATAAAAATGGCGACAAAGATGAGGACAATAGTCCGAATAATGTAAATAGTGTACATAATACCTCATCTCAGAAATATAGACAGATACTGAAGGGCCGAAACGTTGTAATAAATATGGCGACAAAAATGAGGACAATAGTCCGAATAATGTAAATAATGTACATAATACCTCATGTCAGAAATATAGACAGATACTGAAAGGCCGAAACGTTGTAATAAATATGGCGACAAAGATGAGGACAATAGTCCGAATAATGTAAATAATGTACATAATACCTCATGTCAGAAATATAGACAGATACTGAAAGGCCGAAACGTTGTAATAAATAAATATGGCGACAAAGATGAGGACAATAGTCCGAATAATGTAAATAATGTAAATATAATACCTCATGTCAGAAATATAGACAGATACTGAAGGGCCAAAACGTTGTAATAAATATGGCGACAAAGATGAGGACAATAGTCCGAATAATGTAAATAATGTACATAATACCTCATGTCAGAAATATAGACAGATACTGAAGGGCCGAAACGTTGTAATAAATATGGCGACAAAGATGAGGACAATAGTCCGAATAATGTAAATAATGTACATAATACCTCATGTCAAAATATAGACAGATACTGAAGGGCCGAAACGTTGTAATAAATATGGCGACAAAGATGAGGACAATAGTCCGAATAATGTAAATAATGTACATAATAATATGTCATGTCAGAAATATAGACAGATACTGAAAGGCCCAAACGTTGTAATAAATATGGCAACAAAGATGAGGACAATAGTCCGAATAATGTAAATAATGTACATAATACCTCATGTCAGAAATATAGACAGATACTGAAAAGATGGCCGAAACGTTGTAATAAATATGGCGACAAAGATGAGGACAATAGTCCGAATAATGTAAATAATGTACATAATAACAATTCATGTCAGAAATATAGACAGATACTGAAAGGCCGAAACGTTGTAATAAATATGGCGACAAAGATGAGGACAATAGTCCGAATAATGTAAATAATGTACATAATACCTCATGTCAGAAATATAGACAGATACTGAAAGGCCGAAACGTTGTATAATAAATATGGCGACAAAGATGAGGACAATAGTCCGAATAATGTAAATAATGTACATAATACCTCATGTCAGAAATATAGACAGATACTGAAAGGCCGAAACGTTGTAATAAATATGGCAACAAAGATGAGGACAATAGTCCAATAAATAATGTAAATAATGTACATAATACCTCATGTCAGAAATATAGACAGATACTGAAATATTCCCAATGTAAATAATTAAAACGTTGTAAAGAAATATGGCGAATAAAGATGAGGACAATAGTCCGAATAATGTAAATAATGTACATAATACCTCATCAGAAATATAGACAGATACTGAAGGGCCGAAACGTTGTAAACAAAATATGGCGACAAAGATGAGGACAATAGTCCGAATAATGTAAATAATGTACATAATACCTCATGTCAGAAATATAGACAGATACTGAAAGGCCGAAACGTTGTAATAAATATGGCAACAAAGATGAGGACAATAGTCCGAATAATGTAAATAATGTACATAATACCTCATGTCAGAAATATAGACAGATACTGAAAGGCCGAAACGTTGTGAATAAATATGGCAACAAAGATGAGGACAATAGTCCGAATAATGTAAATAATGTACATAATACCTCATGTCAGAAATATAGACAGATACAATGAAATAATTACCGAAACGTTTCTAATGAAGGCCTGAAATATAAATGAATATGGCAACAAAGATGGGACAATAGTCCGAATAATGTAAATAATGTACATAATACCTCATGTCAGAAATATAGACAGATACTGAAAAGGCCGAAACGTTGTGATAAATATGGCGACAAAGATGAGGACAATAGTCCGAATAATGTAAATAATGTACATAATACCTCATGTCAGAAATATAGACAGATACTGAAAGGCCGAAACGTTGTAATAAATATGGCGACAAAGATGAGGACAATAGTCCGAATAATGTAAATAGTGTACATAATGTCAAATAATTACAATTCATCTCAGAAATATAGACAGATACTGAAAGGCCGAAACGTTGTAAAAATATGGCGACAAAGATGAGGACAATAGTCCGAATAATGTAAATAATGTACATAATACCTCATGTCAGAAATATAGACAGATACTGAAAGGCCGAAACGTTGTAATAAATATGGCAACAAAGATGAGGACAATAGTCCGAATAATGTAAATAATGTACAATAATAATCATGAAAATATAGACAGATACTGAAAAGGCCTGAAACGTTGTAATAAATATGGCGACAAAGATGAGGACAATAGTCCGAATAATGTAAATAATGTACATAATACCTCATCTCAGAAATATAGACAGATACTGAAAGGGCCGAAACGTTGTAATAAATATGGCGACAAAGATGAGGACAATAGTCCGAATAATGTAAATAATGTAAATAATTACAATACCTCATGTCAGAAATATAGACAGATACTGAAAGGCCGAAACGTTGTAAAATATGGCAATATTCTACAAAGATGAGGACAATAGTCCGAATAATGTAAATAATGTACATAATACCTCATCTCAGAAATATAGACAGATACTGAAAGGCCGAAACGTTGTGAAGAAATATGGCAACAAAGATGAGGACAATAGTCCGAATAATGTAAATAATGTACATAATGTCAGAAATATCAGAAATATAGACAGATACTGAGACAAACGATGACATGAATATGGGATGAGGACAATATTCCGAAAATGTTAATGATAAATAATGGCAGAAAAAGATAGAGGAAGGCAATAAGTCCATAAATAAACAAGATGTAAATATTCCGAATAATGTAAATAATTACATAATACCTCATGTCAGAAATATAGACAGATACTGAAAGGCCGAAACGTTGTGATAAATATGGCGACAAAGATGAGGACAATAGTCCGAATAATGTAAATAATTACAATAATACATCATCAGAAAATATAGACAGATACTGAAAGGCCGAAACGTTGTAAAAAATATGGCGACAAAGATGAGGACAATAGTCCGAATAATGTAAATAATGTACATAATACCTCATGTCAGAAATATAGACAGATACTGAAAGGCCGAAACGTTGTAAAATATGGCAACAAAGATGAGGACAATAGTCCGAATAATGTAAATAATGTACATAATACCTCATGTCAGAAATATAGACAGATACTGAAAGGCCGAAAAACGTTGTAATAAATATGGCGAAAAGATGAGGACAATAGTCCGAATAATGTAAATAATGTACATAATACCTCATGTCAGAAATATAGACAGATACTGAAAGGCCTGAAACGTTGTGATAAATATGGCAACAAAGATGAGGACAATAGTCCGAATAATGTAAATAATGTACATAATACCTCATGTCAGAAATATAGACAGATACTGAAGGCAGGCCGAAAGGCAACGTTGTATAATGTAAATAAATATGGCAACAAAGATGAGGACAACAATAGTCCGAAATAATGTAAATAATGTACATAATACCTCATGTCAGAAATATAGACAGATACTGAAGGGCCGAAACGTTGTGATAAATATGGCAACAAAGATGAGGACAATAGTCCGAATAATGTAAATAATGTACATAATACCTCATGTCAGAAATATAGACAGATACTGAAGGGCCGAAATCGTTGTGAAAATATGGCAACAAAGATGAGGACAATAGTCCGAATAATGTAAATAGATAGTACATAATACCTCATGTCAGAAATATAGACAGATACTGAAAGGGCCGAAACGTTGTACAATAAATATGGCGACAAAGATGAGGACAATAGTCCAATAATGTAAATAATACACATAATAAATTCATGTCAGAAATATAGACAATACTGAAAATACCTAATGTCAAAACGTTGTAATAAATATGGCGAGAACTGCAAGATGATCGGAAACAATAGTCCGAATAATGTAAATAATGTACATAATACCTCATGTCAGAAATATAGACAGATACTAACAATGTAGAAATGGGCCAGAAACAATGGTTGAAAAGCATCGTGGAAATGGCGAAAAAGAAATCTAACACAATAATCCGAATAATGTAAATAGTGTAATAAATATGGCAGATGATCAGAAATATAGAACAATGTAAAGATACATGAAAGGCCTGCCGTTAGCAAATATAGCGAAGATCCGAAACGTTGTAAAGAAAATATGGCATGGCAACAAAGATGAGGACAATAGTCCGAATAATGTAAATAATGTACAAATACCTCATGTCAGAAATATAGACAGATACTGAAAGGCCGAAAACGTTGAATATCGTAAATATGGCAACAAAGATGAGGACAATAGTCCGAATAATGTAAATAATGTACAAATACCTCAATGTCAGAAATATAGACAGATACTGAAAGGCCTGAAACGTTGTGATAAATATCGCGAATATAAAGATGATGGGACAATAGTCCGAATAATGTAAATAATGTACATAATACCTCATGTCAGAAATATAGACTAGTTGAAGGCCTGAAAGGCAAAACGTTGTAATAAATATGGCGACAAAGATGAGGACAATAGTCCGAATAATGTAAATAATGTACAAATACCTCATGTCAGAAATATAGACAGATACTGAAAGGCCTGAAACGTTGTAATAAATATGGCGACAAAGATGAGGACAATAGTCCGAATAATGTAAATAAATAAATGTCAATACCTCATCTCAGAAATATAGACAGATACTGAAAGGCATAGAAACGTTGTAAGATAACGTTGTGAACAATAAATAATGTAAATAATTACAAAATGATCATCTCAGAAATATAGATAATAATGTAAATAATTGTGAATATATGGCAACGAAGATCTCATGTAATCCGAATATAGAAATAATTACAATATAATGTCAGAAATATAGATAGTTCTCTAAAAACGTTGAAATAAATATGGCAATATGGCAACGAAGATGAGGACAATAGTCCGAATAATGTAAATAATGTACATAATACCTCATGTCAGAAATATAGACAGATACTGAAGGCCTGAAACGTTGTAATAAATATGGCGAAAAGATGAGGACAATAGTCCGAACAATGTAAATAATGTACATAATAATGGCAATATAGATAGATGTTGACAAAGGGGAAACGTTGTATATAAATATGTGGACAAAGATGAGGACAATAGTCCGAATAAATGTAATAATGTATAGTTCTAGTTGAAGGCCTCATAACTGAAATATAGACAGATACTGAAGATGGCAAACGTTGTAATAAATATGGCAACAAAGATGAGGACAATAGTCCGAATAATGTAAATAATGTACATAATACCTCATCTCAGAAATATAGACAGATACTGAAATATTCCGAAACGTTGTAATAAATATGGCAACAAAATGAGGACAATAAGTCCTGAATAATGTAAATAATGTAAATAAGATAAAATATTCCTCATGTCAGAAATATAGACAGATACTATCTGAAGGCCTGAAACGTTGAAATAATAAATATGGCAACAAAGATGAGGACAATAGTCCGAATAATGTAAATAATGTACACAATACCTCATGTCATCTCATATAGATAGATACTGAAAACTGCCGAAACATTGTGAAAATATGGCAACAAAGATGAGGACAATAGTCCGAATAATGTAAATAATGTATATAATACCTCATGTCAGAAATATAGACAGATACTAAAAAACGTTGTAATCCTAATAAATGGCGACAAAGATGAGGACAATAGTCCGAATGTAAAATAATTGTACAATATACCTCATGTCAGAAATAGACAGATACTGAAAAGGCCGAAACAAAATATGGCAACAAAGATGAGGACAATAGTCCGAATAATGTAAATAATTACAATATAATACATAATACTTCATGTTCTAAATATAGACAGATACTGAAGGCCGAAACATTGTGAAATATGGCAACAAAGATGAGGACAATAGTCCGAACAATGTAAATAATGTACATAATACTCATGTCAGAAATATAGACAGATACTTGAAGGGCTGAGATGTTTGAAACAACAAGATGTGGACAATATTCCTAACAATGAAATAATTACAATACCTAATGTCAGAAATATAGATAGTTCTAGTTGAAGGCCTGAGAGTAATGTAAATAAAAGATGTGGACAATATTCCGAATAATGTAAATAATTACAATAATAATGTCAGAAATATAGACAGATACTGAAAAATGGCCGAAACGTTGTGAATATGGCAACAAAGATGAGGACAATATCGAAACCGAATAATGTAAATAATTACAATACCTCATCTCAGAAATATAGACAGATACTAGAAAGGCCTGAAAAACGTTGAATAAATATGGCAACAAAGATGAGGACAATATTCCGAATAATGTAAATAATGTACATAATACCTCATGTCAGAAATATAGATAGATACTGAAAGGCCGAAACGTTGTGAAAAAAATATGGCAACGAAGATGAGGACAATAGTCCGAACAATGTAAATAATAAAATAATACAGATAGTTCTAGTTGAAGGTCTCATCTATAGAAGATACTGAACAATATCCGAAAATAATTGTTATAAATATGGCAACAAAGATGAGGACAATAGTCCGAATAATGTAAATAATGTACATAATTACAATCATCAAATCTAGAAATATAGATAGATCTAGAAGAAGGCCTGAGAAATATGGCGACAAAGATGAGGACAATAGCCGAAGAATCGTAAATATGTACAACGAAGATGTCAGAAATATAATATTCCGAACAATGAATATGGCAATAAAGATGTAATTAATAACAATGTCAAATAATGTCAATAGATACTAGTTGAATCCTCAGAAAACTATAGACAGATATGGCAAAGAAGATGGGACAATATTCCTTGTAATGTAAATAATGTAAATAATGACAATAAATAGATGAAGGACAATAGTCCGAATAATGTAAATAATATTCTAACAATAAATAATCATGTCAGAAATATAGATAGATCTAGTTGAAGGCCTGAAACAACTTAAGCATCGTGAATATGGCAACGAAGATGAGGACAATAGTCCTAATAATGTAAATAATTACAATACCTCATGTCAGAAATATAGATAGATCTAGTTGAAGGCCTGAGAACAACTGCCGAATTTCGTGAATATGGCAACGAAGATGAGGACAATAGTCCCAACAATGTAAATAATTACAATAATAATGTCAGAAATATAGATAGATAGTTGAAGGCCTGAGAGTACAACTGCCGAAGCATCGTGAATATGGCAACGAAGATGAGGACAATATTCCTAAATAATGTAAATAATGTAATAATATCTAATGTCAGAAATACAGATATATCTAGTTGAAGGCCTGAGAAATATAGTTGCATCGTGAATAATATGGCAACGAAGATGTGGACAATATTCCTAACAATGTAAATAATGTACAATAACTAATACAAAATAATGTCAGAAATATAGATAGATCTGAATATAGCAAAGAAGGCAATATTCCTAAAATATGGAATAACTAAAGAAATGAAGATATTCTACAAAGAAGAACTGGACAAATATTCCAAAATGTAAATAATTACAATACCTCATGTCAGAAATACAGATAGATTCTAGTTGAAGGCCTGAGAGTACAAAACGTTGTTAATAAATATGGCAACAAAGATGAGGACAATAGTCCGAACAATGTAAATAATTACAATACCTCATGTCAGAAATATAGACAGATCTAGTTGAAGGCCTGAGAAAACTTGTAGCATCGTGAATATGGCAACAAAGATGTGGACAATATTCCGAATAATGTAAATAAATAATTACAATAACTCATGTCAGAAATATAGATAGATTCTAGTTGAAGGCCTGAAACAACTGCCGAAATATAGCATCGTGAATATGGCAACGAAGATGAGGACAATAGTCCGAATAATAATAAATAATTACAATACCTCATGTCAGAAATATAGACAGATCTAAAAGGCCTGAGAAATAACGTTGTAAATCGTGAAATATGGCAACAAAGATGAGGACAATATTCCTAACAATGTAAATAATTACAATAAACATGTCAGAAATATAGATAGTTACTGAAAGGCCTGAAACGTACAACTTCTAGTTGAAAATCGTGAATATGGCAACGAAGATGAGGACAATAGTCCTAACAATGTAAATAATTACAATACCTAATGTCAGAAATATAGATAGATCTAGTTGAAGGCCTGAAGTACAACTGCCGAAGCATCGTGAATATGGCAACGAAGATGAGGACAATATTCCTAACAATGTAAATAAACAATACCTAATAAATAATATAGATACAATAAGGCCTAATGTCAATATGGCAACAATACAATATTGTTCAATAGTTGAAGAGAATGTCAGTAAAAGATGTGAACAATATTCCTAACAATGAAGGCATGTAACTGAGAAAATATGGCAATAAAGATGAGGGACAATATTCCTAACAATGTAAATAATTACAATATAATGTCAGAAATAAGATAGTTCTAAAGGCCTGAGAGTACATGTCAAGAAATATAGACAATAGATGTGGACAATATTCCTAACAATGAAATAATTACAACCTGTTGTATACAGATAGTTCTATGGCAGGCCAAAGATGAGGACAATAGTCCGAATAATATTCCTAAAATGTAAATAATTACAATACCTCATGTCAGAAATATAGATAGATCTAGAAGAAGGCCTGAGAATACAACTGCCGAAAATGTCATCGTGAATATGGCAACGAAGATGAGGACAATATTCCTAAATAATGTAAATAATTACAATACCTCATGTCAGAAATATAGATAGTTCTAGTTGAAGGCCTGAGAGTACAACTGCCGAAGCATCGTGAATATGGCAGCGAAGATGTGGACAATCTTCCCAACAATGTAAATAATTACAATACCTCATGTCAGAAATATAGACAGTTCTAATTGAAGGCCTGAGAGTACAACTGCCGAAATAATCGTGAATATGGCAACGAAGATGTGGACAATATTCCTAACAATGTAAATAATGTAAATTTACAATACCTAATGTCAGAAATATAGATAGTTCTACTTGAAGGCCTGAAAGTACAACTGTTCTAAATATGGCAACGAAGATGTGGACAATATTCCAAATAATGTAAATAATTACAATACCTAATGTCAGAAATATAGATAGTTCTAAAGGCCTGAGAGTACAACTAAAATATGGCAACGAAGATGTGGACAATATTCCTAACAATGTAAATAATTAAATAAATGTCAGAAATATAGATAGTTCTAGTAAATAATTACAATAAGCATCTGAATATGGCAAAGAAGATGAGGACAATATTCCTAACAATGTAAATAATTACAATATAATGTCAGAAATATAGATAGTTCTAGTTGAAGGCCTGAGAGTACAACTGCCAGAAGCATCGTGAATATGGCAACGAAGATGTGGACAATATTCCTAACAATGTAAATAATTACAATAACCTAATGTCAGAAATATAGATAGTTCTAGTTGAAGGCCTGAGAACTAAACTTATGGCAACGAAAAATCGTGAATATGGCAAATAAAGATGAGGACAATATTCCTAACAATGTAAATAATTACAATAACTAATGTCAAAAATATAGATAGATAATTCTAAAGATAATTGAAGGCCTGAGAGTACAACTGCCGAAATATCGTGAATATGGCAACGAAGATGTGGACAATATTCCGAACAATGTAAATAATTACAATAACTAATGTCAGAAATAAATAGATAGTTCTAGTTGAAGGCCTGAGAGCGTACAACTGCCGAAACATCGTGAATATGGCAACGAAGATGAGGACAATATTCCTAACAATGTAAATAATTACAATAACTAATGTCAGAAATATAGATAGTTCTAGTTGAAGGCCTGAGAGTACAACTGCCGAAAAGATCGTGAATATGGCAACGAAGATGTGGACAATATTCCTAACAATGTAAATAATTACAATAAATAATGTCAGAAATACCTCATAGTTCTAGTTGAAGGCCTGAGAGTACAACTGCCGAAGCATCGTGAATATATAAGATGTGGACAATATTCCTAACAATGTAAATAATTACAATACCTAATGTCAGAAATACAGATAGTTCTAGTTGAAGGCCTGAGAGTACAACTGCCGAAGATGAATATGGCAACGAAGATGTGGACAATATTCCTAACAATGTAAATAATTACAATGTCTCATACAGATAAATATAGGCCTGAGATCCGAAGTTGAATATGGCCGGAAGATGTACAACTGCCGAAATAATGTAAATGAATAATAAAAATGTCAGAAGATGACAACAGTCCGAAACAACTGCTAACAATGTAAATATGGACAATATTCTAATGTCAATAATTACAATATAGATAGATAGTTCTAGTTGAAGGCCTGAGAGTACAACTGCCGAAGCATCGTGAATATGGCAACGAAGATGAGGACAATATTCCTAACAATGTAAATAATTAATTATAATTACTAATGTCAGAAATATAGATAGTTCTAGTTGAAGGCCTGAGAGTACAACTCCGAAATGTCGTGAATATGGCAACGAAGATGAGGACAATATTCCTAATACAATGTAAATAATAATTAAATACCTCATGTCAGAAATAACAGATAGATAAACAATGAAGGCCTGAAGAAATACAATAGTGTTGAAGGCCTGAGAGTACATCGCATCTTGAATATGGCAACGAAGATGTGGACAATATTCTAACAATGTAAATAATTACAATAACTAATGTCAGAAATATAGATAGTTCTAGTTGAAGGCCTGAAAGTACAACTGCCGAAGCATCGTGAATATGGCAACGAAGATGAGGACAATAGTTCCTTCTAGAACAATGTAAATAATATAACAAGATAAATAATGTCAATAAATATCAGAAATAGTTTCTAGTTGAAGGCCTGAGAGTACAACTGCCGAAGCATCGTGAATATGGCAACGAAGATGAGGACAATATTCCTAACAATGTAAATAATTACAATAATACTAATGTCAGAAATATAGATAGTTCTAAGGAAGGCCTGAGAGTACAACTGCCGAAGCATCGTGAATATGGCAAAGAAGATGTGGACAATATTCCTAACAATGTAAATAATTACAATACCTAATGTCAGAAATATAGATAGTTCTAGTTGAAGGCCTGAGAGTACAACTGCCGAAGCATCGTGAATATGGCAACGAAGATGTGGACAATATTCCTAACAATGTAAATAATTACAATACCTAATGTCAGAAATACAGATAGTTCTAGTTGAAGGCCGGAGAGTACAACTGCCGAAATATATCTAGTGAATATGGCAACGAAGATGGGACAACAATATTCCTAACAATGTAAATAATTACAATAACTAATGTCAGAAATATAGATAGTTCTAGTTGAAGGCCTGAGAGTACAACTGCCGAAGCATCGTGAATATGGCAACGAAGATGTGGACAATATTCCTAACAATGTAAATAATTACAATAACCTAATGTCAGAAATATAGATAGTTCTAGTTGAAGGCCTGAAAGTACAACTGCCGAAGCATCGTGAATATGGCAACGAAGATGAGGACAATATTCCTAACAATGTAAATAATTACAATACCTAATGTCAGAAATATAGACAGTTCTAGTTGAAGGCCTGAGAGTACAACTGCCGAAACATCGTGAATATGGCAATAAAGATGTGGACAATATTCCGAACAATGTAAATAATGTAAATAATTACAATAACTAATGTCAGAAATATAGATAGTTCTAGTTGAAGGCCTGAAGTACAACTGCCGAAGCATCGTGAATATGGCAACGAAGATGTGGACAATATTCCTAACAATGTAAATAATTACAATAACTAATGTCAGAAATACAGATAGTTCTAGTTGAAGGCCTGAGAGTACAACTGCCGAAGCATCGTGAATATGGCAACGAAGATGTGGACAATATTCCTAACAATGTAAATAATTACAATACCTAATGTCAGAAATATAGATAGTTCTAGTTGAAGGCCTGAGAGTACAACTGCCGAAGCATCGTGAATATGGCAACGAAGATGTGGACAATATTCTAACAAATAGTAAATAATTACAATACCTAATGTCAGAAATACAGATAGTTCTAGTTGAAGGCCTGAGAGTACAACTGCCGAAGCATCGTGAATATGGCAACGAAGATGTGGACAATATCAATAACTAACAATGTAAATAATTACAATACCTCATGTCAGAAATATAGATAGTTCTAGTTGAAGGTAAATAATTACACAACCTGCCGAAGATATCGTGAATATGGCAAACGAAGATGTGGACAATATTCCAATAATGTAATGTGTAAATAATTACAATAACTAATGTCAGAAATATAGATAGTTCTAGTTGAAGGCCTGAGAGTACAACTGCCGAAGCATCGTGAATATGGCAACGAAGATGTGGACAATATTCCTAACAATGTAAATAATGTAAATAATGTCACAATACCTAATGTCAGAAATATAGATAGTTCTAAGTTGAAGGCCGAAGAGACAATATACAACTGTAAATAATTACATCGTCAGAATATGGCAACGAAGATGAGGACAATATTCCTAATGGCAATGTAAATAATTAAATAATTACAATAACTAATGTCAGAAATACAGATAGTTCTAGTTGAAGGCCTGAGAGTACAACTGCCGAAATGTCGTGAATATGGCAACGAAGATGTGGACAATATTCCGAACAATGTAAAAATAATTACAATACCTAATGTCAGAAATACAGATAGTTCTAGTTGAAGGCCTGAGAGTACAACTGCCGAAGCATCGTGAATATGGCAACGAAGATGTGGACAATATTCCTAACAATGTAAATAATTACAATAACTAATGTCAGAAATACAGATAGTTCTAGTTGAAGGCCTGAGAGTACAACTGCCGAAACATCGTGAATATGGCAACGAAGATGTGGACAATATTCCTAACAATGTAAATAATTACAATACCTAATGTCAGAAATACAGATAGTTCTAGTTGAAGGCCTGAGAGTACAACTGCCGAAGCATATAGCAACGTGAATATGGCAAAATAATTAAGATGTCAGACAATATTCCTAGTTGAATGTAAATAATTACAATAAATAATGTCAAGATGTGGAAATATTCCTAGATAGTTCTAATTGAAGGCCTGAGATAGTTCAACTGCCTGAATGTAGCATCGTGAAATATGGCAACGAAGATGTGGACAATATTCCTAACAATGTAAATAATTACAATACCTAATGTCAGAAATACAAGATAGTTCTAGTTGAAGGCCTGAGAGTACAACTGCCGAAGCATCGTGAATATGGCAACGAAAATATGTGGACAATATTCCTAACAATGTAAATAATTACAATACCTAATGTCAGAAATATAGATAGTTCTAGTTGAAGGCCTGAGAGTACAACTGCCGAAGCATCGTGAATATGGCAACGAAGATGTGGACAATATTCCTAACAATGTAAATAATTACAATAACTAATGTCAGAAATACAGATAGTTCTAGTTGAAGGCCTGAGAGTACAACTGCCGAAGCATCGTGAATATGGCAACGAAGATGTGGACAATATTCCTAACAATGTAAAAATAATTACAATAACTAATGTCAGAAATATAGATAGTTCTAGTTGAAGGCCTGAGAGTACAACTGCCGAAAAGATCGTGAATATGGCAACGAAGATGTGGACAATATTCCTAACAATGTAAATAATTACAATACCTAATGTCAGAAATATAGATAGTTCTAGTTGAAGGCCTGAGAGTACAACTGCCGAAGCATCGTGAATATGGCAACGAAGATGTGGACAATATTCCTAACAATGTAAATAATTACAATACCTAATGTCAGAAATATAGATAGTTCTAGTTGAAGGCCTGAGAGTACAACATCGTGAATATAGGCCGAAGATGTGGACAATATTCGTGAATAAATAATTACAATACGTCAAAATATAGATAGTTCTAGAAGGCCTGAAGTGGAAGCAAATATGGCATGTCAATATTCCTAACAATGTAAATAATTACAATACCTAATGTCAGAAATATAGATAGTTCTAGTTGAAGGCCTGAGAGCGTACAACTGCCGAAAATATATCGTGAATATGGGCAACGAAGATGTGGACAATATTCCTAACAATGTAAATAATTACAATACCTAATGTCAGAAATATAGATAGTTCTAGTTGAAGGCCTGAGAGTACAACTGCCGAAGCATCGGACAATGAATATGGCAACGAAGATGTGGAACAATATTCCTAACAATGTAAATAATTACAATAACTAATGTCAGAAATATAGATAGTTCTAGTTGAAGGCCTGAGAGTACAACTGCCGAAGCATCGTGAATATGGCAACGAAGATGTGGACAATATTCCTAACAATGTAAATAATTACAATAACTAATGTCAGAAATACAGATAGTTCTAGTTGAAGGCCTGAGAGTACAACTGCCGAAGCATCGTGAATATGGCAACGAAGATGTGGACAATATTCCTAACAATGTAAATAATTACAATACCTAATGTCAGAAATATAGATAGTTCTAGTTGAAGGCCTGAGAGTACAACTGCCGAAGCATCGTGAATATGGCAACGAAGATGTGGACAATATTCCTAACAATGTAAATAATTACAATAACTAATGTCAGAAATACAGATAGTTCTAGTTGAAGGCCTGAGAGTACAACTGCCGAAGCATCGTGAATATGGCAACGAAGATGTGGGACAATATTCCTAACAATGTAAATAATTACAATAACTAATGTCAGAAATACAGATAGTTCTAGTTGAAGGCCTGAGAGTACAACTGCCGAAGCATCGTGAATATGGCAACGAAGATGTGGACAATATTCCTAACAATGTAAATAATTACAATAACTAATGTCAGAAATACAGATAGTTCTAGTTGAAGGCCTGAGAGTACAACTGCCGAAGCATCGTGAATATGGCAACGAAGATGTGGACAATATTCCTAACAATGTAAATAATTACAATACCTAATGTCAGAAATACAGATAGTTCTAGTTGAAGGCCTGAGAGTACAACTGCCGAAGCATCGTGAATATGGCAACGAAGATGTGGACAATATTCCTAACAATGTAAATAAATACAATAACTAATGTCAGAAATACAGATAGTTCTAGTTGAAGGCCTGAGAGTACAACTGCCGAAATAATTACAATACCTAATGCATCGTGAATATGGCAACGAAGATGTGGACAATATTCCTAACAATGTAAATAATTACAATAACTAATGTCAGAAATACAGATAGTTCTAGTTGAATATGGCCTGAGACAATATTCCCAACAATGTAAATAATTACAATACCTAATGTACAACTGCCGAAGCATCGTGAATATGGCAACGAAGATGTCGGGACAATATTCTACAATATTCTAACAATGTAAATAATTACAATACCTAATATCAACGAAATACAGATAACAATGTTCTAGTTGAAATACAGGCCTGAAGGCCTGAGAGTACAACTGCCGAAGCATCGTGAATATGGCAACGAAGATGTGGACAATATTCCTAACAATGTAAATAATTACAATACCTAATGTCAGAAATACAGATAGTTCTAGTTGAAGGCCTGAGAGTACAACTGCCGAAGCATCGTGAATATGGCAACGAAGATGTGGACAATATTCCTAACAATGTAAATAATTACAATACCTAATGTCAGAAATACAGATAGTTCTAGTTGAAGGCCTGAGAGTACAACTGCCGAAGCATCGTGAATATGGCAACGAAGATGTGGACAATATTCCTAACAATGTAAATAATTACAATACCTAATGTCAGAAATATAGATTCTAGTTGAAGGCCTGAGAGTGAAGGCCGTGAATATAGCAACGAAGATGTGGACAATATTCTAACAATGTAAATAATTAAAGCTAATGTCAGAAATGAATTCTATTGAAGGCAACAACTGAAGATCGTGAATATGGCAACGAAGATGTGGACAATATTCCTAACAATGTAAATAATTACAATAACTAATGTCAGAAATATAGATAGTTCTAGTTGAAGGCCTGAGAGTACAACTGCCGAAGCATCGTGAATATGGCAACGAAGATGTGGACAATATTCCTAACAATGTAAATAATTACAATACCTAATGTCAGAAATACAGATAGTTCTAGTTGAAGGCCTGAGAGTACAACTGCCGAAGCATCGTGAATATGGCAACGAAGATGTGGACAATATTCCTAACAATGTAAATAATTACAATAACTAATGTCAGAAATACAGATAGTTCTAGTTGAAGGCCTGAGAATATACAACTGCCGAAATATTCCATCGTGAATATGGCAACGAAGATGTGGACAATATTCCTAAAGGCCTATGTAAATAATTACAATAACTAATGTCAGAAATACAGATAGTTCTAGTTGAAGGCCTGAGAGTACAACTGCCGAAGCATCGTGAATATGGCAAAATACAAGATGTGGACAATATTCCTAACAATGTAAATAATTACAATACCTAATGTCAGAAATACAGATAGTTCTAGTTGAAGGCCTGAGAGTACAACTGCCGAAGCATCGTGAATATGGCAACGAAGATGTGGACAATATTCCTAACAATGTAAATAATTACAATAACTAATGTCAGAAATACAGATAGTTCTAGTTGAAGGCCTGAGAGTACAACTGCCGAAGCATCGTGAATATGGCAACGAAGATGTGGACAATATTCCTAACAATGTAAATAATTACAATAACTAATGTCAGAAATACAGATAGTTCTAGTTGAAGGCCTGAGAGTACAACTGCCGAAGCATCGTGAATATGGCAACGAAGATGTGGACAATATTCCTAACAATGTAAATAATTACAATAACTAATGTCAGAAATACAGATAGTTCTAGTTGAAGGCCTGAGAGTACAACTGCCGAAGCATCGTGAATATGGCAACGAAGATGTGGACAATATTCCTAACGAAGATAAATGTAAATAATTACAATAACTAATGTCAGAAATATAGATAGTTCTAGTTGAAGGCCTGAGAGTACAACTGCCGAAGCATCGTGAATATGGCAACGAAGATGTGGACAATATTCCTAACACAAATGTAAATAATTACAATAACTAATGTCAGAAATACAGATATAGTTGAAGGCCTTCTAAGTTGAATATGGCAACGAAGATGTGGACAATATTCCTAACAATGTAAATAATTACAATAACTAATGTCAGAAATACAGATAGTTCTAGTTGAAGGCCTGAGAGTACAACTGCCGAAGCATCGTGAATATGGCAACGAAGATGTGGACAATATTCCTAACAATGTAAATAATTACAATAACTAATGTCAGAAATACAGATAGTTCTAGTTGAAGGCCTGAGAGTACAACTGCCGAAGCATCGTGAATATGGCAACGAAGATGTGGACAATATTCCTAACAATGTAAATAATTACAATAACTAATGTCAGAAATATAGATAGTTCTAGTTGAAGGCCTGAGAGTACAACTGCCGAAGCATCGTGAATATGGCAACGAAGATGTGGACAATATTCCTAACAATGTAAATAATTACAATACCTAATGTCAGAAATACAGATAGTTCTAGTTGAAGGCCTGAGAGTACAACTGCCGAAGCATCGTGAATATGGCAACGAAGATGTGGACAATATTCCTAACAATGTAAATAATTACAATACCTAATGTCAGAAATATAGATAGTTCTAGTTGAAGGCCTGAGAGTACAACTGCCGAAGCATCGTGAATATGGCAACGAAGATGTGGACAATATTCCTAACAATGTAAATAATTACAATACCTAATGTCAGAAATACTAGATGAAGTTCTAGTTGAAGGCCTATGAACGAAGATGTGGACAACTAACAATGAAGCATCGTGAATATGGCAACGAAGATGTGGACAATATTCCTAACAATGTAAATAATTACAATAACTAATGTCAGAAATATAGATAGTTCTAGTTGAAGGCCTGAGAGTACAACTGCCGAAGCATCGTGAATATGGCAACGAAGATGTGGACAATATTCCTAACAATGTAAATAATTACAATACCTAATGTCAGAAATACAGATAGTTCTAGTTGAAGGCCTGAGAGTACAACTGCCGAAGCATCGTGAATATGGCAACGAAGATGTGGACAATATTCCTAACAATGTAAATAATTACAATACCTAATGTCAGAAATACAGATAGTTCTAGTTGAAGGCCTGAGAGTACAACTGCCGAAGCATCGTGAATATGGCAACGAAGATGTGGACAATATTCCTAACAATGTAAATAATTACAATAACTAATGTCAGAAATACAGATAGTTCTAGTTGAAGGCCTGAGAGTACAACTGCCGAAGCATCGTGAATATGGCAACGAAGATGTGGACAATATTCCTAACAATGTAAATAATTAAATAACTAATGTCAGAAATATAGATAGTTCTAGTTGAAGGCCTGAGAGTACAACTGCCGAAGCATCGTGAATATGGCAACGAAGATGTGGACAATATTCCTAACAATGTAAATAATTACAATAACTAATGTCAGAAATACAGATAGTTCTAGTTGAAGGCCTGAGAGTACAACTGCCGAAGCATCGTGAATATGGCAACGAAGATGTGGACAATATTCCTAACAATGTAAATAATTACAATAACTAATGTCAGAAATATAGATAGTTCTAGTTGAAGGCCTGAGAGTACAACTGCCGAAGCATCGTGAATATGGCAACGAAGATGTGGACAATATTCCTAACAATGTAAATAATTACAATACCTAATGTCAGAAATACAGATAATTCTAGTTGAAGGCCTGAGAGTACAACTGCCGAAGCATCGTGAATATGGCAACGAAGATGTGGACAATATTCCTAACAATGTAAATAATTACAATAACTAATGTCAGAAATATAGATAGTTCTAGTTGAAGGCCTGAGAGTACAACTGCCGAAGCATCGTGAATATGGCAACGAAGATGTGGACAATATTCCTAACAATGTAAATAATTACAATAACTAATGTCAGAAATATAGATAGTTCTAGTTGAAGGCCTGAGAGTACAACTGCCGAAGCATCGTGAATATGGCAACGAAGATGTGGACAATATTCCTAACAATGTAAAATAATTATGTCAATAAGATAGTTCTAATGTCAGAAATATAGATAGTTCTAGTTGAAGGCCTGAGAGTACAACTGCCGAAGCATCGTGAATATAGCAACGAAGATGTGGACAATATTCCTAACAATGTAAATAATTACAATAACTAATGTCAGAAATACAGATAGTTCTAGTTGAAGGCCTGAGAGTACAACTGCCGAAGCATCGTGAATATGGCAACGAAGATGTGGACAATATTCCTAACAATGTAAATAATTACAATAACCTAATGTCAGAAATACAGATAGTTCTAGTTGAAGGCCTGAGAGTACAACTGCCGAAGCATCGTGAATATGGCAACGAAGATGTGGACAATATTCCTAACAATGTAAATAATTACAATACCTAATGTCAGAAATATAGATAGTTCTAGTTGAAGGCCTGAGAGTACAACTGCCGAAGCATCGTGAATATGGCAACGAAGATGTGGACAATATTCCTAACAATGTAAATAATTACAATAACCTCATCTCAGAAATATAGATAGTTCTAGTTGAAGGCCTGAGAGTACAACTGCCGAAAAAATCGTGAATATGGCAACGAAGATGTGGACAATATTCCTAACAATGTAAATAATTACAATACCTAATGTCAGAAATATAGATAGTTCTAGTTGAAGGCAATATTCTAACTGAAATAATACAACTGCAAAATACGAAGCATCGTCGTTGAATATGGCAACGAAGATGTGGACAATATTCCTAACAATGTAAATAATTACAATAACTAATGTCAGAAATATAGATAGTTCTAGTTGAAGGCCTGAGAGTACAACTGCCGAAGCATCGTGAATATGGCAACGAAGATGTGGACAATATTCCTAACAATGTAAATAATTACAATAACTAATGTCAGAAATACAGATAGTTCTAGTTGAAGGCCTGAGAGTACAACTGCCGAAGCATCGTGAATATGGCAACGAAGATGTGGACAATATTCCTAACAATGTAAATAATTACAATACCTAATGTCAGAAATATAGATAGTTCTAGTTGAAGGCCTGAGAGTACAACTGCCGAAGCATCGTGAATATGGCAACGAAGATGTGGACAATATTCCTAACAATGTAAATAATTACAATAACTAATGTCAGAAATATAGATAGTTCTAGTTGAAGGCCTGAGAGTACAACTGCCGAAGCATCGTGAATATGGCAACGAAGATGTGGACAATATTCCTAACAATGTAAATAATTACAATAACTAATGTCAGAAATATAGATAGTTCTAGTTGAAGGCCTGAGAGTACAACTGCCGAAGCATCGTGAATATGGCAACGAAGATGTGGACAATATTCCTAACAATGTAAATAATTACAATACCTAATGTCAGAAATATAGATAGTTCTAGTTGAAGGCCTGAGAGTACAACTGCCGAAGCATCGTGAATATGGCAACGAAGATGTGGACAATATTCCTAACAATGTAAATAATTACAATAACTAATGTCAGAAATATAGATAGTTCTAGTTGAAGGTCTGAGAGTACAACTGCCGAAGCATCGTGAATATGGCAACGAAGATGTTCTAGGACAACAACAATGTAAATAATTAAATAACAAATGTCAAAATACAGATTTCTAGTTGAAGGCCTGATGTCAACTGCCGAAATCGTGAATATGGCAACGAAGATGTGGACAATATTCCTAACAATGTAAATAATGACAATAACTAATGTCAGAAATACAGATAGTTCTATTGAAGGCCTGAATATGGCCGAAGCATCGAATATAAATGATGTGAACAATATTCCTAACAATGTAAATAATTACAATAACTAATGTCAGAAATACAGATAGTTCTAGTTGAAGGCCTGAGAGTACAACTGCCGAAGCATCGTGAATATGGCAACGAAGATGTGGACAATATTCCTAACAATGTAAATAATTACAATACCTAATGTCAGAAATACAGATAGTTCTAGTTGAAGGCCTGAGAGTACAACTTCTGAATATGGCAAAGAAGATGTGGACAATATTCCTAACAATGTAAATAATTACAATACCTAATGTCAGAAATACAGATAGTTCTAGTTGAAGGCTGAGAGTAAACTGCCGAAGCATCGTGAATATATACGAAGATGTGGACAATATTCCTAACAATGTAAATAATTACAATACCTAATGTCAGAAATAAAGATAGTTCTAGTTGAAGGCCTGAGAGTACAACTGCCGAAGCATCGTGAATATAGCAACGAAGATGTGGATATTCCTGAATAAATATTACAATACCTTGTCAGAAATACAGATAGTTCTAGTTGAAGGTCTGAAAGTACAAAATAGGAAGCATCGTGAATATGGCAACGAAGATGTGGACAATATTCCTAAAAAATAATTTAAAATTCAATTCCTTGTCAATAAATGGGCGTAGAAGATGTGGACAATTCTTAACAGTTGAAGGCCTGAGAGTCTTGTTTGAACTGTTAAAATCGTGAATATGGCAACGAAGATGTGGACAATATTCCTAACAATTTTATAATGTCAGAAATACAGATAGTTCTTTAAGGCCTGAGAATAAGAAGCATCGTGAATATTTAAGATTGGACAAATTCCTAACAATGTAAATAATTACAATACTAATGTCAGAAATATAAATAGTTCTAATTGAAGGCCTGAGAGTACAACTGTTTTAATAAACGAAGATGTGGACAATATTCTAACAATGTAAATAATTACAATAACTAATGTCAGAAATACATAGTTCTAACGAAAATGTGGAATATGGCAAAAGATTGGACAACCTAACAATGTAAATAATTAAATAAAATGTCAGAAATAAAGATAGTTCTAGTTGAAGGCCTGAGAAACTGCCGAAGCATCGTGAATATGGCAACGAAGATGTGGACAATATTCAATAATGTAAAATAATTACAAACGCCTAATGTCAGAAATAAAGATAGTTCTAGTTGAAGGCCTGAGAGAAACTGCCGAAGCATTGAATATCAAAAAGATGTGGACAATATTCCTAACAATGTAAATAATTTCAATAAAATGTCAAAATATGATAGTTCTAGTTGAAGGCCTGATGAGTACAACTGCCTAAGCATCGTGAATATAGCAACGAAGATGTGGACAATATTCTAACAATGTTAATTACAATAACTAATGTCAGAAATACAGATAGTTCTAGTTGAAGGCCTGAGAGTACAACTGCCGAAGCATCGTGAATATGGCAACAAAGATCCAGAAATGGACAATATTCCTAACAATTTTTGTAATTTTCCTAATATACTAATGTCAGAAATATAGATAGTTCTAGTTGAAGGCCTGAAAGTACAACTGCCGAAATCGTGAATATAGCAAAAGACAATATTCCAACAATGTAAATAATTACAATAACTAATGTCAGAAAATAAATAAATTAAGGCCTAGTAAAATACGGTCGTGAATATGGCAACGAAGATGTCACAATATTCCTAACAATGTAAATAATTACAATAACTAATGTCAGAAATACAGATAGTTCTAGTTGAAGGCCTGAGAATATAAGCATTTTATGGCAACGAAGATGTGGACAATATTCCTAACAATGTAATTATAATTACAATAACTAATGTCAAAATATAGATAGTTCTATCCAACTGCCGACCTGAATATGATTCTTATTCCTAAAATCTCTGGCAATAACTAATGTCAGAAATACATTGTTCTATTTGAAGGCCTGAGATACAACTGCCCATCGTGAATATAACGAAGATTTGGACAATATTCTTTTAAATAATTACAATAATAATGTCAGAAATATAGATAGTTCTAGGAAGGCTGAAATTGGAAGCATCGTGAATATGGAACGAAGATGTGGACAATATTCTAAAATGTAAATAATTACAATAATTGTAATGTCAGAAATATAGATAGTTCTAGTTGAAGGCCTGAAAATCATCGTTCTTAACGAAGATGGGACAATTTCTTAACAATGTAAATTTACTAAATACAGATAGTTCTAGTTGTAGGCATTCGAATGTACTTGAACAAAAATAACAAAACAATATTCTAACAATTAAAAATTACAGTTTATCCACAAGATTCTAGTTGAAGGCCATACTGCCGAAGCATCGTGAATATGGCAAAAGATGGGACAATATTCCTAACAATGTTTTAAATACCTAATGTCAGAAATATAGATAGTTCTAGTTGAAGGCCTGAGAGTACAAAAGCATCGTTTGGAAGATGTGGAAATATTCTTGTAAATCTGAAATACAGATAGTTCTAAATATGAAAGCATCGTAAATAACAAAAGATGTGGACAATATTCCTAACAATAAATAATTATAATAATGTTCTTTGAGAGTTGAATCGTTTTACATTCTGTATTCCTAACAATTTTTAGTAATGTCAGAAATACAGATTCTAAGAAAATGAGAATACAACTGCCGAAGCTCTGAATATCAAACATTGGACAATATTCCTAACAATGTAAATAATTACAATAACTAATGTCAAAATACAGATAGTTCTAGTTGAAGGCCTGAAATTCAAATCTGAATAAAACGAAGATGTGGACAATTTCCTTAAATGAAATGTCAGAAATATATTCTTGTTAAGGTTAAGAGTAAGGAAATATTAAATATAAACTAAGATATGGACTCAATGATCTTTCCAACGAAGCATCGTGATCCTAACAATGTAAATAATTACAATACCTAATGACGTCTATATTTCTAGTTGAAGGCCTTGTACTACAACCTCGCATCTCGTAATATGGCAACGAAATCAATATTAACAATGTAAATAATTACAATAATTTCAGTATAGATATTCTAGTTGAAATAGAGCCGAAAATCGTGAATATAGCAACAAGATTATATTCCTAACAATGTAAATAATTACAATATAAGAGAAATATAGATAGTTCTAGTTGAAGGCCTTTAACAGCCGAAGCATCGTGAATATATAAAAAGATGTGGACAATATTCCTAACAATGTAAATAATTACAATACCTCAATGTCAGAAATATAGATAGTTCTAGTTGAAGGCCTGAGTACAACTGCCGAAGGTGGAATATGGAAATTAATAACGTCTACAAATGTGGACAATAGTTCCTAACAATTAAAAACGAAGATGTGGACAATATTCTTAACAATGTAAATAATTACTGGCCTTTTCTATTGAAGGCAATTCTGGCATCGTAAACAAGAAGATGTGGACAATTTCCTAACAATGTAAATATTTCAATTTTGTCAGAAATTCTAAAGGCCAACAACTCTAATTCCAACGAAGATGTGGACAATTTCCCAATGTAAATTTGCAACTAATGTCAGAAATACAGATAGGTTATGAGGCCTGAGAGTACAACTTTTTGAAATCGTGAATATGGCAAAAGATGACTTTCCTAAAATGTAAATAATTACAATAACTAATGTCAGAAATAAGATAGTTCTAGTTGAAGGCCTGATATCCAACTATGAAGAAATATTTTGTATTCCAACAATGTAAATAATTAAATAACTAATGTCAGAAATATCATAGTTTTTTTGAAGGCCTTCAGTAGTTTACTTCATCGTGAATATAAACGATATTTTAATATTCATTTGTCAGAAATATAATAGTTCTAGTTGAAGGCCTCATTTGCAAAGAAAATAATGGAATAATATTAAAATGACAAAATTTATGTCAGAAAATAATAGTTCTAGTTGAAGGCCTGAGATTCAACTCTCATTCTGAAATAATTACAATACTGACTATCCAAGAAAAAAGGCCTGAGAGGCAACTTCAAAATATTCTCAAGAGACAAAATTCTAACAATGTAAATAATTACAATACCTAATGTCAGAAATTCTTCTAGTTGAAGGCCTGAGTTACTAGTTCAATATAACGAAATATAGTTATTCCTAAAATGTAAAAAATATAACTAATGTGAACAGATTTCTAGTTGAAGAATCATCCACCGGAAGAATCAATATGGTTCTGTGGAAATTTCTGCTAAAATTTTACAATGTCAGAAATATATTTGATAGTCTAATAATCCTTTGTAAATAATTACAATAACTAATGTCATTTATTTATCATTTGAATATCCAACGAAGATACATCATTCCTAACAATGTAAATAATTACAATTTAATGTCCTAAATATAATTTACTTCTATTTAAGGCATTTAAACTTCATTAACGAATCTTCCAACGAAGATGTCGACAATATTCCCAAGTAAATAATTACAATACCATCTAAATACAGATAGTTCTAGTTGAAGGCCTGAGAGTATTTACTCCGAAGCATCAATATGGCAACGAAATCCAATATTCGCAATGAAAAATTACAAACCTAATGTCAAATGATAGTTCTTGAAAAGGATCATCAATCAACTGTTGAATGGAGCATGAAATGAAGCTGTGTTAACAAAATGTAAAAATTACAATCCTAATTCACCTAGTTGAAGGCCCTTCCAACTTCCCATTCGAATGTCTGAAGATGTGGACAATAAACAATGTAAATAATTACAATAACTGTCAGAAATACAGATAGTTCTAGTTGAAGGCCTGAGAGTACTGTCCGCTGACTTATGGCAACGAAGATGTGGAACATATTCCCAACAATGAAAATAATTACAATCATCTATGTCAAAATAAAGATAGTTCTAGTTGAAGGCCTGAGCAACTGCCTAATCGTTTTTTCATCGAAGTCTGGACAATATTCCTTCAAATCTATAAATCAACAATTTCCCCAGAAATATATAGGAAGGCCTGAGAGCACAACTGCCATATATGAATCTGGCAACGAAGATGTGGACAATCTTAACAATGTTCGGCAAAATCTAATAACTAATGTCAGAAATATGCAATGTTAGTTGAAGGCCTGAGATTATTCTGCCATATCTTTTACAACGAAGATGTCACAATATTCCGTCGTTTAAATAATTACAATGTCTTTTCTACAAATACTTTCTAGTTGAAGGCCTAAGTACAACTGCCGACGAGTTAATTTTAAGATGGTTACCAAACAATGTAAATATGAATTTAAACGGGCATCTCAGTCCAACCTTTTTTCTGTTGAGACGGTTAAATGTAAATAATTACAATACCTAAGAAATACCGTTGAAGGCTGAGAGTACAACTACTCCAATATTCTTCATGTAAATAATTACTCCCTAATGTCAGAAATGGAACTTCTAGTTGAAGGCCTGAGAGTACAACTGCCAAATATATAACAAGATGTGGACAATATTCCTAACAATTCCCTGATAACCTATAATGCCCAAACATTAAAATGCAAATGATTACAATCGACATCTCCAGATGTTCTATTTGAAGGCCTGAGAGTACTCCGTGCTTCTGAATATCATCCTTTCCTGTGGACAATCATTCCTCAATTAAATAATTGCAATAAATGTCAGAAATACAGATATTCTAGTTGAAGGCCTTCCGCCTTAGCATCGGAATATGAACGAAGATTAAAAAATTAATATCTTAAATAATCATTTACTGATATTTATAATGTGATATCTTAAATTATCAATATTAACGAAGTATTCCCAACAATTGATAACTAAATAATCTAATGACAGAAGTTGATTGATATTGAGAGTAGATTTTACAATCGAATTCTAATCTCGTTTTTGTCCTTCAATATTGTCCAAATAGGAAATTCATTGGAAAAATACATCTAAATAAACGACTTGATCTAAATAATAAAATATATAATTATCCATTTCTGATTCAGTTGAAGGCCTGATAACAATATTAACAACGAAGATGTGGACAATGTTTATCTGTCAGAAATATAGATAGTTCTAGTTGAAGGCCTGTGATATGCAAATTCAACAATCATTTTATATATGAATAAATATTCTAGTTAATTCTGTACAAAAAGAAATCGTAAAATAAAAGATGCGTTTGTATTAAAATATTCTATACAATTTGAACTACTATAGTTATAGTTGAAGGCCTGATATTCTGTTGAAGCATGTAATATGGTTGCAAGTTCAATATTCCTAAAATTTCTACCTCATTGGAAAATAAACTAAAGGCCTGTCTGGTGCCTTCGTGAAATTGAAGATACAATATTCCTAACATATATATCATATAATTAATTAAAGAATATAGCATTTTTATGTTTTAGAAAATACAGATAGTTGTTATTTATAGATACAAGAAGATATTTAAACAAATGCTCTGTTTATGATAAACAGTATTAAATAATATTTACCGGCCTGAATGTCCGAGAAATTTTCATAGAAAAAATATTCCCAACAATGTTCTTTGACAGGATTCGAAATACATAGTTCTAAAATAGAGTACAACAAGCATTGAATATGTCAAATAAGATGTGGACAATATTCCTAACAATGTAAATAATTACAATTTACGTTTTAAATTTAGATAGTTCTAGTAAGGCCTGAGAGTACATTCAGCATCAAAATATGGCAATGAAGATGTTTAATATTCCTAACAATGTAAATAATTACAATAATTGTCAGAAATATAGATAGTTCTTTTTGAAGGCCTGAAGTACAACTGCCGAAGCATCGTGAATATGGCAACGAAGATGTGGACAATATTCCTAACAATGTAAATAATTACAATACCTCATGTCATTAAATATAGATAGTTCTAGTTGAAGGCCTGAATTTGGTTGCCGAAGCATTTAATATAGCAACGAAGATGTGGACAATATTCCTAACAATGTAAATAATTACAATAAAATGTCAGAAATATAGATAGTTCTAGTTGAAGGCCTGAGAGTACAACTGCCGGATCGTGAATATGGCAACGAAGATGTGGACAATATTCCTAAAATTAAATTAATTATTTTATGGCAACTGAAAGTTCCTTATGTCAGAAATATAGATAGTTCTAATTGAAGGCCTGAGAGTACATATTTATATGGCTTATAGTGAATATAATACTAAAAGAAATATTGTAGACAATATATTTTTAATTGTAAAAGATAAATATTCAATAATGTTTGTCAGAAATCCGTCGTAGTTCTAGATGAAGGCCTGAGAAAACAACTTTAAGCATCGTGAATATGGCAAACGAAGATGTATATTATTCCTAACAATGTAAATAATTATATATATGTCGTTATAATAGTTCTAGTTGAAGGCCTGAGAGTAAACTGCCGAAGCATCGTGAATATGGCAAACAAGAAAATGGACAATATTCCTAACAATGTAAATAATTACAATATAATGTCATTATATAGATAGTTCTAGTTGAAGGCCTGAGAGTACAACTGCAGAAGAATGTGAATGGCAACGAAGATGTGGACAATATTCCTAACAATGTAAATTTACAATAAGTAAATGTCTGAAATATACCTCAGTTCTACAATAATTGATAAATTTTAGGATCGTGAATATGGCAAAGAAGATGTGAAGAATATTGTAACAAAATCCTTAAAATTTCGTCAGAAATAATTTAATAGTTTTAGTTGAAGGCCTGAGCTACAATTTCAATCGTGAAATATTTAAACGAAGAATTGGAAATATTCAACAATGTAAAATAATTACATACCATAAATATAGATAGTTAGACAAGGCCTCAGCTTTGATATCCATCTGAATTTGATTTTAGACAATAATCCTCCAACCAAAATATTACAATCCTTTTCGTCTCCATTTTTGTTAAACAATCAAACCATTGGTAATGAATTCGGTATATTCTCAATTATTCCAAAAGTGAATTACACAATATATAATAAAGGAAGAATAGTATATTATTTATACATGTGATCTATATATCATAAATATAAAATGAATATTCTAAAAAAATAAAAATATAGATTTTTTATATTTAGATGTATAAAAGTCTGCATCAGTTCCCTTTAAAAAATTTATATTTCAACTATATATATATTATATTATATAATATCATAAATATAATATTCATATATCCTTTTGACATCTGCTTCCTCCCCCAGACCATGTTCTGTCATCCACTTGCTTAACCCGCCAGGTATGTCATGTGTTGTTTTCCTTTGTCTCTTTTCCTCTATTCGACCTGTGAGTATCAGATTCTCCAGGCCCTCCTTCCTCATTATGTGTCCCAGAAACTTCAGCTGCCTCTTCCTGATGTTAAAGTATAAGCCTCCTCCTTGTTTGCAATCTCTCTAAAACCCTCATCGTTGCTCAAACTCGGTCCATGATATCCTTAGCATCCTTCTGTAGAACATTCATCTCCGTCGCCTCGAGTCTCTTCTTCATCTTTGAGGAAATCGTCCAACATTCTCTGCCGTAAAGAAGGACAGATGTCATGTAACAGTTCAGTATTCTTTTTCTTTGTTACCAAAGAAATCCTCCTGTCTCGCAACTAATATTTCTGCCCAACTTTGGAATGCGTCCTTGGTCATCCCAATTACATCTACGGATCTCAGTGTCACATTTACCGTCCCTTATGTCAAAACGCTTCCCAGATATTTAAACTTCCGCGTCTGCTTGATTCTAGTGTTTCCGGTCCTGCAAATCGCATTTCGGGCTCATCCTTTTACTGATGACCCTGTATTTTGTCTTGCAGTTTATTCTAGTCCTTTTCTTTCTCCGTTTCTAATAACTCTGTTGGAGATTTTGTAATTTTTTTTTCCGTCGTTATGTTTCAGTATTTACTTTCTTTTATATTTATGTTGTTAAGATTTTATCAAATCCAAATCCCAGTAGGGTTTCAATTTTCTCCCCGATCTTCTGCTATTTTAAAACGGCCAAAAAAAAGATATATAAAAATTTGCTTAAAAGAAATAATTATATGGACTTTTTCCAAATCCTCCGATCGATTGATTTTCAAACGTTGGATTATCAACCATTTTGCAATCTTATTTAAAGCATGGAAATAGTTTTTAATTTAAGAATTCATCTTTAATAAAAATTCCAAAATTTAGCCATAGCTTGGAAAGAAAAAAGGTAGAAAAAAAAACCTTTTAAACATTGCCTTTTGAATGTCAATAAAATTTACTTAATCGTCTACGAATTCAATTCGCTGGTTTTTATTAATTATTCCAATAAGTTAATTTTTAAATTACCTAGTATTTGAGCGGAAATCCTTTGTTCAAAAAATTGATTGTCATGACGTTATAATTCAATATTATGATGAGGTTTTTAAATCTTTTTATATTGAAGTTTAAAAATTTTTTCACTGTCGAGTTGAATGGCGAGACGTCTGTAATAGGTTTATTTTTGCCCTTATTCATTGTAAAATTTAAAAATAGTTTTTTAATTATTCATAAATATCTAAAATTATAACAATAAATTAAATGTGTCTATGTTATAAACTTTTCTCTGTTTTAAAGCTGAACTTCTTTTCATTGTCCTTTTCAAATCAATAAATACGTATTTGTTCGAAATTATCAGAAGAAATCTATAGAAAAATAAAAACAGTGAAGAATGATAAATTTAAAAAAAAAAAGCGTGCCTTTATACATAAAAATTAATTGATTTTAAGCTTTGATTTTCACAAGTAAGCCTGTTTTATAATTTTGTTTATTTATATCAACATTGAAAGACGAAAAAATTTTTCATTTTACAAAATAACTGATAAAAATTCACCGAGAAAAAAAAAGATTGTTTATTGACAATTTATAATATAATATATTGTTAATATATAAAATAGTTACAAATGTTTCTATTCTTTTTCTTTTTTTGTTTTTTTCAATTAGAAGGTTTGTTTTTAAAAATATATTTTAAATTTTGTTTGTTTAGAAGAACGCATGTTTTGAAAAAAATGGGAAAAAATTTGCTAAAAGCGCAAATAGAAAATAGATAATAATAAATAGATAGATAGAACCCCTGAAAGACTGAATGATGCGAATAGATAGATATCATATTCCTAGATTTAGATAAACAGATGATAAAATATAAAATTAAATCCTTAGATAATAAAATCAACAAACAGATATTTAGATAATATCACATAGATAAATATATATATATAAACATATATATATATATATATATATATATATATATATATATATATATATATATATATAACATATTCAGATATTAGATCCATTAAATAGATTTATAGATATTTAGATAAAAACAAATATTATTATATGATTATTGAATCAATTAGATTTTATTCATCGACTTTTTGATAGATAAATATATAAATAAATAGATAAATGATATGAAATTTACTTCATAAATTGTCCCATAGAAGATAGATCATTCGGATGATAATGATAATTTTTAAAATGTTTTTTATTTCGTTTGTTTAATCTCTATCATCCATCCATTATTATTTTCATCAAAATTTTTCCAAAAAATAAGTTTAAATTACAAAAAACATGTTTTTTTTTTCATACATTTGGAATTGGTTTTTAAGACATCTGATTTCCTTTATTTCAAATGATACCTAAGGTTTAAAACGAACTTTTTAAAATATTTTTTTTTTTAAGTTTTTATTTTAAAAATAATTTAAAGCTTAAAAGAATCAATTGAATTTCATCTATAAAATTATTATATTGACAAAATTTTTGTTGTATTTTAAAAACTGATTTAAATATTTAAAATTAGGTGAATTTTTGTCAAATTTTTTAATTAAATTGTTAAATGCAAAATTTTTTTTATTACATTTTTTAATTGTCATTTTAAGCAATGTTTGTTATTAAAAAACTTTCATATTTCTAAAAAATTTATCAATGCTTAAACTTTGGCATTGTAGTGATGCTGATGAATAAAAATATTGGCATCTTTTCTTTTTCAAAATTTTGCTAATTGATTTTAAATTCAAAAAATAAGAATTCAACTCTTATTTTATTTATTTGTTGAAATGACTAAATGTATGTCTATAATGATCTAACAAATTAAAATTTTTTTCTCCTCGCCTTTAATTTCCTGATGACAGATCTAATATTTTTTATTGGGGAGAGTGATCTGTCAAACAAAAATTTCAAAAAATGGCGTGAAATGTAACGGTTTTAAACATCAATTTCCTTAATTCCTTTTGTTTGTATTGTCCTTTTCCTCAAATGATTGTCTTATACTTAGTAATATTTTCTCAAATTTTATTTTTAAATAATTTTAAAAAAATTGAAATTTTTTTAAAAATCGTCCCTATAATCATTGTCTGTTGAAATTTTTTATAAAAAATAACCTTCTGATGAGCAAATTAATTTTTTATTTAAATTATTTTTTTAAAAGCTTTTTTTTACAAATTGTCCAAAATTTTAGCATCATCATGGTAAAAAATTTAGTTTAAAAATCGAAATTTAAAACTTAATGTGATCAGGTCGTAAAAGTTTAATAAAAATTGTTATTCAGAATTTTTAATTCTATTGTAAATAGGCATTTCCCACAGATAATAATTAATAGATCGATATATGAAGGGCGAAGTAATTTTTATTGAGTTTTCATTCCCAGTTTCTGAATGTGACATTGAAATGCAACCATCATAATAACAAATTGACCCTATCTAAAGAATTAAATCTTATTTCAAATTTTGTAACGTTTTTTGTTTGGGAACCGTTGGTTTAAAACGACTTTTTTTAAATCAAGTTAAGACAAAGAAAAATTTACATAGCAAAAAATCAGTCTGTTGAAATAAATTTTTTAAAATTTTATAATTTTAAAAGAAAGTTTTCAAAATTTTTCTATATAGTAGTTATCTTTTGGAACAAATATTTATAAAAATTGCAATGAATTTATTAAATAATGTTGTTTTATTGAATTTTTAATTTATATTTTTTTTTTTTTTTAAAAAAAAATGTTCATTTAAATTAATTTTTGTCGTTGAATTTAAAATTTGAAGAGATTCCTCGAATTTTTAGATATTGAGGAAAAATCAAATAAAATTTAAAGTTTTCTTTTCAATTTAAACTATCAGAATTTTTAATTGAAAATTTCATGGTCCTCAAAAAAAAATCAGGAGATGAAAAAACATATTTTTTAAAAATGTTTTTCTAAAAGAAAATAATAAAAATTTAAATGGGTTTTAATTTTGGTTTCAAATTATTTGAATATGTCCTGAAAAAACTTAATTTCCTTTGATTTTTTTTTTTGATAAAATTTTAAATTTTATGTGAAAAAATTTTTTCATTTAAAAAAAGGCTGATAAAATTAATTTTCTTTTGTAGACGACAAAAAAAGATATGATTTTTTTTAAATTCTCGAATGTTCCGAAATCTGTTTAAAAATAATTAAAAAATATTTTATCCGTTTTTTCTTCTTTCATTTTGATAAAAATTTGTTTACATGACAATATCCAATTTTTTCCCTTCCTCTAATCTTTTTTTTTATTTATAAAAATTTCAATAAATCTTCATATATATAATATATAAATAAAGAGAGAGATATATCAAATTTGACAAAAAATACCGTCGTATGACAAAGAGAAATAAAGTCCATAGTATCCTCATCATATTCTATAGAAAGAAATTAAAAAATTTATAAAATAACAATGATTTGTCATTACAAATTATTTTTTTAAAAATATTTGAGATGTCAAAAAAGGATATCATATTTTGAATTTTTAAAAAGATAAATTTTTTCTGAAAAATATACAAATTGATATATTCTGTTTTAATATTGGGCCTTTATTTACTTTAAATTTATATAAACAAAACTAAATATTATTATATATATATATATATATATATATATATATATATATATATATATATATATATATATATGTATCAGGTCATCCCATAAGTTCTGTCCGAATTTTAACTTTTTGTTAAAATGAACGAAATTTAAAGAGTATTTTATAATGTCTAATGGAGCAGAACATTATTTTTATGTTTAGATGCATTTAAACTGATCAAATTTTATTTCAGAGAACAATAAAATTAAAATTTGTTTGATTAAAACCCTGCTAACATGGAAGTACCCAAGAATCATTTGAGTCACATAATGCTTTATGAGTTCAAGAAAGGAAACTCAGCAGCCGAAGCGGCTAGAAACATTCACTCAGTTTATGGAGAGGAATGTGTGAATGAAAGAACTTGCAGAAGATGGTTTGCAAAATTCAGATGTGGAGATTTCACCCTTGAAGATGAAGATCGGACCGGACGTCCAGTTGAGTTTGATGAAAAGCTTCTTGAAGCAGCCCTTGAAGAAAATCCTGCTTTATCAGTTGAGGAATTGGCAGTGGTTCTCAGTTCAAACCATACAACTGTTCATTGTCATCTTCAACAACTTGGAAAAGTTCCTAAACTTGGAAAATGGGTGCCTCATGAATTGTCTGAAAACAACCTCAAATCCCGAGTTGACATCTGCTTTCTTCTCTCCATTCTCGCCAACTTGTTTCACCTTTTTTTGGATAGACTTGTGACTGGCGACGAAAAATGGATCTTTTATCGAAATGTTAAGCGTCGTAGACAGTGGCTTGGTTAAGGGAAGGACCCCAGCCACAGCCGAGAAGGGAACTTCATGGGCAAAAGTTCTTCTTTCAATCTGGTGGGATCGCCAAGGAATAATCCACTTTGAATTCTTACCACCTAATGCAACACTTAATGCTCAAATATACTGTCAACAATTAGAGCGTTTGAACCAAGCTTTGAGGAAAAAAAAGACCCGCTCTAGTGAATCGAAAAGAGGTGATGTTTCATCAGGACAATACGCGACCCCACACAGCAAGAATCACGTCACAAAAGATCGAAGAACTTGGTTGGGAAAAATTCTTCATCCACCTTATTCTCCCGATCCTGCTCCTTCGGACTACCATTTGTTTCGTAGCTTACAGAATCATTTGGAAGAAACAGCTTTTGTAACACAGGAAGAGGTTAAAACTGACATTTGTGAGTTCTTCGAATCAAAGCCAAAAGAATTTTACAGTAATGGAATTAGTAAGCTTGTTAATAGATGGAAGGAAGTCATAGATAATCAGGGAAAATACATTATTGATTGAATCTGTAATTAAATGTAACATTTGGTCACTTGTTTTCTTTATTCAAAATTCGGACAGAACTTATGGGATGACCTGATACATTAATATTTATAAATCACAGAATTAACATGATGGGATATTATAAATCTTTGAATGGAATAAAGATTAGATCAAAAGTTTAAATAATTATTAAACATTAATTTGAAAAAATAACACTTGTCGATTGCAAGTGAATTTCGCCTAAGCAAAGACTCGCTCTCTGAACCAATGAGAGGAAGACGCAAATAAGCAAGATATTATATATATATATATATATATATATATATATATATATATAAAAAAATTAAACGCCTAAATTTCCTTTCTTTAACCATACGGTCAGTTTTAGACCCACTGTAGTGACAGGGTGTAAACGATTTCTATTTTTTCATCAGATTAGGTCATTTGCAGTGGTGTGCAGTAGTATGAATCCATTTTCGGGGTGTATGATGAAATCTGTTTGGCCTTGAAAAATATAGCGTCATCCGTGATTGCATCAGATTTTTATCACGCCCAGACACTATTGTCTTGACTGTCGATGAGTTGTCCTACGGTCATTGCCTGCGATGGACGTTACTCCAAGGAAGCGTACAAAAGTTGTAACGCTGTACGTACACACTAGCATGACTTACCAGTTAGCAAACGAAAGTACTATAGATTGGCTCGGAAACTCTCCTATTTTAAATACAATCGAGAATCTGTGGTCAATTTGCAAATAATATCTTCGTGGAATGGACATACGAAGTACTAAAACATTGAAAAATATGAAAAAAAAATTAATTAAATAAAAATGAAATTATTCATTTTGTTTCAGTTAATTTGCATTAAAGGTTTGCCTATAAGTCATATATTCATGCTTAGAATATTGCAGCCATATATGGCCTGGGAAATAGTATTACTTTGTTTATATATATATATATATATATATATATATATATATATATATATATATATATATATATATTGTATTAAAATGGACAAAGTCCGATAAATTTTAAGACATTTTTATATTTATACATTCTTTTTATAGATACAAATATTTAAGTAAATACTCTATTTATAATAAATAATAATTCGACCTTGCTAACCGAACGCTCCTCTGTGGCCAAATCGGTAAAGGCACGTCAAGCTAAATGACGATTCCGTATAGGATACAGTTTCGAATCCTGTTGGAGGACAATTTTTTCCTGTGAAAATTTCTCGGACATTCAGGCCGGTAAATGTTGTTTAATAGTGTTTATTATAAACAGAGCATTTACTTAAATATTTGTATCCATAAAAAGAATGTATAAAAATGACTTTATATATATCTCGTCTTTTTCATGTTGAATTGAATATGGTCTAATGTTAATTATGTTTTATGAATATGTCCTGAAGATGGTCTATTAGACCCAAACGTCCGACGTTGACATTATATTAACATTAAAACAGCATAATTGCATATTAGGATTTTTGTTTGTTTTTTTTTATATTTTCTTCATATATATATATATATATATATATATATTATTTTATAAGAAAATTTATAACATAAAATGTTAAAAAACAAAAAAAAATATGTTATAAATTTTTTTATAAAAATAATTATATCTGCTCTACTTTTGTATTGAGCACTCTTTTAAGAATAGTAATTGTTGGTTATTGGAATTCATTCCGTTATATAAATTATTATATACTTTGATATATATATATATATATATATATATATATATATATATATATAAACCTTTAAAAAATTAATGGAAACAATCGCTTTAAATCCTTTCTTTTTTTACCAGCCAGTTCTAGACCTACTGGTAGGACAAGGTTTAATCGATTTCTATTTTTTAACAGATTACGTCATTTCTAGCGGTGCAATGAATCTATTTTCGGGCTGTATGATGAAATTTGTTTGGCCTTGAAAAATATATACGTCATCCGTAATTGCATTAGTTTTTCATCACGCCCAGACACGACTGTCGATGAGTTCTTCTACGGCCGTTGTCTGCGACGGAAGTTACTCGAAGGAACCGTACGAAAATTGTAAAGCAGCCCTGACACAATGGCAAACTTGATCAATGAGAAAATCAAAGTAATATAGACTGGTCCGGAAACTCTCCTGATTTAAATCCAATCGAAGAAAAATTCGTGGAATAGACATACAAAGTACCAACATGTGCACTGGTTTATGTTTCATTCGAAAAACACGAAAAAATGTAAATGTAAACGTTTTATTTCAATTAATTTACACACGAGTGTAGATTTAATTTGTTATCTACAAGGGAAAATATCTGTCTTGTTATCTGCAAGGAAGAAACATTTATTTTGATTTCTTATCTACAAGGAATAAATTGGTTTATCATGAACAAGGAATAAATATCTCGTTTAGTTTGTTATTTACAAGAAACAAATAACTAAACCGTGCAAATGCTATTTTGGAATGACATCTAGACAGTAAAAAAGTTAAAATCGAGAAAATGTAATTAAAATATTAAAATTTTTCTTTTATTTATATTCTAGTCATAAACAGCATGTACATCGTCTAGAATGACTAGAAATTTTAATTTGGAAATATCTCTCCATAGTAAAACATGTTGCTTCTTTGGCTATCTATCTACATGAAAAAGATAAGTTAAATTAGTACCTATTTTACGATGAAGGTATCATTCCAGAATAAAATTTGTACGGTGTAGAGATTTTTTTTTGTAGATAACGAGCCAAAGTAGCATCCATCTTTCTCCGCCACGCTCTGCTTTACTTTTTTTTTTTTACCCTATTCCGTTTTTTTCTTTTTTTTTTACCCTATTCCGTTTTTTTTTTTATTTACCCTATTCCGTTTTTTTTTTACCCTATTCCGTTTTTTTCTTACCCTATTCCGTTTTTTTTGTTTTTTTTTACCCTATTCCGTTTTAATGTCGCATTCTTTCTTTCCCAGTTGACTTCATCGTCTGCTTTTTTTCTCGTTCTCTTTACTTCCTGACTTACCGTTCGTTTTTCTTTGTCTCTCTCTTTTTTCTTATTTCCGGTCAAATCCATTCTTTTATTTCGGTCATTTACTTCCTTCTAGACTATTCTATTTTGTCTTCATATCTTTATACTTCGTCTTTGGAATAGAATTTGTACAACAAAGCAGGTTATATTTTTTTCACTCTTCCTAGAAAATCAACATTGCACTAGGGGTGAAAGCTGAAACTTGACTTGATACAGACTGACTCTAAAACTTCAATTCAGATTTATTACCAACTTATGAGCATTTAGATTCAATAATAACAGTACTAGATTGGCGCTTAGGTCTCATCATTATACTCTTGAAATCTAACCGTAAGTTTTATTTTAATTGTTTCTCCCATCGCACTTTTCAATTCTTATACTCTTCAAAAATTAAAACTCAACATCAATTGCTATCTTCTGACCGATTGATGTCTGTTCTTTTATTGTCCTATATTTTCAGTTATGTTTTTCTCAGATACTTTCAATCTCAGTAACCTCTTGCATCTTAGTGACTTTATTACCTTGCTTGAGTTGGAATGAGTGAAAAACTTACTTACAAATATAGATGTAGATTAGGGCAGGAGGATATTTTTAGAATATCAAGATTGCAATCAGTGAACGAGTTGATGGTTGATGTGATAATTCCCGATAACAACACTGCATAGCTTTTACCAATTTGTGAGTATTTCGATTTAGACTCATCTGAAAATAATGGACAGGAATATCGAACTTGCGCAAGATTTTACTTACAAACTGACTTCAAAATGTTATTAGGTCAAGAATAAATCCAAATAAAGTTGATATCTTTTGTATTCGATACATTGAATGGAAAATAGACTCAAAGCAGAATCTTAATTATGAATCACCACAAGCGAAACATGCAATTTTCTTTCCTGTATTCGATGAGTAAAAACTGGCAAAGATTACAAAAAAAAAAAAAAATGCTACTCGATGAATAAGAACTTAAATATTTTTTTAGGTAATAATTAATAAAAATAAAAAAAAATACTTAAAGTTCATAAAAAACCCTAATACTGTTGTGCACAAATTATTGCGCTAAAACTACTGCAGTGTATAGCATATTACACGAGAATATTGCGAAATTGTTCAGTATAATTTCCCTTTGAAGTAAATGATGGTCTTATTTGATAGCATTATGATTTAATAATAATGTCATTGTACCATGCCTCTTGGGAGTATTAGTAATTTCTTTTTAAAAATGTATTGCTGGTAATATTTTTAGCATGAAAATTTTTTGCTGGTATTTTTACTATAAAAGACTTTTTAGACTTTCATAGTGTTTTGACCTTTGGTGGGTAATTATAGTTAAGACCCAAATAGAGTGAACCTGGGAAAAATAACTTTTTGCGTCTTAGTGACTTTATTGCCTTGCTTGGGTTGGAATGATTAAAAGAAATCCTTACAAATATAGATGTTGATTAGGGCAGGAAGATATTTTTAGAAAATCAAGATTGCAATCGGTGAAAGAGCTGATGGTTGATGTGATAATTACTGATAACAACACTGCATAGCTTTTACTAATTTGTGAATATTTCGTTTTAGACTCATCTGGAAATAATGGACAGGAATATCGAATTTGAGCAAGTTTTTACTTACAAACTGACTTCAAAATGTTACTATTTTAAGAATAAATCCAAATAAAATTTACATTTTTTGTATTCGATACATTGAATGGAAAATATATTGAAACCAGAATTTTAATTATGAATCGCCACAAGCAAAATATACAATTTTCTTTCTTGTTGTCGATAAATAAAAACTGGCAAAGATTACAAAAAAAAACAAACAAAAAACAAAAAAAAACGCTACTCGATGAATAAGAGCTTGAATATTCTTAATCTGTGACGCTAGACAATCTTTCCTCTCCAGAATCTCTCTTGAACTTTTATAATCTACCATTTCTCACATCAAGTCTGGTGATTCTTGTATTATTCTAGAAATTCTTGTTAAAATCCAAATTAGAATCTGCAATGTTATTGGTCCTCACCAGGCATCTCTGCATCAATCCCTTTCCCGTAACCTGTTCTGTAGATAGTTTTATGTCTGTTGCTTTGATAAGCTTTCCTCTTTGTTAAACTGACTTCAAAATTTAAACGGCATACTAACATACTTGTGGCTCATTTAATGCCGATATTTCATTTTCTTGGGAGCATTAGGAATTTCTTTTAAAAAAAAAATGTATTGCTGGTAATTTTTTTAAACATGAAAATGTTTTGCTGGTATTTTTACTATAAAAGTATCTTTTTAGACTTTCATGGTGTTTTGACCTTAATTTGGTCGGTAGCTATACTTGAGACACTAATAGAGTGAACCTGGGAAGAATAGTAACCTCTTGCGTCTTAGTGACTTTATTGCCTTGCTTAAGTTGGAATGATTAAAATTTTCCTTACAAATATAGATGTTCATTTTGTTAGACATTTTGACGGTCGTCTTCGAGTATAGAATCCAGAGGTTAGCAGTGAATATTTAGGAAAGCGTAGTTCAGGTTCGCAGTGGATATCGCAGCAAAGTAGCAGAGCGTACTTCTTCCTTATTTATCTTCGCCTGACAAGTTGACACTGGTCATTCCGGTAGAGTAAACAAAGATGGCCACCTTTATACACGACGGATACAATGTTCTGCGGCTTCTGATTGGTTAATCTTCTATTGGTAGACTATAAAGGGAATTAAGTCATTTTGACTAACTCACTAGTTACATGCCTGTATACATAAAAAACTGTAACATATTTGACAGTATTCGATAAATGAAAACTGTGTAAAAAAATAGAAAAAATTAGAAAAAGGCAACACAATGAATAAGATTTCTTAGTTCATAATTAATAAAAACAAAAGAAGGTATAGATGTATATAACACCATAATACTACTGGGTACAAATTATAAGACAAATGGTTTTAAATTTGCATTGTTTATTGAAAATCACATTAAAACTACTGCACTGTATAACATATTACATCATAATATAGCTAAATTATTCAGTATAATTTCCCTTTGAAGTAAATGAGGATCTTATTAGATGACATGATTATTTAGTAATAACGTCCTGTGCCTTGCATCTTGTCCATATACAATTTGTAAAGCTTCAGTAAATTATAAATTTTATAAGACTGTACTATAAGGCTTTCACTGATCACCAGAATAAAATTGTAACGCTACGATTTAATCTTTAAACGCGTTTCCAAAATAGCTCTACAGATGGAACACCAAGATGCAGACAAATGTTAAAACAAAAATGGCTACTCAATGAATAAGATTTGTTAGATCATAATTAATAAAAAAATATATATATAGATAAAAGTGTATATAATACCATAAAATGGTGGGTACAAACTATTGGACAAAATGTTTTAAATATCTTTTTTTTATTGAAAGTCACCGTAAACTATTGAACTGTATAACATATTAGATCATAATATAAATAAATTTATCAGTATAATTTCACTTTGAAGGTCTTTTTTGAGGTCACAATGATCTGGTAATAATGTCCTTGTATCTTGCATCTTGTCCATATACAATTTATAAAACTTCAGTAAATTATAAATTTTATAAGGCTGTTCTCTAAGGCTTTCACTGATCACCGAAATGAAATTGCAAAGCGAAGATTTAATCTTTAAACTCGTTTCCTCAAAAAAACGATAAGGATTTGGAAAAACATATTTCTGCATCATTATTTTATCATGTGAAACCTCAACTTTCAAATTGAGTGCAATACCACGGTTCCAAAATAGAACTGCTCTACAGAATGAACACCAAGATGCAGACAAAGGAGTTAAAATAAAAAATGGATAGTCAATGAATAAGATTTTTCAGGTCATTTGTTATATCGTAATTAATAAAAGCAAGAAAATATATATGTGTATATAACTCCATAATACTGCTGGGCACAAATGATAAGACAAATTGTTTTAAATTTGCCTTGTTTATTGAAAATCGCACTAAAACGACTGCAGTGTATAACATATTACATCATAATATAAATAAATTGTTCTGTATAATTTCCCTTTAAAGTTAATGAAGATCTTATTTGATGGAACAATGATTTAGAAATAATTCCTTTGTCTATATACAATTTGTAAAGCTTCAGTAAATTATAAATTTTATAAGGCTGTGCTAAAAGGTTTTCATTGATCACCGAAATGAAATTGCAACGCTATGATTTTGAACCGAAAATTAACCTTTAAACTCATAAAAAGCGGTAACGATTTGGAAAACATATTTTGTGTCATTAGTATGTCACACCCCGAATTTCAAATTGACTGCAGTAACAAATAAAATCAACCTCCCCTATTGTACAATGGTAAATAATTAACCACGTGGACGGGTCTATCAAGACTGGAAAATGAAGATTCATTAACATCACGCAGATGGGAATCAATATAGTAGAAGCGTGCATTTACTGGAGCAGTACAAGGAACCGATGTTGGTTTGTTTTGTTTTACGGTATATCAACCTAAATGGGTTATTTAAGGCCGACAAGATTTTTATTGCTGGTAATATTTTTTTCAAAAAAAATATTGTTGGTAATAATTTTTTCTTCAATAATGTATTGCTGCTAATAATTTTTCCAAAAAAAAAATTGCTATTATTGAAATCTATTTTTAAATTTTGATTGGGTTTTGACCCCCTTTCTTTGGTGGGGATTAACTATATGCCCATAGCTGGGACCCTGACAGGTGCTACCACCCCGGGTCAAGGTGGACCTCGGAACACCAGCAATTAAGAGATGGTTCCATGCCCCTGAAAACCTCCTAATCAAAGGAATTGCTGTCGAATGTAGATTATCATTTTACCCAGGACGCGGATTTAGTTCATCGTCTAACCCTGCTTGAGGTCCGGGAAAAAAAACTTGAATTCAAACAGGCATTTAATGCAAAAGGCTCCCTTGAAAGAACACTTAAATTAGACTAAAAACCAGTGTGATGGGGAAACATTTCTATTTTGTGTCGTAGATATTTAAGGTTACAAGTCAGTTTTTTCTTCATTCAGTTGTTCGAGCGAGGCCATTTTTCAGTTCTTCCTGCTTTCATTCCTCTCCTCCTTGTCCGTTTATATTTTCTGCATATTCTCTGCTTCACCTATTCGCCGATCGGACCGATAACTATCACCAATCGTAATGAACAGATGTCCCCTTAGAGAGACCCCATGACTTGACCGCCTATTGGTCGTTCAACTAAATCCTGACCTCAAGTAGAATTCGTACATAAGATCCATTGCTAATGACGCCGAAAAAAATAATTGCCGATTTGCTGTAACTCTCCAGTACGTACCTGACTCCTCTGCCAAAAATGGATGGCGCACTGCCATATATGGGCAGGAAATGACCAGTTCTCACATTCCAGTCTCGTTAGAGACGAAAAAATGTCTCCGCGTCCTTGTGGGTGATGAATTATTTTCCACTACCCTCTCGTTTCTCTATCGCTATTTCCATAGAAAGTGTTCAAAGTATATCCTTTATTTCCACCAGTTCTACCCTTAACGGCTAACCCATCTTGTCAAGCAATGTAGAAACCCAAACATTCTTTCGTATTACATTGGTAAGTTTAAATATGCTTCTTCCTACAAAAAATGCTGTGATGAAACCGATAAGAGGATGCTTCCTCGATCACAACAATCTTAACCTATTCAAGTCTGTTTAGGGTTAACCGTTATCTTCCCCACATAATATAAACTTGCCTCTTACTTTTTAACACTTGAAGTCTGCTTAAATGAAATATGACTCCAAAGGATGCTTCCCATCACTAAATCTTAACTTGAACGAGTTAAGATATACAAAAACAGTAACTCAAAAAACTGCATCCCCGATCACTACAATCTTAACCTGTTCATGTCAGGATTAATCGCTATCTCTCCGAATATCCCCATAAATGTTGCCTTTACTTTTGGAACCGACTTTCAGAGGATGCTTCCTCGATCACAACAATCTTAACCTATTCAAGTCTAGGGTTAACCGTTATCTTCCCCACATATACCTATAAACTGTGCCTCTTACTCTGTAACACTCTGTCTGCTTTGCGAAACCGACTCCCAAGAGGATGCTTCCCCGATCACTACAATCTTAACTTGAACGAGTTAAGATATACAATTAAACAGTAACTCAAAAAGGATGCATCCCCGATCACTACAATCTTAACCTGTTCATGTCTAGGATTAATCGCTATCTTCTCCGCATATCCCCATAAACTGTGCCTCTTACTTTGGAACCGACTCCCGAGAGGATGCTTTCCTGATCACTACACTCTTAACCTGTTCAAATCTAGCATTAACCATTATCTTCCCTACATATCAGTGAAAATCTGTTCTAATCTAAATAATTTTTTTCTTGTATGTTTCTCGTTTTTCTTCTGAGTTAGCTGACTTATCCAACATCTTCCTTTTCGTCTAAATTCTCTCTCTTTTTTATTTTCAAATCTCCTTCGTTTTCCATCTTCAAACTCTTTCATTTCTTTTCACTTGCCTTGATTCTTTCTTCTCTTATTTATTTATTTATTCCTTCCTGTGTTTTCTGCAATCTATGGCGATTTTTCCATTATCACAAAGGCGTCTGGACGTTTTTGACCTCATTTAAAATCCATCCTTCCCTTTACTGTTTTTAGGTCAACGATTTGTTGCTGGGAGAATAAATAATAAACGAAAAAAAGGACTGTCACTTCATTGTTTGGTTCAAAGCAATTGGTTAAAGCAGACGACTCCAAATTGTCTATGGACAATATAAGCTTTCACCTCCATGTTTGTCATGACTTAACTGACACAGAAACAAATTTGAAATTCACACAGATAATAAAGTACGGTGTTTTTTTAACAGCGCCTATGTGTAATATATATATATATATATATATATATATATATATATATGGGGCGTGCCAGATTTACCGATAGTTAGTTCTCTCCCATTTCTCTCTCAGAACTCAAGGAGATGGGCACTGGTTTGAATAAACTGCTGTCCAACACGTATTTTCTTTAATGAGATTTCTCGAGCATTCAGACCAGTAGACGAAATAAATATGTTGTTTAATAAATAAACGGAACGTCTAATCAAACACGAGCATACACTACCAAATATATAAATTCCTTTACTTGGGAGGGATTTTAATGGAGACTTATCATCTCTCAAGACGTCTCTGTCCTTGGACAGAGTGCACCTCATACACATTATATAGTCTGTCTGAGGACAGAAGGGGGCAACTTTAAAATTATACTGAAGAGGTGCCCAGCCCTTTATACAGATGCCCTGAGACCACGCCCTCTCATTGGCACAAGAGGGAGGGATCGGTGGCTCGCATTGAGGCCAGCGTAACCGATGGTTACGGGGCTGAGGGAAATTTTACCCCTGCCCGAGTTACGCGCTCAGGTCCCCACATTAATCCGACCTTGTGTCACATCTCATTCTTGTGGGGGAATGAGTAAACACCGCATACACTACCAAATGACGCCGAACAAATAAAAATCCAGTAATTCTTTTTGTTATGTTTCGATACGAAACTGTATAGATATCTCTTCATATCAAATAGTAATTTTACTGACTTAGCCGTTTCCTTTATAGGAAACATTCGGCATTTGAATGAATTTGTGTCGAATCCGGGAAGGACGTTCTTCTTCAATTCCGTTTGGGAACTCGAATTGTGATCAATTCCGTGACATCTGTTCTGTTCATTCGCATTTAGGAATTCCTCCGGCCCTCGACCGAGCAGCCAGTGCTATGATTAACGTATAAGGGAAAGAGTTTCTGTAATTTTCTTCTGCGTATTCTTCCTGATCTCAAATGATAATGTTAATATTAGCCGTTTCCTTATAAGGAAACATTCGGCATTCATTGACCGAGCAGACAGTGCTACTCGGGTGACGTTCTTCACTCCTGGCCCTCGAGCTGGGTCAAGATGTGTAGTATCTGTTCTCCTTATCTCTAAATGATAATGGTAATATTAGCCGTTTCTTATAAGGAAACATTCGGCATTCATTGACCGAGCAGCCAGTGCTATCTTACGTATTCAATACTCGCGCTTGGATCAAAGTTTTAGTATCTCTTCCTCATCTCAAATGATAATGTATTAGCCGTTTCCTTATAAGGAAACATTCGGCATTCATTGACCGAGCAGACAGTGCTACTCGGGTGACGTTCTTCTTCACTTCCTGGCCCTCGAGCTGAGGTAAGATGTGTAGTATCTGTTCTCCTTATCTCTAAGGATAATGGTAATATTAGCCGTTTCCTTATAAGGAAACATTCGGCATTCATTGACCGAGCAGCCAGTGCGACTCGAGTGACGTTCTTCTTCACTTCCTGGCTCTCGGGCCGGGATCAAAGTGTAGTATCTGTTCTCTCCATCTCTAATGGCAAATGTAATATTAGCCGTTTCCTTATAAGGAAATATTCGGTACTCATTGTCTAAGCAGCTAATGCTACTCGAGTGACATTTCCTGACTCTCGGACTGGGATGAAAGGGCTACTCGAGTTACACTATTCTTCACTTCCTCGCCACCTGTCCATCGTTTCCACTAAGATCTGTTTCGTGCGAAGAAGCCAACGGTATACGAAGGAAATAAGGATGGTTTGATACAATGGATGTGGCATGGCGTGTATTAGCCATCATGGCTGAATTAAGGACAGTATTCCGTCTAAACAATTTCCGTGAAAATAGCGATAGAACACCGAAAGTAAAGTGTTTGTAGAGTGAAAATGATTCAACAGCTACAAGAAAACGTCTTTGGACTCTGTCGAGACTGGTCAGCTCTCGCCCATATACGCTATCAGTGCACTGTTTTCGGCCCGATCTGTCTCTTGTAAAGGTAGAGGATAGTAGGTGGGAGGGACTTGTTGCATCGCTACAAAGTACCGACCAGGTACGAATTTCTCTAGAGGTTGGGGTTGATTTTTAATTCAAAATAGACGGTCAAGACATGGGATCTCCCTGAGGTAACATCCGTTCATCATGATTAGAGGAGTTACTGGGTCCAATCGGCGAAAGTCAATAGTTTAGTTATCAAGGCATTGAATGAGGTCAGCGTTTTCCCCATCCGCAATGAGATTTTAGAGCTAGGTCAGAGAGATCAGCTGCCAAGCTTTGGTCATCTATGACTTTAGAGGTGAACCCATATACCGTTGTATCATTGGTATATCAGTTCTCCTATATGGAAGTGAATGTTGGACAACCTCCTCACAGATGAAGAAGAGACTTGAAGCAAGAGAAACAAAGAAAAGAGTACTGAACTGTTATGTAATATCAGTCCTCCTATATGCCAGTGAATACTGGACAATCTCCTCACAGATGAAGAAGAGACTTGAAGCAAGAGAAACAAAGAAAAGAGAACTGAAATGTTATGTAATATCAGTCCTCCTATATAGCAGTGAATGATGGACAATCTCCCCACAGATGAAGAAGAGACTTAAAGCAAGAGAAACAAAGAAAAGTGTACTGAACTGTTATGTAATATCAGTCCTCCTATATGGCAGTGAATGCTGGACAATCTCCCCACAGATGAAGAAGAGACTTGAAGCAAGAGAAACAAAGAAAAGAGTACTGAACTGTTATGTAATATCAGTCTTCCTATATGGCAGTGAATGCTGGACAATCACCTCACAGATGAAGAAGAGACTTGAAGCAAGAGAAACAAATAAAAGAGTACTGAAATGTTATGTAATATCAGTCCTCCTATATGGCAGTGAATGATGGACAATCTCCTCAGAGATGAAGAAGAGACTTGAAGCAAGAGAAACAAAGAAAAGTGTACTGAACTGTTATGTAATATCAGTCCTCCTATATGCCAGTGAATACTGGACAATCTCCTCACAGATGAAGAAGAGACTTGAAGCAAGAGAAACAAAGAAAAGAGAACTGAAATGTTATGTAATATCAGTCCTCCTATATGGCAGTGAATGCTGGACAATCTCCCCACAGATGAAGAAGAGACTTAAAGCAAGAGAAACAAAGAAAAGTGTACTGAACTGTTATGTAATATCAGTCCTCCTATATGGCAGTGAATGCTGGACAATCTCCCCACAGATGAAGAAGAGACTTGAAGCAAGAGAAACAAAGAAAAGAGTACTGAACTGTTATGTAATATCAGTCCTCCTATATGGCAGTGAATGATGGACAATCTCCTCAGAGATGAAGAAGAGACTTAAAGCAAGAGAAACAAAGAAAAGAGTACTGAACTGTTATGTAATATCAGTCCTCCTATATGGCAGTGAATGATGGACAATCTCCTCAGAGATGAAGAAGAGACTTAAAGCAAGAGAAACAAAGAAAAGAGAACTGAAATGTTATGTAATATCAGTCCTCCTATATGGCAGTGAATGCTGGACAATCTCCCCACAGATGAAGAAGAGACTTGAAGCAAGAGAAACAAAGAAAAGAGTACTGAACTGTTATGTAATATCAGTCTTCCTATATGGCAGTGAATGCTGGACAATCACCTCACAGATGAAGAAGACACTTGAAGCAAGAGAAACAAAGAAAAGAGTACTGAACTGTTATGTAATATCAGTCCTCCTATATGGCAGTGAATGATGGACAATCTCCTCAGAGATGAAGAAGAGACTTAAAGCAAGAGAAACAAAGAAAAGAGTACTGAACTGTTATGTAATATCAGTCCTCCTATATGGCAGTGAATGATGGACAATCTCCTCACAGATGAAGAAGAGACTTGAAGCAAGAGAAACAAAGAAAAAGAGAACTGAAATGTTATGTAATATCAGTCCTCCTATATGGCAGTGAATGCTGGACAATCTCCCTTTACAGATGAAGAAGAGACTTGAAGAAGAGAAACAAAGAAAAAAGAGTACTGAACTGTTATGTAATATCAGTCCTCCTATATGGCAGTGAATGCTGGACAATCACCTCACAGATGAAGAAGACACTTGAAGCAAGAGAAACAAAGAAAAGAGTACTGAACTGTTGGCATGTAATATCAGTCCTCCTATATGGCAGTGAATGATGGACAATCTCCTCAGAGATGAAGAAGAAAAGAAGAGAAACAAAGAAAAAAGACTGAACTGTTATGTAATATCAGTCCTCCTATATGGCAGTGAATGCTGGACAATCTCCTCACAGATGAAGAAGAGACTTGAAGCAAGAGAAACAAAGAAAAGAGTACTGAACTGTTATGTAATATCAGTCCTCCTATATGGCAGTGAATGCTGGACAATCAATCCTCCCAGATGAAGAAGAGACTTGAAGAAGAGAGAAAAGAAAAGATGACTGAACTGTTAGAATATCAGTCCTCCTATATGGCAGTAATTGTATGGACAATCTCCTCACAGATGAAGAAGAGAATATGGGCAAGAGAAACAAAAAAAAAGTACTGAACTGATATAATATCAAACTCCTATATGGCATATCCTCATAATGAAGGACAACAGAGCATGGTTCTACAGAAGGATGCTAAAATACCTGACCGGACATAAACAAAAAAAAAATGTAAAAGATTTCAAAAACAATGATTTGATTAACATCAGGAAGAGGCTAACAAAATTTCTGGGACACTTTTGAAAAAACAAAAAGGAAAATCTTCTATATTTGGGTCGGAAAGAAGGCAAGAAGAACAAGGGAAAGCAAAGCGTGATATACTTAACAGGCTGAAAGAAATGGACGGCAGAACAGGGCCTGGGAAAATAGCAAAAACAAAACTTATTGAGCGCTTCAATGGACAGGAGGAGGTGGAGAGCCATCATCTCTCAAGTCCTGAATGCACACGGCACATAAAATGGGGAAGAAAATTGTTCGACCGTAGATGCGCACCTTAGGCATAGATCGCCTGGCAATAAAATATTTTCGTGTAACCATTTTCTTGGCGCCTAAAATGTTAAAGACCCAATCTTTTTTTTTTCTGTTTCCATTTATAACAATACGAACTGGGATA